>JAZGLO010006728.1:3249678-3684678 GCA_036873155.1 Biomphalaria sudanica | reverse complement strand
GCCTGCATATACTACGAGTAGATACCCAGCTGCGCTACAGGTAAAAGCCGAACCCTCCTCATGTGTAGCCTGCATAGAATACGAGTAGATACCCAGCTACACTACAGGTAAAAGCCGAACACTCCTCATGTGTAGCCTGCATATACTACGAGTAGATACCCAGCTGCGCTACAGGTAAAAGCCGAACACTCCTCATGTGCAGCCTGCATAGAATACGAGTAGATACCCAGCTGCGCTACAGGTAAAAGCAGAACACTCCTCATGTGTAGCCTGCATATACTACGAGTAGATACCCAGCTGCGCTACAGGTAAAAGCCGAACACTCCTCATGTGTAGCCTGCATAGAATACGAGTAGATACCCTGCTACACTACAGGTAAAAGCCGAACACTACTCATGTGTAGCCTGCATATACTACGAGTAGATACCCAGCTGCGCTACAGGTAAAAGCCGAACCCTCCTCATGTGTAGCCTGCATAGAATACGAGTAGATACCCAGCTACACTACAGGTAAAAGCCGAACACTACTCATGTGTAGCCTGCATATACTACGAGTAGATACCCAGCTGCGCTACAGGTAAAAGCCGAACACTCCTCATGTGCAGCCTGCATAGAATACGAGTAGATACCCAGCTGCGCTACAGGTAAAAGCCGAACACTCCTCATGTGTAGCCTGCATAGAATACGAGTAGATACCCAGCTACACTACAGGTAAAAGCCGAACACTACTCATGTGTAGCCTGCATATACTACGAGTAGATACCCAGCTGCGCTACAGGTAAAAGCCGAACCCTCCTCATGTGTAGCCTGCATTGAATACGAGTAGATACCCAGCTACACTACAGGTAAAAGCCGAACACTACTCATGTGTAGCCTGCATATACTACGAGTAGATACCCAGCTGCGCTACAGGTAAAAGCCGAACACTCCTCATGTATAGCCTGCATATATTACGAGTAGATACCCAGCTGCGCTACAGGTAAAAGCCGAACACTCCTCATGTGTAGCCTGCATATACTACGAGTAGATACCCAGCTGCGCTACAGGTAAAAGCCGAACACTCCTCATGTGCAGCCTGCATAGAATACGAGTAGATACCCAGCTGCGCTACAGGTAAAAGCCGAACACTCCTCATGTGTAGCCTGCATAGAATACGAGTAGATACCCAGCTGCGCTACAGGTAAAAGCCGAACACTCCTCATGTGTAGCCTGCATATACTACGAGTAGATACCCAGCTGCGCTACAGGTAAAAGCCGAACACTCCTCATGTGCAGCCTGCATAGAATACGAGTAGATACCCAGCTGCGCTACAGATAAAAGCCGAACACTCCTCATGTGTAGCCTGCATATACTACGAGTAGATACCCAGCTGCGCTACAGGTAAAAGCCGAACCCTCCTCATGTGTAGCCTGCATAGAATACGAGTAGATACCCAGCTACACTACAGGTAAAAGCCGAACACTCCTCATGTGTAGCCTGCATATACTACGAGTAGATACCCAGCTGCGCTACAGGTAAAAGCCGAACACTCCTCATGTGCAGCCTGCATAGAATACGAGTAGATACCCAGCTGCGCTACAGGTAAAAGCAGAACACTCCTCATGTGTAGCCTGCATATACTACGAGTAGATACCCAGCTGCGCTACAGGTAAAAGCCGAACACTCCTCAAGTGTAGCCTGCATAGAATACGAGTAGATACCCAGCTACACTACAGGTAAAAGCCGAACACTACTCATGTGTAGCCTGCATATACTACGAGTAGATACCCAGCTGCGCTACAGGTAAAAGCCGAACCCTCCTCATGTGTAGCCTGCATAGAATACGAGTAGATACCCAGCTACACTACAGGTAAAAGCCGAACACTACTCATGTGTAGCCTGCATATACTACGAGTAGATACCCAGCTGCGCTACAGGTAAAAGCCGAACACTCCTCATGTGTAGCCTGCATATATTACGAGTAGATACCCAGCTGCGCTACAGGTAAAAGCCGAACACTCCTCATGTGTAGCCTGCATATACTACGAGTAGATACCCAGCTGCGCTACAGGTAAAAGCCGAACACTCCTCATGTGCAGCCTGCATAGAATACGAGTAGATACCCAGCTGCGCTACAGGTAAAAGCCGAACACTCCTCATGTGTAGCCTGCATAGAATACGAGTAGATACCCAGCTGCGCTACAGGTAAAAGCCGAACACTCCTCATGTGTAGCCTGCATATACTACGAGTAGATACCCAGCTGCGCTACAGGTAAAAGCCAAACACTCCTCATGTGCAGCCTGCATAGAATACGAGTAGATACCCAGCTGCGCTACAGATAAAAGCCGAACACTCCTCATGTGTAGCCTGCATATACTACGAGTAGATACCCAGCTGCGCTACAGGTAAAAGCCGAACCCTCCTCATGTGTAGCCTGCATAGAATACGAGTAGATACCCAGCTACACTACAGGTAAAAGCCGAACACTCCTCATGTGTAGCCTGCATATACTACGAGTAGATACCCAGCTGCGCTACAGGTAAAAGCCGAACACTCCTCATGTGTAGCCTGCATATACTACGAGTAGATACCCAGCTGCGCTACAGGTAAAAGCCGAACACTACTCATGTGTAGCCTGCATATACTACGAGTAGCTACCCAGCTGCGCTACAGGTAAAAGCCGAACACTCCTCATGTGTAGCCTACATATACTACGAGTAGATACCCAGCTGCACTACAGGTAAAAGCCGAACACTCCTCATGTGTAGCCTGCATAAAATACGAGTAGATACCAAGCTGCGCTACAGGTAAAAGCCGAACACTCCTCATGTGTAGCCTGCATAATATACGAGTAGATACCCAGCTGCGCTACAGGTAAAAGCCGAACACTCCTCATGTGTAGCCTGCATATACTACGAGTAGATACCCAGCTGCGCTACAGGTAAAAGCCGAACACTCCTCATGTGTAGAGCCTTCTGTAGAGCTCAGTCATTGTTTCAGCACTTAGCTTCACGTTTGTAGTGACGTTTGGAACTGGAGCAAGTATATTTTGTTTTAGAGCAGTCACTAGAGACTTACTTGTATAGTTGAAACAGACATCTTATCTTCTTATCTTATATAATACTGACGTTACTTAAAAAAAGAAGATGATTACGTCCTACGCATCATGCATTTAGTCATGCATATTAACCAATGCCTTAAATTCTGCCACGTCACTGGTTTTTCTGGCTAGCTTAGGCAACCCATTCCATGCTCTAATAGCACTAGGGAAGAAGGAGTATTTGTACAAATTTGTCCTAGCATATGGGACGAGGAATGTGCCTTTATTTTTGTGTCTTTCAGAGTATTTTATAAAATTTTGTTTTTGTATTTGAAGATTATGGTTCATGACTTCACTTACTATCATAAACCTATAATAAGTAATATAATCTTTAAAAATCAACGCCATCTTTATGTTCAAATAATATAGTTAACACCTTTGCATGGGGGCGGTCATATGCGAAAGGAATATTTATATTACTGATACTCAGTAATAAGAAAAATAAGCTATAATTGATAGTTCACTGAGTCCTACAGAACACCTGGCTTTTAAAGTAGTTTTTTTAAATTAATTTAATAATTAATGAGGTGATCTTTTTGACATCTTAATAAAACTTGTCATCACGCAGCTGAGAGTTAATGTGCGAAATTTTATCTGGATAGGATACTGACAAAATAAATTATTCACACATAGACTTATATATTACATTAGTCGACCCACGGCGTAGCATACGCCGCTATTTTGCAGGGCCGCCCTTAGGCAACCGCAACCGATGCGACCGCAGTGGGACCCGCACTTTTATAGGACCCGCGCTAATTCTAGGTGTAAATTATTAAATTAAACCTTTTTACAACTTACAACAGCTTTCCCGCAACCTCCTGATTTACCAGGAGCTCCTTGAAATCTTCTGAAATTGCAAAATATACGAAAAAGTCCTGGAAATCTCCGGAAATTATTAAAATCTATTAAAAACTCATACAAATCTCCTGAAATATATGGGGTATCATTCAGTATTGAAAATGCCAATCCTACGCGCGATAATAAAAAAATGGCATTATGCAATACCCGTAATTGTGGAATCTGGTGAAAGAAGCTTCTCGCGCCTCAAAAAAATTCTAGAAGATAGATTGAAACATTTGGTAATTATTGCTATTGAGCGTGATAGCAGGAAACAAAATTCTTATGAGATACTGTATGACTTCGCTACACGCAAGGCTCGTAAAGTATTTCTGTAAGTAGTAAAGAATGAATAAAATGCAAATACGAATTTATTTTCTAATACAAACTCTTAATTTTCACTTATTATCCGTATCCCTACCCAAACTGGGCCGCGAAATCCGTTTCGCACAGGGTCCCACAACGGTTGAGTCCGGTCCTGTTATTTAGTGACGGGTGAATACAGAGTAGATTGCTTGTTCTCCCCCCCCCCTCTTTTTTTTCGCCTCGAAAGTTACGTGGGGTAGAAATAAATAAGAGAGTGATCTTTCCATTACTTCTTGGTCACAATGGTATAAGTCCGGCCCTGCTATTTAGTAATTACTACTTGTTCTTCCCTACCCCTCTTTTTTTCGTGGGGTAACTCTAGTCCGAATTGCAGAAATAAAAGAGTGATCTTTCCTTTCCTTCTTGGTGTTTAAACTGTTGAGCCATGAAAAGAATTGTATTTATAGATAAATCTGTATAAGTCTATGGATTCACATTTTGATCAAAACGAAAGTGTCAGGTAGGCTAATAGGATAGGAAAAATATGGATCGACTGTCGGCTACTCAAATTTAAATCGCAATAGTTCTAGAGACATCTTCAAAAATAAGATCCGGAATAACGTTTGGTTAGCCAAGGTTATCAAAGAATTCTTATAAAACCAATGGCCATTGACAATCGGTTGTAGAAATGAGACCAAGAGTTTTGATTCATGTTAATGCCAAATAAATAAACTCGACTTTAAACGTTTCAAAACTTGATGGTGAATGTATGAAATGGTGTGGTACATTTTGAGATACTAGTCTAAATAAACTAAGATAGGAGTCTTATATTCTTAATGTAAACCCTTAAATCAACTTGAACAAACTTCTTTTCAAACAAACACTGAAATTGACTTTTTATAAATAGAGCTTTCAACTTCATTATGGATGGATGGAGAAAAACAATGAAAAAAAAAACAAGCAAAATAAAAAAAATTCTTTAAAAAAAAACCACAAAGCTTCTATTAAGTGTAACTGTATCAACTAGTTTGGGTCAGTTATGAACTTCCATTTGTACTAGACTCTAGACCAGTGATTCCCAAAGTGGTCTATATAGACCCCCAGGGGTCTACGAAGACTTCCAAGGGGTCTACGAAAGTGAAAAAACAAATGGGGTCTATGAGATGTCCACGGGGATCTACGATAATAGATTTCATTTAAACAGGTCGTGACTTTAATGTTTACATCCCATTCATGTAATTCTTCACACTAAGATATAATTTGAACCTAAGTTAATCATTCTTAATATTTATCCTGCTATTCAAACGAAAAAGTGTTGCATTAAATTTCAATACTTATTAAAATAACTTAGTTTTGTCTACATGCAAATAATGTTTAACAAAACGAAATGTAGACTATATAGCGTTGATTATTTAACATTGTTCATTCTTTCCTTGTCAATCAAGCGGTCGCCAATGGCCTTTTTTATGACGATATGAAACTAATTACGCTGGAGGATCATCTGCGACAATGTCACCCTGATAAAAAGAAATAGATTTGAAAAACTTTTGAACATTCAAAGATAAAGTTCAGAATAGACCCACAAAATCTTTATTCAACATCATATAGAGAAGATGGTTGTTTACTTATAGCAAAATAGGGGTGTGGTAGTAGTGGTAAAGCTCTTGGCTTCCGTAATTCGGGTCCTGGGTTCGAATCTCGGTGAATTTTTAATTGCAGGTTTTTTATGGCTCCCGTGAATCCATCCAACTCTAATAGGTTAGTAAAAGTAAAGGCGGTTGGTCGTTGTTCTGCCCACATGACACCCTGCTCGTTAACTGTTGGCCAAAGAAACAGATGGCTATAACATCATCACAATGTCTGAAAGGGGAAATTAACTTATTTCTGGCAAAGTGCGGAAAACACCATAGGTAAAACATTGATTTTTACCAGCCCTTGTAGTTTTAAAACCTGTTTTACACAAACCCACATCGGATATTATTAAAAGAATTTATTGAAGCTACAATACAGTTCAAGGTTGCATCGGTGGCATGAGTTATAAAATTAAAAGCTTCATATGTAATTGTTTGCAAACGACATATATACGTTTGGGCTCAGCAGCGTCACAGTTTCTGACAGGATGTAGTGATGTGTGCTGCAAACTGCTTAAGAGTCGCCGGCTCCTTATTTTTTCCTCAGGGTTGACCCACAAAACCTTTCCCATGTTTGAGTTGCAAGACAGGAGAGTTTTGAATTCAGTTTTACTTCTGCTAGGTGGGTAGCCAGCCAAGACTAATGAGCCCTTCATGCTCGAAGTTTACTGGTTTTGGCGACAGTTACTCGCCTTCGCTCTTTCTCCCGATAGTGATAACATCCTCGCGGACTCAATATTCGAGCAACTCGTGAAACGTCAAGAAATACACGAGAAACTCTTTGCAAAAACTTCTACAATGATACTTAAGTATTGCTTTTTTAACCCTTAAAGTGCTGAGCTGTTTTACAATGAGTAGATACAAAATGGAATTACAATTCTGATGTTTAGAGGCTAAACTACCACACGCGTTTTAAGGGTTAATTGGTTTTGAATTTTATCAATAAAAAAGAGAGATCTCTAAAATCTCTAATATGTAGCTTTAAATTACTTTTTTACTTTTCAACTCTCTACAGATAGAAATTAGGAGGCGATTTGTCTGAGCGGTAAAGTGCTTGGCTTCTGAACCGGGAGTCCCGAGTTTGAATCCTGTTGAAGACTTGGATTTTTAATTTCGGGATCTTTTAGGCGCCTCTGATGCCACCCAGCACTAATGGGTACCTGACATTAGTTGGGGAAAAGTAAAGGAGGTTTGTCGTTGTGCTGGCCACATGACACACTCGATAATCGTAGTCCACAGAAACGGATGACCTTTACATCATCTGCCCTATAGACCACAAGGTCTGAGAGGAAAACTTTACTTTACTTTTTCTACAGATAGAAATTAGTTTAAAACATGGCAAGGGGTCTACGAGACAAAAACGTTTGGGAACCACTGCTCTAGACTAACAACAACAATACATCTTCGCGATTAGATTTATTTTTTACAATAGTTTTTGTATAGCGCAAGTTCATGCTTTAAGCTTTCTCACTACTCTATGATCCTATCACTTTCTCACTGCTCTATGATCCTATCACTTTCTCACTACTCTATGATCCTATCACTTTCTCATTACTCTATGATCCTATCACTTTCTCACTGCTCTATGATCCTATCACTTTCTCACTACTCTATGATCCTATCACTTTCTCATTACTCTATGATCCTATCACTTTCTCACTGCTCTATGATCCTATCACTTTCTCACTACTCTATGATCCTATCACTTTCTCATTACTCTATGATCCTATCACTTTCTCACTGCTCTATGATCCTATCACTTTCTCACTACTCTATGATCCTATCACTTTCTCATTACTCTATGATCCTATCACTTTCTCACTGCTCTATGATCCTATCACTTTCTCACTACTCTATGATCCTATCACTTTCTCATTACTCTATGATCCTATCACTTTCTCACTGCTCTATGATCCTATCACTTTCTCACTACTCTATGATCCTATCACTTTCTCACTACTCTATGATCCTATCACTTTCTCATTACTCTATGATCCTATCACTTTCTCATTACTCTATGATCCTATCACTTTCTCATTACTCTATGATCCTATCACTTTCTCACTGCTCTATGATCCTATCACTTTCTCATTACTCTATGATCCTATCACTTTCTCACTGCTCTATGATCCTATCACTTTCTCACTACTCTATGATCCTATCACTTTCTCATTACTCTATGATCCTATCACTTTCTCACTGCTCTATGATCCTATCACTTTCTCACTACTCTATGATCCTATCACTTTCTCACTACTCTATGATCCTATCACTTTCTCATTACTCTATGATCCTATCACTTTCTCATTACTCTATGATCCTATCACTTTCTCACTGCTCTATGATCCAATCACTTTCTCACTACTCTATGATCCTATCACTTTCTCATTACTCTATGATCCTATCACTTTCTCACTGCTCTATGATCCTATCACTTTCTTACTACTCTATGATCCTATCACTTTCTCACTACTCTATGATCCTATCACTTTCTCATTACTCTATGATCCTATCACTTTCTCATTACTCTATGAACCTATCACTTTCTCACTGCTCTATGATCCTATCACTTTCTCACTACTCTATGATCCTATCACTTACTCACTACTCTATGATCCTATCACTTTCTCACTACTCTATGATCCTATCACTTTCTCATTACTCTATGAACCTATCACTTTCTCACTGCTCTATGATCCTATCACTTTCTCACTACTCTATGATCCTATCACTTTCTCACTACTCTATGATCCTATCACTTTCTCACTACTCTATGATCCTATCACTTTCTCATTACTCTATGATCCTATCACTTTCTCATAACTCTATGATCCTATCACTTTCTCACTGCTCTATGATCCTATCACTTTCTCAATACTCTATGATCCTATCACTTACTCACTACTCTATGATCCTATCACTTTCTCATTACTCTATGATCCTATCACTTTCTCACTGCTCTATGATCCTATCACTTTCTCACTACTCTATGATCCTATCACTTTCTCATTACTCTATGATCCTATCACTTTCTCATTACTCTATGATCCTATCACATTCTCATTACTCTATGATCCTATCAATTTCTCATTACTCCATGATCCTATCACTTTCTCACTACTCTATGATCCTATCACTTTCTCACTACTCTATGATCCTATCACTTTCTCACTACTCTATGATCCTATCACTTTCTCACTACTCTATGATCCTATCACTTTCTCATTACTCTATGATCCTATCACTTTCTCACTACTCTATGATCCTATCACTTTCTCATTACTCTATGATCCTATCACTTTCTCACTACTGTATGATCCTATCACTTTCTCATTACTCTATGATCCTATCACTTTCTCATTACTCTATGATCCTATCACTTTCTCACTGCTCTATGATCCTATCACTTTCTCATAACTCTATGATCCTATCACTTTCTCACTACTCTATGATCCTATCACTTTCTCATAACTCTATGATCCTATCACTTTCTCACTGCGCTATGATCCTATCACTTTCTCATTACTCTATGATGCTTGTGACAAGTCAAAATCTTGCTGTCAGAGTCACTCATTTTTATCACAGCATTAACTATTATTTATCATTATTTATTCATCTTATTTTAATTTTTTCCCGTTCTATCCCCAATTTCATCCCCTGCCCCACCTTTTCCTCTACTTACTGGACTGAGTCCACCACCTTGGCGGCTTTTCACTTATCTCCCCTTGATCGGGGAAAGATAAACACACTCTCGTTGGTCTTACCCGCCGGATGTCTGACGGTCGCAGTTGACACCACCTTGGGTGGAATGCAAGTCAATCTTTCTCCCCCCCCCTCTCCCATGTCTCTCTTTGATCAAAGAAACTACTCGGATCAACACGCCTCGTGACACTCCAAGGTGCGACTCTTGTCGGATTCACCCACGTGAGAGATAATCTTAAGCTTAGGACATTTCCTTTTTCCGCCCACCTTTTTTAGGACTTTATAAAGTAGATCCGAATCATACCAGATCCTCTTATTTCTCATTCTCGTTGAACAGTCGAGTCCAGACTATTTCATTCACTTTTACTCTTAGAGGAATACCTGGTGGTAAGCCGAACTTAATCACAAGTTCCATCTTAATTAATTACTTTGTGAATATTTCTCACTGGATATTATCATGTGTATTTTATTATGTCATTTATATTTAATTAGTGCACTGTGTATTTCTCACTGTCGTAAGTAGAAAATATAAACATGGCATATGTATATATTTATGTATTGCATTAATCTATTAATGCTACGTTGCTCAATTGATCGTTGATGCAACCGTGTATATATTTGTACATCTTATTTTATTTCCTTTATCTCGGCTGACCGCCTTGATAATTTTACTATCGCACTAATACTGCGCTTAGAAAAGAGATATGAGTTATCTCCCATGTAGTCATTCTACTGTGACGAGAGTTGCGCCCCTTGAACGGACACTCTCCTTTGAAGCGCGCTCCATTGTTCTCGACCCACGGTCGTATGTAAACAAACCGTCATGGTCGCTGACCACCGCCCATTTCTCCCCCCCCCTTTTCTCTTCCAACTTGTGTTGTTTCATTGAGATTATTATTTTCCCTTTTTGTGTACATTTTATATTTTCTTCTATCAGCCATCTGTTTTCCAAATCCCATTTGTCATTATTTCCCCTTTGTACTCAAAAGCAATATTTTCCAATATTACGAATGCACCTCAGTCGAGGGCATCAATACGATGCATGAGGGACATGTCCTAACTTGTCTTTATTTATCCGCAACCTCCCTCAGGTGTCTGCCTATTTGCTGCTCAGTGTCTACTCGACACTACTCAACTATTTATCGGATCATTCACCTGCCTATTTATTCGGCATTGTCTGCCCAGCCAACTGCCTACTTGCTATTGAGTATCATCAACTGCCTACGTGGATCTACTTAACTCTACTACTTGGCGCTATCGGCTCTACTTGCCTGCCTGTTCGACAGCGCACCTGTCAACTTATTAGGCACGACGTCCCTATAGAACACAGTAGGCCTGTTAAATCATTATTATTAGATAGTAACAGCCTAAAATACAGACGACGAGTTTCCGCTCCTTATGGGTGTGTGGGTGCAGCAGATACTTCAGGGGTTACAGTACTCAGAGATATATACTGTCTGGATACAGCAGATACTTCAGGTTACAGTACTCAGAGATATATACTGTTTGGATGCAGTAGATACTTCAGGTTACAGTACTCAGAGATATATACTGTCTGGATACAGCAGATACTTCAGGTTATAGTACTCAGAGATATACTCTATCTGGATGCAGCAGATGCTTCACTGGAGATTGATGCATCCATCGCATGTAGTTGTTTTGGACAGGCCCCCAAAATGTCAAGACTCATTTCTTCTCTAATATACGTATGTGTATTACTAAATGTACCCAAGTCCTGGGCAATACCACAACGACACATACAACGATAGAACAAATATTCAGAATGCCAACTCACAGACATATAACATGTTTATTACATTATCTGTACTATAATACAGAATCAGTTCAGACATTTGAAATATCCAGTATCAATTAAAATATATCAGCTTATTATTCCATAGACTGAATAGTGACAACACAGAGAAATAATTAGAGTCTACACTTCGACTATATCTATATCCTAAAGTCCAACTGTCCTGGACTAGGAACAAAACCACACTGCCCTATTATGAGTTACATTATTTTCAACAAAAACATCTCACCAAATCAAAACAACCCAAAACAATAACAGTTTTAAAGTCAACAACCTGAATTGCCCCCCTTCTCCTCTACAGTAAACAGGAGACCCAGGCTGACCAGAACTCAGTCCTGACAGAGTCTGTGCGAGACGTCATAGCTACGCCAAACCTTCTGCAACTCACTGGACTTATCCTGCCAACGACGCTGCTCACGGCAGATCAGTTCTGCCCGCAGTACCCTTGTGCCCACGGTAGCCGGCCACTCGCCCTACTGTGCCCACTACAAATATCAGAAATTTGGATTGAGACTCCACAAGAACTGTATCACCGGCGTCCCTCTACCCGTTAGAGCGCCACCTCCAGCTACAGAACCTCAAGCTAGGACATAGCCAGCTGCGACATCAACAGGACAACCAGCTAAGTTCAGTAGACAAAGTGACATACTCTCTTATTAAGTGCAAGAGTGATGATTACATATAGTATTGATTAGACATAGATGCAAACTCTCCCCCTTTTTATCCTTCTATGTAAATATTTATGTAACTAAATATTCTTCATTTTTAACTTTGTATCTTTCTTTCATTGCTTGTCTCGTTGCGTGCCTGCTCCCGATTTATATGCTGACTGGTTGGTGTGTGATAATTTCAAAAATAATCATCCCCTAGACATTAAACGCGCCAAACTCACGTCACTTTCGCTAACCTGTCACAATCCTATCACTTTCTCATTATTCTATGATCCTATCACTTTCTCATTATTCTATGATCCTATCACTTTCTCACTACTCTATGATCCTATCACTTTCTCACTGCTCTATGATCCTATCACTTTCTCACTACTCTATGATCCTATCACTTTCTCACTACTCTATGATCCTATCACTCGTCTGGACCAGATGGAAAGGGGTAGGGAACGAAGGGGGTATCTATTAAAAAAAAAGTAAGCGAACTGAATTTGAACTCGAGGGCCAAGGCCTCCTCAGCTCCTCAATACAATAACCACTGTACATATGAAAGAAGGTTTTATAGTTTTTAATAGTTATTTACAAACTTTTCTTTCTACAAACAATAAAGGGGACTAATTCAACTTATACCACCTTATCAGTCAAGTAAAATTTATTTCCCTTGTTCGAGATACCAAACAAAATAATTAATTACCAATGCTTTATTAACTAATTGGTTTATTTTTTAAATTGATTCTTGTGTTGGCATGCAAAAGAAATAATTGTGTGAAATTTCAGCTTGATTCGAAATTTAGTGTGGAAGAAATAACGTGTACAAACTTTTTACCAAACCGACAGACAAGCAGACAGACAGAGTGTAATAATACTTTTAACAAAATCTAACTCACAAACAAGCACGTCCTTCTCTCACACGTGTGGGCCCCGTGGGCCCGGAATCAGGAGTACGACGTTAGACTCCTTCAGGTAAGTTGAGTGTGACTGAACCCAAACTCAGCTCGACTGTATCTAATGAGAGAGTATATATATCCATGAAAACAACGCATACGACAGACAACACACAAAGTGTCCTAAATGAATGTGTTACATTAACTTCATAGGAGAGAAAAGTTGTTGAATCACATTAATTAAAAAAAAACAACAACTATTTATCCTATTCAGTATAAGGTTAAGTGTGATCTCAAGCTTAGTTTTCATGGACACATTTTAAATTACTTTGGATAAAAGAGGAGGTCTCATTGTCTAATACCGGGTGAAATCTGTATTATACAACATTAAGTTTTGATTGTCGTTGGATGATGTGCAGAGACTAATCTTCCAGCGTATATAATGGTTTATTTAAAAAACAATAGATTGTACTGTCTACTTATACTATTAATTCATGTAATTCAACTAGTGAATATATACAGTAATATAAAGGACATTTAATTTAAGAACAATAAATATGTTATGATTTAAGTAAAATAAATGTCATAAAATAAAATATTTGAATTCTTATAGTTGACACACTTTTTCCCTTACAAGAGCCAGTTTGGGCCACAATTGGTCGTGGGCCCGGATGCAGTGAACCCCTTCGCGTCACGGTTGCAGTGAACCCCTTCGTGTCCCGGTTGCTACGCCATTTGTCACACGTGTCTCGCTCGATCCCCAGTATTTATTGGCTTAAACTAAGACAGACAACCTATTAATTTCATCAGTATCTATCTAGCGTACATTTTCTCATGGTTACTTCAGAAACACACACATACACTCCATGGCGAAACCAAATGACAAAACTGTAAAAAAAAAAAGTTGAAAAGACGCACTTGTCAAATTGTAGGGCGGGTCGATGAGCCTTAATCTATTTCCCCTCTCCTAATGTTATCTTCAAACTTAGAGCGCCCTTTTAACAATAGTTTCCACACACAAGTATTTTAAAATCCTATTGCTCCAATAAGTTCTAGGGTTGAACTAAATCCTGTTTTACTAAGATGTAGGAGTAGATTAAAAAGTTCTCTATCAAATGTAACGTCTCCGCTGGTTAATTCTCTGGATTGTGGTGAAACACTTCTAAAAAAAAGACTATGTTAAACTTACTGTAGGAAGACAGTCAAGCCAAGAGTGACCAGGTCCAGTTTCAGAATGGACCAAGTGCATTGTATAAGCTGTATCTGACCAGGGGTCAAGTATGTGGACAACTGATAGTGATGTCTGCGGCATCGCTGGCACGGTCTGAACAAGATGGACAACAAAATTCCCATGGCCTCAGCCTCGAGTCAAAGCAACACACAGAATGAAGTTTTTACCTGTACAAATACAAAATACTTTTAAAAAAGCTTATATTGGGTGAAATGACATCAATTATTTGGAATCGATCATGTAATTAATTTTAATAGATCTAGATCAACAATAATAAATTTGTGTGATTAGAAATATTTTTATTAATTGTTTTTGTTTAGCACCAATGTCATGCTTATAGACTGGTCAGTGCGCTATGGCCTATGGTACAACATGCTTATAGACTGGTCAGTGCGCTATGGCCTATGGTACAACAAGCTTATAGACTGGTCAGTGCGCTATGGCCTATGGTACAACATGCTTATAGACTGGTCAGTGCGCTATGGCCTATGGTACAATCATTTTTATGGACCAGTTGGGAGGGGGGGTGGTGGATTCCGTATTGCTTTATCATAAGCTATTTGAAGAAAAAGTTTTCGATTCTCGAGTCTCAATGATGGAAGCCTGACTTGTTAGCCACTGCGCTATTCAAGTACTTATAAAAATAGAATGTTTTAGTCTAGAAAAAGTCTACAGTTAAAAATTCTCTGTACAAAGCTTAGCTTAGTTCATTTTCTATATAAACACAATTAATTAATAACGAATAATTAATTAACTAATTGGCTGATTTTGTTATAGTTTCATGTGTTAATATAGACAATGACAAATTGTGCAAAGTTTCAACCTGATCCAACAATGGGATGTGGGAGAATTAACGTCAACATTCAAGATTCCACCCAGACAGACAGAATTGATTTCAGCTTTTAAAAAATGATTTTTTTGTTGCATCGCCCTATTTTTCATATCCCGCGGCTATCCACGCACCGAAAAAAAATCGTGGTTACGCCAATGTATAAATCTATTCAGTTAATTAGAGTTAAGAACATTATAGCTTAGTGATATAGATCCAGATCCACCAAAAGACAGTAGTCTCAATTCTCAATATATTTAGAGCTATAGTATTCAAACTGTTGTTTGAATGTACATGTACTTTGTAATGTTTTATTGTGTGTCATGCACAATGTCAAACACATTTCCACCACGATAACAAGATATTTATTATCATAATACTTTTTAGAAGACTTTGCACATCTCGCACAAGTTTACGCCTGGTTACAAATGTCCCTCCTAAGTTACGCCCATGTTCCGAAAGAATGTATATAGACTTAATGTTGCTTTTTAATGTGTAATGCTTCTCTGTGTTGTATAAGTGGAAGGAATGATCGAGTGACTTCACTGTCTGGTGGCGCCATCTATCACTAAAATTACTCATCAATAACTTTCACGTCGGGATTTTTTTTCCTCGTCTCAGACAGAGATACCCCCCCTCCCCATTCCGTTTTTCTAGACCCCAGTTCTCTTTTCCATTCCACTAGCACTAACAAGCCATTACCCTTCGGATTCTTAGATCAATACATGAAATAAAAAGACGACAAGGTATTGGTCTTGAGATTTAATCATTCAGAGCAAGTGTTTTTAATAACCCCCCCCCCCACCCCGCCCTTCCATCTTCTCAACGGGAGTAAAGAAATATAAACTGTGACATGGATCTAAATATAGCCCTAAAGTAGGACTCAAACCCTAAAGTAGGACTCAATCCCTAAGGTAGGACTCTCTAATCTATCATGTAGACGTCGTGTCGTTGTGTCACATAGATTTTATTTTTACAGCTCAGTTGAAACTTATCCCCCCCCCCCTTTTTCTTTGTATGTAAGTCTACATTGTATTGACTTTAAGCTATCATTTCTTAGGATTTAGGTCTTTGTGACCAAAGGTTTTTGGGAAAAAAACATTTTCTTTTTAAATTGATGAAGGAACAACAGCGATAAAACGATAGAAGAGATTTAAACTTCCCAGACAGACGGAAAAAAGGACGGACAACACAAAACCAATAATGGTTTAACTCTACGGTGACTCCCAACAGTTTTGTTTCATTATTTACTTAACCAAAATATATCTAGATACCTAAAAATATACGAAGAAGATTTACGGCATACACTCTGTTCTAGTAGATCTTGATCTATGTTAATATGCCAATCATTCAACCACTCTAGTTCCTTCCCCTTCATACAAGGGACATCAACGTGTTATGAAAGAGACACGGGTTAATGTTCCTGACCTTTCCTCGTGGGACAAGTGATCAAAGAAGAGCTGGGGATATATAGGGAGTGGTAGGTCAGCGAAAGAATGAGAGAGACAAATATTTTCAAGGTGCTGATTAGATGGAATAACTGGCGGTGATTGTACTTCTGATGGAACAACTGGCGGTGACTGTACTTCTGATGGAACAACTGGCGGTGACTGTACTTCTGATGGAACAACTGGCGATGACTGTACTTCTGATGGAACAACTGGCGGTGACTGTACTTCTGATGGAACAAGTGGCGGTGACTGTACTTCTGATGGAACAAGTGGCGGTGACTGTACTTCTGATGAAACAACTGGCGGTGACTGTACTTCTGATGGAACAACTGGCGGTGACTGTACTATGAATTCTTTTTTTTTTTTTTATAGCTCATAGTTTTATTTTTTTATGACTACACACACCCAAGTGTGACGCAAGTCTTTAGATCACCTCTTTTCTATCATGAAGGAGACTCACTTCTGATCGACTCATCAGCGACAGCCAAACAAAGGGCTGAGTGTGTATTTTTAGTATCCAGATGACTTCCCCTCACTAAACTGTAAGATGTCATTCGTGCATTAAAATAGTGCACTCTGAATACATTCAAGATGGAATGAAGAAACGCATGCTGATGTAATGAATGCAGTTATCACACCGTGGGAATACGAGATGACGTGACAAAAGTGACCAGAAAAAAAAAACGACCAGAAGGCCTAGATCTATATATACTAGGATATTATCTCGATTTCTATCATTGGATACACCACACAAACAAAACAAGATGACTTACTAGATCTATATATACTAGGATATTATCTCGATTTCTATCATTGGATACACCACACAAACAAAACAAGATGACTTACTAGATCTATATATACTAGGATATTATCTCGATCTCTATCATTGGATACACCACACAAACAAAACAAGATGACTTACTAGATCTATATATACTAGGATATTATCTCGATCTTTATCATTGGATACACCACACAAACAAAACAAGATGACTTACTAGATCTATATATACTAGGATATTATCTCGATTTCTATCATTGGATACACCACACAAACAAAACAAGATGACTTACTAGATCTATATATACTAGGATATTATCTCGATCTCTATCATTGGATACACCACACAAACAAAACAAGATGACTTACTAGATCTATATATACTAGGATATTATCTCGATCTCTAACATTGGATACACCACACAAACAAAACAAGATGACTTACTAGATCTATATATACTAGGATATTATCTCGATCTCTATCATTGGATACACCACACAAACAAAACAAGATGACTTACTAGATCTATATATACTAGGATATTATCTCGATCTTTATCATTGGATACACCACACAAACAAAACAAGATGACTTACTAGATCTATATATACTAGGATATTATCTCGATTTCTATCATTGGATACACCACACAAACAAAACAAGATGACTTACTAGATCTATATATACTAGGATATTATCTCGATTTCTATCATTGGATACACCACACAAACAAAACAAGATGACTTACTAGATCTATATATACTAGGATATTATCTCGATCTCTATCATTGGATACACCACACAAACAAAACAAGATGACTTACTAGATCTATATATACTAGGATATTATCTCGATTTCTATCATTGGATACACCACACAAACAAAACAAGATGACTTACTAAATATATAGGTTGTGCTAACATTTATGTAAGTCTGAAGTAGAAACACGATATCGGGAAGACCTTCATTTTGTAATATCTATTATTCAGAAACTCTCTTTAGTGAACAGAATGTATGAGTCAAATTGTCTTTAGAAGATGTTGCCATTAGAGCTTCCCACCCCCCATCCTTTTTTGTTAGCTGTAAATTGAATTAGATCCATTTAGTCTCGCTAATGTAAGGGGAGCCCTTGAAAATGTAGAGATTGGGAGTTGTATGGCTCTGCCAAGTCTGCCTCGTTTCACAGCACTGACACAACTCTACAGCTCACAGCCGCTCAATTTGTTAGGAGTCTTTAAGTATCTGTCAATGATAAGTGTTTTTTAAGTACACGTATCTAGTCAATAATAAGTGTTTTTTAAAGTACACATTCTCATTGGCCTCCTTCAGTCGTAGAACGACTATGGTTCATCTCGCACACTTCCTCTTGTGGCTGTGGAGCCCTATTTTGGAGAGACACTCCCGTCCAAAAATATCGCAGGTTAAGGTGGCTTTTGCTTCGGTGGTAGAGGAGCTGGCCATTTTTCGCATTGTCCGTTTTTCTTCGAGGGCTGAGGCCCATGTTCTTTCGCTATCCATAGCTTTCTTGGTCACTGTCTCTCTCCATCTGGTGCGGTCTAGAGCTATGTCTTCCCATTGGTCAGTATTGATGTTCACTGATTTGAGGTCCCGTTTTATTACATCTATGTAACTAGTGATGGGAACTAAACAAAATTTTTTTTAGTTAAACTAAAACTAAGTTTGAACTAAAAAAAAGTAATTAAACTTTTAGTTAATCACAAATTGAAAAAAATATGTAAACTAAACTAAGAAACTTTAGTTAAATTTTTACTAACTATTTTGACCTTATTTAAGGACGAAACAGGCAAACATGAAAAATATAAAGCACAACCAATCTCTTTAGCAAAATGTAATAAACATGTATTTGTGCACATGAAAAAAGATTTAAATGTCTTTTTGGGATAGATGTAGATCTTAATAGAATCACTAGAATGATACTGTTATAGAAAGAAATTAGAAGTAATTGTCCAAGCTCTAATATAAGTTACCTTTAGAAGTAATGATAAAACTGCATGTTGACTCTCTAACTCTAGATTCTGGATCTAATATCTTCTACAAACGAAATGATCAGAAATATAATCTGGATCTAGAATTAGATCTAGCTACTAGACCTAGATCCCATTATTAATATTTTAATCTATTTTAAATCTAATCTAAGGAATACTAGATCTAGTTACTACTACTAGATCTAAAAATCTAGATAGAGTCTAGTAGATATCTTAGTAACTCTAGATCTAGAGATTTTAGATTATTATAATTATGATTATAACTAGATATGGGTATTTAGATCTATATACTCTTGTAGATAATACTAGATCTAGATCTAATAGATCTAGCTAGTAGATATAAGTATAATTATAATAGAAAGAGATGTAGATGTAGTCTAGATTTAGTTAATTTAGTATTAGATCTAGTCTAGTGACGACTATTATTAGTATTATACTAATTATAGATCTATCATCTATATAGATGCATCTTAGGTCTTAGTATAGGCCTAATAAGTAATCTAGATATATCTTCTAGATCTAATCTAGACTCTCATTCTAGAATAGTAGAATCTCTAAACTAATAGATCTAGTCTATCTAGTAAAAAGTTTTAAAATACAAAGAGTCGACATTTCTTTTAGATCTATAGTCTAATATAGTAAAGCAAAATTCTTTGCCTGCAGCTATACAGGAACACACTGGTGTTTAAAAAAAAACAGCAAAATGTAGATCTATAGAAGCAATTAAGGAATTATCAGGATTTATCAAGCAGCGAAACTTGCTAGAAATAGAATGAACACGTTTATTTTTCTCGCCTTTCAAATACCTTGAATTGGCGGGAATAGTGACCATTATAGGGTAAAGGTCAAAAGGCTTTCTAGTGACCTGTGCACCCTCTAGTTTATTCCCCTCTCTATTATTCATTTTATGTATTCTCCAAATTACATAGATCTAAATATTTATTGGTATGTATGTTAAAAAAGTTTGTAAAATTTGTAATTAAACCTTTTAGTTTGTAACTAAAAAAAAAATTAAACTAGGATTTTAACTAAACATTTTTTAAAAAATAAACTTTGGCCTTAACTATTTTTTTTTAGTTAAACTAAAAGTTAGCAGCCTTTTAGTTAACTTTTGCCCATCACTATATGTTACGGAGGTGGGGGCGACCAGTTTTTCTTGAGCCAGTCGCGAGTAGTCCGTAGAGGATGACTTTCGGGATGCGATTGTCCTCCATCCGGCGAACATGTCCAAGCCAGCGCAAGCGGCGTTGTCTGAGGGCTGTAAAGATGCTGGGAATACCTGTTCGTGCAAGGATCTCAGTATTGCAAAATTTTTCTTTCCTACGGAGACATCTCAAATGGAATGTGTTAAGTTTTCTCTCTAGCTTTGCGTAGGTGGTCCATGATTCACTACCATTCAGTAGTGTACTCATAACTCATGCCTTGTAGACTTCCATTTTCGTCACTGTAGTGAGCTTCTGGTTTTCCAAAACTCTTGACCTGAGTGTAGCGAAGGTCGAGGCAGCCTTCCCTATGCGTTTTTTAAATCTCCTCTTCTAGAGACAGGTCATCTTTAATTGTGGATCCCAGATAGCAGAAATCATTTACGGCATCCAGCTTGTTATCGTCTATGAGGGTGGTGCTGTATCAGGTGGTCCCACCGGAAGTGGTAATGGTAATGGGCAGCCCCCAGCCAATAAGGTGCTGTCCCGTCATGCCTGTCTTCCTCGTTTGGGTACACGAGGATAGGACAAAAGTATACATATCTAGTCAATAAGTGTTTTTTAAAGTACACATATCTAGTCAATAAGTGTTTTTTAAAGTACACATATCTAGTCAATAAGTGTTTTTTAAAGTACACATAATCTAGTCAATACGTGTTTTTAAAGTACACCTATCTAGTCATGATATTTTATCAATGTCGCCAATCTTTTTCTTATTATTTACAAAACAAATGAATGATGGAACTACTGAATGATGGAACCACAGAATATCAATTTGCTGTTATGACTTTGTAAAAGCCTGCTTATAACCATTACAAATCAGGACTGAAATACGATCAGTGAATAGACGTTCTAATAACGGATCAATAAATGAAACGAAACAAAACATTTCTTAGTGTGAGAACAGGTCACTGTGACCAGTGTGGGTCATGGTCAGAAAATATGTTTAGATTGCTGCTTAGTAGAAGAATGAAAGAAAAAAGGATGAGTCAGTGGGTGAGCGTGTCAGTGGGGAGTGTTTGGGATCCTTCAACTCAAGAAAGCATAAAGAAACAGGAAACATTTATGTTTCGCAAAAAAAAAATAATAATTATGAAATGGAAGAATAAGTCGCGAAGCAGACAAAGCTAGATATGACTGCAAACACTTGATCCAGATTTGTGGAACTGACACTAAAGAGAAATCATTTTTCGCTACATTATGAGTTTATTAAACTCTTCCTAGTGATGTCTCCGAAACATTTTCAACTTTGACTGTGAATGGACATGTGGCGAGTGTCAGGTAAATTTTGAAATTAAGATTTCGTCTGCAAGAATGTGATAATGTTCTTTCACAGAAATGATCATTTTTTATCCCGTTTGTCAGGTTCCCGGTCATTTTCTTATCCCGTTTGTCAGGTTACCGGTCATTTTCTTATCCCGTTTGTCAGGTTCCCGGTCATTTTCTTATCCCGTTTTTCAGGTTACCGGTCATTTTCCTCAAAGTGAGCAGATGGCAACGTGTAACTATTATTTTCGTCCAGTTTTGTTTGCCAACTTGAAGTTTCATTTAGAAGGATTTTTGTTTCAGACAACTCGAGGCATGTTGCACTTGATCGTTGCAGTGACGTTTTTGTTTCAGACAACTCGAGGCATGTTAGCACTTGATCAATGCAGTGACGTTTTTGTTTCAGACAACTCGAGGCATGTTAGCACTTGATCATTGCAGTGACGTTTTTGTTTCAGACAACTCGAGGCATGTTAGCACTTGACCGTTGCAGTGACGTTTTTGTTTCAGACAACTCGAGGCATGTTGCACTTTGATCATTGCAGTGACGTTTTTGTTTCAGACAACTCGAGGCATGTTGCACTTTGATCATTGCAGTGACGTTTTTGTTTCAGACAACTCGAGGCATGTTGCACTTTGATCATTGCAGGGACGTTTTTGTTTCAGACAACTCGAGGCATGTTGCACTTTGATCATTGCAGTGACGTTTTTGTTTCTTGTCATTCTTGTGGCAGTGTCTTTGTTACTAATATACGTCGCACTGTCAGTTTCGACTTTTGGTGACTCATTCTGTACCAAACATTGAAATCCAGACCACCATATTAGCAAACTTGTAGCACCAACTGTGCAGACATTACTAATATTTTTTAGAGAGTTTTGTTTTTAAAGTTTTTTTTTTTTTACAAATAAAAATGTACAAAATTTCTCGTATACATCACGTGCTGTTTTAGTTGTTTGAATAGGTTTACAAAATAGTATCTAGTCTTTAAAATCTCTCTTATTTTTATACCTTACCTTGCCTCTAAAATACCGGATTTCCTTGTCTGCAAATCGCGCAATCGCTATCAAAATGACTACAATTATTTCAGCTCTATAGATTCTGCTTATTGCACTTCCTTATAAATGATGTACTGGGGTGTTTCAATTCCCGCTTAAAGAGTTCCTTCAAAAAATCGACATTATATATTTTTATAAAGTTCTTTGTTTGAGATCTATTTTCACGAGTTGCTCCATAATGAAACTATTAGTTTCAGTAACATTGTCAAACAATGGCGTGCTATTAATTATAAACGAAATAGTTTTTTTTAATTTCGTCACGACGTTACCATAGAAATAATATATCTATGAATACGCAATGGATTAATGTTGTGTTTACATAACATTACAATAATTTAAATTTTAAAAATATTAATGCCAGTTTTCTACAATATCTAGAAACTTCCGATGTAACAACTTTGTACAATGTCAGGTTTTACATGTTAGAATAGGCAAATTTTATTTTCGATGGTCTTAGGCGACTCATAGCAAATCGTCATTCGACCATGAAAGAGGTCGCGACACTCAGACTGAGAGCCCCTGCCTTAGTAGGCCTACCTCTACGCGGTGTTACTTTTCACTTCACTAATGATGTGATAGCAGAAAGCAGTTTTTTTTTACTAACCAGCACAGACCTATATAAACAATTTTATTTAAAATAAAAGAACGAGACTTACCAAGACTCTTCATTGATAAAAGGAAATAACACCAGCACAAAATCACGTGATACTGTGATAGTTCAAGCATGAAATGTTTCAGTACATTGTTTTCCTGCAATAACTTTGCACTAGAAATGGTGGAGTACATCTAGAACTACACATTCACAATGAATGAACTGCTTTGGTGAAACATTTTAACGTGTTGTTTTGTTTTGCATCACATAAACTATCTTCCCTTTTCACAAAATTAATTCCCCTGGTAGATTTACTGGAAGATGAAGTGCATTCAAAGTGGCACAAATTCTAAAATGATCAAATTAAAAAAAAAAAGATCTCACCCGAGTTGTGGCCCCTTCCTGTCAGTGTTTGGAAGAGAGAGAGAGAATTGTCCGTGAGGGAGAACTAGCTTGGCCTCCTGGTCGGCCTAATAGTATTAAAATGGTATTAGTATTATTTATGAAAGATAATGTCTGGAATAGCAGTGTTTGTATTGAGTGTGTGCAGATTTGTGTCTGGGTATGTATGGGTATGAAAGTACAAGGGTGTGTACTTGTGAAAGTATTTGTAGGCTGCGAGTCTATTTGTATGTGTGTGTGTCTATGTGTGTGTGTGTATCTATGTGTGTATCTATGTGTGTGTGTCTATGTGTGTGTGTGTATCTATGTGTGTATCTATGTGTGTGTGTCTATGTGTGTGTGTGTGTCTATGTGTGTGTGTGTGTATCTATGTGTGATCTGAAAATAAACACAATGTTTACAAAAAAAGTGTTTGTTTCAATCTTTGATAAGAAACTAGACACCAAAAAATAATTGAATCTAGTCTACAATCGACATGGTCGAAGCAGAAAGTAGAAATCTAAATATAAACTCAACACAATTGAAGTTAGTCTTAGACCCCCCAATAAATGAAGACAAACACCAGCAGTTTAAAACGTCAAACTATTAATAATAGCCTAATAGGGAATTAAGCTTCACAAATGAAAACTAAAAGGTAATTAAACATAAAATATCTATCCTAGTACACGCAGGGGCAAATAATGAAAAAGTGACAAATTGAGTGCAACGTTTCTGATATGCCAATAATCATTGAGAGCTTAGTTGAAATAGCTCTCTCTCTCTCTCTCACACACACACTGCCATACACAAACAACACACATACAAATGATAAATGTAACTATTGTAGGCCTATTTATGAGATTTCACCTTCAATCTATAGAGTAGATTTATGATTTGTTCTCTTTTTGTACAACTACTCTCATCAAGCTTGTAACTTTGTTCTCTTTTTGTACAACTACTCTCATCAAGCTTTAACTTTGTTCTCTTTTTGTACAACTACTCTCATCAAGCTTGTAACTTTGTTCTCTTTTTGTACAACTACTCTCATCAAGCTTGTAACTTTGTTCTCTTTTTGTACAACTACTCTCATCAAGCTTTAACTTTGTTATCTTTTTGTACAACTACTCTCATCAAGCTTTAACTTTGTTCTCTTTTTGTACAACTACTCTCATCAAGCTTTAACTTTGTTCTCTTTTTGTACAACTACTCTCATCAAGCTTGTAACTTTGTTCTCTTTTTGTACAACTACTCTCATCAAGCTTTAACTTTGTTCTCTTTTTGTACAACTACTCTCATCAAGCTTGTAACTTTGTTCTCTTTTTGTACAACTACTCTCATCAAGCTTTAACTTTGTTCTCTTTTTGTACAACTACTCTCATCAAGCTTTAACTTTGTTCTCTTTTTGTACAACTACTCTCATCAAGCTTTAACTTTGTTCTCTTTTTGTACAACTACTCTCATCAAGCTTGTAACTTTGTTCTCTTTTTGTACAACTACTCTCATCAAGCTTGTAACTTTGTTCTCTTTTTGTACAACTACTCTCATCAAGCTTTAACTTTGTTCTCTTTTTGTACAACTACTCTCATCAAGCTTTAACTTTGTTCTCTTTTTGTACAACTACTCTCATCAAGCTTTAACTTTGTTCTCTTTTTGTACAACTACTCTCATCAAGCTTGTAACTTTGTTCTCTTTTTGTACAACTACTCTCATCAAGCTTGTAACTTTGTTCTCTTTTTGTACAACTACTCTCATCAAGCTTGTAACTTTCGTCAATTTGAAAGAAAACAAAAACTCAAACGCAAACAGAAACGCACACAGGCAGTCAGTCGACACCAGATTCGTCGACCTTGCCTGATTCCTCGGACTTGCCCGATTTCTCGGCCTTGCCTAATCAAATTTAACGAATACATGTATGTGTTTTAGAGAGTCATAGCCAATGATTTCTAGACTACAATTTTTAAATCTAATACCCACTGGTGAAATAATTCCTTGCTATAAATGCTTATTTATTTCAATGCTACACTTAACCCCTTTCTCTCTTGTACTTTAAAAATATATTGGAAACGATCTTGAGTGAATTGGAAGTCACCAAAGTGCTTCTTTCAACTCTTTCATCAAACATAAACAACGTTAACATCTGTACATCCACATAGCACAATGGATAAAGTCATTCTTGTCAACATCAGTGAAACGAATATTTTTTGTTTCTAATCTTAAATTTTAAAATGCCATGTCTGTACAGACTGTACTATCTTACAATTTAAAAGGCCATGTCTGTACAGACTGTACTATCTTACAATTTAAAAGGCCATGTCTGTACAGACTGTACTATCTTACAATTTAAAAGGCCATGTCTGTACAGACTGTACTATCTTACAATTTAAAAGGCCATGTCTGTACAGACTGTACTATCTTACAATTTAAAAGGCCATGTCTGTACAGACTGTACTATCTTACAATTTAAAAGGCCATGTCTGTACAGACTGTACTATCTTACAATTTAAAAGGCCATGTCTGTACAGACTGTACTATCTTTCATTTTAAAAGGCAATGTCTGTACAGACTGTACTCACCATGGGCGTAGCCGGGGGATGGGGGTCAACCCCCCCCCCCCGACGAAATGAAATCCCTCCCGCAGGGGGGGGGGGATTGGAATTTTGTGACTGATTTTTTTGCTTTGAATCTGTTTATTTTTGGCGAGATTTTAACACTAAACCATCACTTACCCCAGCGCAGCCAAGGGGCTTTTGAGTTTAAAACCCCCTACTAGGGGGTTTCGCTCCCAAAATCCCATCTCTTCTATAAAAAAAAAGGGGGGGACAGTGCCCGCCGACCTCCTCGTGGTGTCCCCTGGTAACTGGAGTAAGTCCACCCTTTGCTTTCAGGGTGGTCTGAAAAAGGCTAAAGTTACGGGAGCCCCAACTTTTCTAGCAGGCTCTCATGCTCTCCTGGTGCAGAGTTCTGCTGGTGAGGTCTGGGTAATGCTAAGCTCTGATTGACATAAGCCCTGCACGTTCGTCTGGTGTAGGGATTTGTGTCTGTCGGGGCTTTAGCTAATGCTGAACTGATCAGCCGCCGCCCTGGAGACTAGTGGAGGGTCAAGCCATCAAAATTTGCGGGCCCTAAACTGGTGGCTTTAAAAAAAGGTCTCCTGCCTCACTCCACTTTCGTGGATTAAACCCTGCCCATACGAGCGAGTGGTTGAATTAACTGATCTTTCGATCGATTCATAGTCCAATGTTCATGTCTGGACTGTTTTTCACTGCTCGCTCTAAGGGGCAACCCAAAGCTCCTCCCCCTGGAGGAACCCATACCAATGTCGAGTAAAATTACAAAGAAAAGCGGGTCTGAGCAGACCCTAACAGGCTCCGCTGGCCAGGTAAAGGGCATTAGGCCTGGCATCGAAAAATGTGCTACTAATCACCTCACAACGTTGGTACATAGGGAGAACAGGCCACGTTGTGAAAAAAAGAGCTACCGTTCTTCCCAACACACAAACCCTGATAGCATCCTTTTTCCCCCAAACAAACACTACATTTAAAAAACCAAAAGTCTCAGAAAAAATTAACCCAACACCAACACTTCATACTGGGAAAGTAAGCATCCCCCACACTAATTTAGGTGGACAGATAAAGCAACATGATCCCCAAATTTCCAAATCTGAGGCTAAAACTTTCAAAGTCCTTCAATGTAACGTCCGAGGACTTATTCCAAAGACACTTGAAATAACTAACCAGCTCCACAAAGAGTGTGTGGATGTTGCCTTACTACAAGAATGTCTGATAGGTGAAAAAAGAAGTGTCTCAATACCCGGGTACTCTGTTTTCCGCTGCTCATGTGAGGATTGCCGAGGCCTGGTTACATTGGTGGCTAATGCTCTGGTCGCCAAAAATGTGTCCACAGACTTGAGTCAGGGGCGGACAGACACTTTGGTATTAAAAATTTGGAAAAATAATAGACGCTTCAAGTGCATCAATGTTTATAATCCACCAAAACAAGAACTGGCTTTAGATGTCAGAGAGACAAGAACTGTAGACACTATCATAGCTGGAGATCTAAATGCCCACTCACCTTCCTGGGGCTATGATGACACTGATCTGTCTGGTAAAAAAGTTCATGACCTATGCAATTCTACTAACCTTTTTCTTTTGCAAAATAAACACTCTCCTCCTACTCTTCTGCATGCTAGCAATGGTTCATTATCACGACCAGATCTTTCTTTAGTCTCTGCTAACTTGGAATCTGTCATAACTTATCAAGTACTAGGCGATATTGGTAGTGACCACCTTCCAATATTACTGACTGCCACTCTTTCTAAAATGAACACCAAGACCACTAAAGAACCACGAAAGTAAGGCTAATTGGAAAGGATACGAGACAGCTGTCGACAATGCCCTTAAAAAAATCCATGTAGAGTCTAGCTCTGTCGACCTTGTGTACCGTCAAATAACAACAGCTATCCTGGGCATGGCTAAAAAGTTTATTCCTCGAACTTACCCTTGTAAAAAATTCAAAAACTTTTGGACGGCTGAAATCAACAAACTTGTTATGGCTCGAAGAAGGGCATACAAAAAGGTCCAAAAGAACCCAAACAATCCAACACTCAGGCAGAAATAAAACAGACTCAGCCTACTAGTCAAAACGTCATTGAACAGGGAAAAACGAGAACGTTGGACCAACACCTGTGCAAGGTTAAACCTAAGGGATAGCTCTAAGGCTTGAAGTCTTCTGAGAAATCTCGAAAATGCTGGGCGTACGAAAACAGCAACCCCATTATCTTCACCCAGTGGGGTAACCATTTCATCAAAGAAGAAAATTGCCACCTTGTTGAACAAATATTTTGCTAAGATTAACAAGCCTGCCAAGAAGTCCCCAATGTCCAAAGCCATTGATAAAGCTCGCAAAGCTGATGAAAAAAAAAGACCGAAAGGAACCACAGACCGAAACGATGAACTCCCCCTTCTCGATAGGCGAGCTTAATGCTGCCATAAGGAGATGCCAGCTTAAAAAGGCTCCCGGGCCGGATGGTATCACCCCCGAAATGCTTAAGCATGTAGGGGGGAAAGGAAGGGCCGTGCTCTTGGCATTCGTAAATAGAAACGTGCCAACATTATTCCTACACCAAAAAAGGAAAAGATGCTTCCACTGCTGAGGGCTACAGGCCCATCTCACTCACATCTTGTGTGGGAAAGATGGCTGAAAAAATGGTAAATGAGCGTTTGGTTTGGTACCTTGCGAGTGCCCGTCTTATAGCTCCAGAACAGGCTGGTTTCAGGGCTGGAATGTCCGCTATAGACCAAGTCAACATCTTTGTGCAGAGCGTAGCAGATGGATTCCAAAGGACCGAAAGCACATACGCAGTCTTCATTGACTTAAAACAGGCATATGATAAAGTATGGCGGCCTGGTTTGCTTCATAAGATAAGAGCCGTGGGGGGTGCGGGGACGGATTTATTACTGGATTAGAGACTTCCTACAAGAGCGTACAATAAGAACAAGAATGTACGGAGAAGTCTCAGGGGAAATGACCCTCGAGCACGGCCTCCCCCAGGGCTCCGTCCTGTCATGCGCCCTTTTCACGGCCTTCATAAATGACCTACCGGCTCAGCTAAAATGCCAAAAGCTGCTATATGCTGATGATATTGTCCTTTCGAAATCCGGAAGGAGCGCAACCTCTATACAAAAAGTGTTACAAGAAGATCTCCATACGCTCTGCTCATACACACAAAAATGGAGGCTAGAAATAAACACCTCCAAGACGGTCTATTCTCTGTTCACGCTCGGGACTGGCATTCTCGGGCAACCTTTCTGGCTCTCCCTCAACGGAGTGGCTCTCAGCATGGAAAAGCAACCCAAGTACCTTGGTGTAACTTAGATCGCAAACTAAAAATGTGTGAGCACATCCAGGATGTTGTAAGAAAGGCCTCAGGGAAACTTTGCATTGTGCGGAAGCTGGCATCCACGAAGTGGGGAGCCCGAGCAGACATGCTCCGATCCCTGTGTTTAGGAGTAGTCCGATCACAGATAGACTACAGCCTACCTGTGCAAATTTATGACTCTAGGACTGCTCTTGAACAACTTGATAAAATACAGTCCCAAGCACTAAGATTTGTCTGTGGAACCTTTAGTCCAGTAAATGCGGCTGAAATAATAGCTAATATAGGTCCACTAAACCTTAGGAGGGAAAGGTCAGTACTGACCTGCTATGAGCGGTATAAAAGGCTGGATGAATACCTCTCAGCTAGAAAACTAGTGGATGGTTGGAGATGCAGAAGACGTATCCAGATGCAGTCTTTTATGCATCATGCCACTAGACTATCTGATGAAGCTGGCCTCTCCACCAACCGACAAAACATTCAACGCTTTCATCCCCTTCCCTCTTGGTGTCGCCCAACGACCCCAAACATACGCTTGAAATTAGTAGACCCTAATGCCACTAAGCAAAGCTGTTCATCTAACGACCTTCAAATCCTAGCTCTGGACCATTAATACCTTCAAGCCCAGTGCTATTTTTGCATACACTGATGGGTCAGCATCAATAGATTCTGGAAGAGCAGGCTATGGAGCCTACATCGACTTTCTTGGCTCTTACACAGTCAAAATCTTTGGACCATGTGGTAGTGTTTGCAGTTTTGATGCGGAGACAATGGCAGTCTGTGAAGCCTTAAAAGTCATTGACTCTCAATTCGGCGAGGGACATTTGAGGGCAACACAGATTGTTGTGACCACTGACTTAAAATCTGTACTACAGGCTTTGCAAAGCCCCGGACCATGGCCCCCCAATATCAACACTGTCATCATGGCTTCACATAACATTAAACAACGCTATGGCACCCCTGTAAATATGCAGTGGGTACCGAGTCACATAGGTGTGACTGGCAACACAATTGCAGACTCTTTGGCCCACCAGGGAGGGCCAATTCCACCCACTGAACAGGCTGTAAGCTTCCATCAAGCCCTGGCTATAATACAAAAAAAAACAGAAATGGAAAAGTGGTTTAAGTGCTGGGACAAGTCCCAAAAAGCCCGTGGAGTCTAGGAGCGCATGAGGCGCCCTGACCGCACTTCCCCGTGGTGGAGGCTGTCCAGGCCTGAGCAAGCTATTATTGCACAGTGCAGGACAAGCCACTGTCCTGTTGGCTCATATTTATCGTGGCTATGGCCAAATTTTGATTCACGGTGTCCCCGCTGCGGGGAAGAAGAGGAAACCATGCCTCATATTCTGTTTGATTGCCCCAGACTTGCTGATCTCCGTCTCGACAGGTCTGGGAAACCCAAAATTCTCGACCTGTATGGCGACATTTATGCACTACGCAAGACAGCATGGTTTCTGTCCAGGGCTTTTGCAAGAGAGGATTTGAGCCTCTCAAGCCCTCAATCTAATGGAGTTTGATGATGATGATGATGATGATGATAAAAAAAGAATGCCATTCCCGAATTCCAAGGGCATAGCTAAGGATGATATTGATTTTAAAACCCCCTCCGAAATTTACAACCCCCCCCCCCTCTTCAGCATAAGAATATCCTTACATCAGTCACCAGATTCTATGAACGTAGCTAAAGGGGTTTTGAGTTAAAAAACAGCGGGATTTGAAGTTAAAAAATACCTTTTCAGAATGAAAAAAGCAATTTGCACACTCAAAAATCTATTAGCGTAGCCCAAGGGGTTTGAGTTTAAAACGGCCTTTAGCGGGGTTTGATGCTAAAACATTCCTCTTCAATATAAAAAAATGCAAATTACACACTCAAAATTCTATGAGCGTAGCCAAGCCAATGTGATTTTGAGTTTAAAACCCCCTCCTCCAGAGGGCTTTTTAAAACTTTGAAACCCCTCTTGAAGGTTTTAATTTAAATACCCCCATACAGAGAGTTTCTCTCTTCAATTTTATTCTAAAACAAACTACAGTTACCTAATTATATGAGCATAGCTAAAGGGGTTTTGAATTAAAAAACAAAACAAAAAAACTCCACAGATTTTTTAGTTTACCCCCCCCCCCCCCCAATTATTTTGACGATCAACTGCCGAAATTGAAAAAGACTAAATGTGGCTCAACAAATATGGCTAAGACGGATTTTAGGAGTCAGTTATAGAGATCGGGTCTCAATCAAGGAAATTATATGTAAGGTTGTGACAGAGCGTCGGATGAGGTTTGCGGACATGTTCTCCGACAAAATGAATTACGCATAATAAAAGTTGCGATGACATGGAGGCCATTACGAGGAAAGCGCAAACAGGAACACCCTAGTACAACTTGGCGCCACACTTTCATGTCAGTCCTCAGAGCAGGTGGGAAGAGGCAACAGACATTGCCAGTGATAGATTTTTGCGGAAGTAGCTTGCCGCCCAATGCACCGAACGACGCGGGAGGATCTAAGTAGTAATAGCACATAAGGTTTTTGAAATAAAACTTTTTAATAGCAAGATAATGAAATGTAGATACCTCAGAATATGCATTTTGTTGGCTTTAAATACCGGAAATAGTGCTTGGCGGCGAGCCCCGAGCTGGGGGAGCTCACAATGCTGGCAAAGGCGGGGAGTATACGAATTCCACTAACTCCAGGAAGAACCTTTTAAAGAGTACAATTAACGTCTTCCGAAAGAAGGAAAGGTCAGAATGTAAAAAAGATTAATTATGCACACACACACATGCATACATACATACATACACACATATATATATATATATACACACACACATACACACACACATATACATACATAAACACACACATACTACACACATACACACATACATACACACATACATACATACACACACACACATACTTACATACATACATACATACATACATACATATATATATACATATTGTTAAGGCCTTCGTGCGAAAGGCCGAAACAATCAAAATATGTAGTCGACGCTGATGTTGTTCTACAAATATATTTAATAATCACGAAGGGAATCGTCCTACTGCTCTACACGAAGCGTCTTCTGTGTAGCGTCATTTAGAGCGTTCTTGTTTTTTAAAGATCTGTCACGTGACTTGTCGCTAAGTAAAACTTTCCCCTTATTCCCGAAACAAATAACTAAATCCTAATCATGTCATAACAACTCCTCCCCCTCCCGCTACTGTCTTAGTCGTACATTGTGCAAGGGCCAAAATGTAGGGAAACATAAAAGACAACACAACTTGAGTCTTGATTTCGGTTTCAACTTATTCATCATTGGACCAAACTCAAGTTGATCTGAACACATATTTCACTCAGGTGTAACAAGTTGATAATGTCCAATGTGATGTGCCGTAGGTGACCGCAGACGTAGTTCGTTTGCGCTGACACTATAGGTGTGTCTAGCTAAGGTCGATCCATGTTGCAATAGTTGCACAGCTTTCCCTCACACGTCGGAACAGACATTTCACCTAATACAATAAATGTACAGTTATCACTACTCGTTCTTCCACTATACACCTAACGCGGGCACTAACAAGTGTATTTACTTTCCTCTCTCCACTTCCTTGTCCCCACACGACCTAACTCTTTACTGATGTATGATCATGCTCAAATACAAAGAATAAATTATAAAACTTACTTTTCCGTGATATCAATACATCGTCGCCTTATAAATGTCATATCTATTCATACATCCATACATACAATTCATACATACTACCCGAAATAAATAACCAATATGAGCCAATCTAATAATAACCAAATTACATGTATATTATAACATAAATATCCTATTCCAAGATACCTTAAAACAATCTAATACCCATCTAGTTATGACTAGTTAAGTCAATTAAGAATAAGCAATTTAAATCAAATCCAACTTATTTACACCCTACAGTCGTATAGTGCTATGTTTCACAGGCTATCTACACGACCCATACATTTGTTCTCTCCAACTGGAGTTAACATCTCTTCTTACACCACTATAGCCCGCGTGCGGCCTTCTACCTCTGTATAACGTGCGCTTACCGCTACCACAGTCATCTCTTCTTACACCACTATAGCCCGCGTGTGGCCTTCTACCTCGGTATGACTTGCGATTACCACTACCACAGGCCTCTCTTCTTACACCACTATAGCCCGCGTGCGGCCTTCTACCTCTGTATGACGTGCGTTTACCGCTACCACAGTCATCTCTTCTTACACCACTATAGCCCGCGTGCGGCCTTCTACCTCTGTATGACGTGCGTTTACCGCTACCACAGTCATCTCTTCTTACACCACTATAGCCCGCGTGTGGCCTTCTACCTCGGTATGACTTGCGATTACCGCTACCACAGTCATCTCTTCTATCATCCTTGTCGGATACAGACCTGTGCCTCCTATCCAAACTCGCAATCTTCTGTTCAGACTGTTCTGCCCTACTCCAACAGTCTTTAGCGATGTGCCCATGTTTATGGCAGTTAAAACAAATTCTGTCCTTTCTAGGTTTGTTTCGCCTCATGTTGCCATACCTGCTTTTCCAACTTCTAACCTGTTTGTCAGTAGCGGCTCTGACACCTGCTACATTTGCAAGTAAAACATCTCTAGGTAACCTCGGCATGGCTACCCCTTCGCAATACCCTGTGTATAATGGAGATCGAAGGAACAATTTGCATACTTCGAACCTCTTAACTGCGCCGTCTGCTCATCTGACTGATTTGGTATAGCCTAAATAATCCTTAGATTTAACTAATCCCCCTCTAATCGCGAGTGTACTGCTAGCTGTGTCCCGGATCACATTTACCTGTTTATTATTTATCATGCCCGGATATAATTTAAATCTTCCCCACAATCAACGTAGTTAATTTCTTCATCTGGTTCACTATTTCCATTATCCTGCTCCCAACCTTGAAAGTTCCTCACAAAATTAACCCTATCTGGTGGCCGATTATCCCTCTCTTGTCTACGGTTTCGTTGATTACCTCTCCTATTACCATGTGCATTTCTATTGCTAGCTCTATTCCCTCTATGAATCTTACACTGGTATGCCATGTGTCCCTTTTCTTGACAGTTAAAACATGTAACATCCCTAAAGTTTCTATCACCCGCTTTAGGTCGATCTATTCTCCTATCATAACTTTCCCTGTTTTCATTTTCCCAATGTCTATCATTTATGCCCTCATAACTATCCCGACCATTGTTCCCACGTTCCCTGGACCTATCATTTCTCCTACCATAATCCCTATCATTACCATCATTTCTCTTTACATAATTTACCAGGTCAATAACTTTTTTGTGGTCTCTAACTGAAAGTGGGTTGTTTGGGTAAGCATTCTTAAAGATCCTAATGATCTCTACCAAGTCTTCAATCGTTTTAGGGTTTCTTTCCTTTATAAAGGATTGTAGCTGAGAGTCACACTTGTTGATGATATAGTCAATCAGAATAAAGTTCTTCAGACTTTCATATGTGTTTGCCACATTCTCGAATCCGAGCCACTTGCTGAAAAAATCTTTTTCCAAATTGGTGGTCGTTTGTGGATCTACCTGGCTGGATGGAGTGTTTTCGTAATAATTTTTCCTGAACGTTGCCCGTATGCGTTTAGCAGTTCCTTCTTTAACACTTGGTAACTATTCTGCATCGAGTGGTCGTGGTTTTGGCAGATCGCGAGGGCTTGTCCATGCACGAAGTCCAACAATATTTCGGACCACTCCTTCTCTAGGACGTTAAACTTCGCTAGCTTGATTTCAAAGCGTTTCAAATAGTCGCCGATGTCGTCTTTGTCTTCTTGATCCATGCGGCGCTACTCTGGTTGCTGTTCCCTTCGGTGGGCCACACTTACAGCAGCCTCTATCCTCATCTGTTCAACTTGAATTCTCACTTTTCTGTCCGCCTCTTCTTTTTTCTCCCTCTCGATGCGTTCTGACTTTTTCCCGTTCTACACGGTCTGCCTCTTCTTTTTCTCTGGCTCTTTCAGCTTCTCTGACCTTCTCTCTCTCTAAGCGCTCTGCTTCTCTAATCCTCTCCTTCTCTAAGCGTTCTGATTCTCTAATCCTCTCCTTCTCTAAGCGTTCAGATTCTCTAATCCTCTCCTTCTCTAAGCGTTCTGCTTCTCTAATCCTCTCCTTCTCTAAGCGTTCTGATTCTCTAATCCTCTCCTTCTCTAAGCGTTCTGATTCTCTAATCCTCTCCTTCTCTAAGCGTTCTGTTTCTGCCGCCACCATCTGCTGCACATAGGCGGCCAGTTCTTTGTCGCATAGTTCTAGTTCTGTATTCTCTAAATTATGGTAATTCTTGTACCAACGAACAAAACCCTTTCTTTACTCTGTTCTATAACAAGAACTTTGGACTCCAGCTCGCTCCGAGGCTTCCCACTATCTCCCAATTACCAACTTAGGTTTACCACAACTCCTGCTTTCTAAAATACACACACAGTACTCTTGGTACAAGTATGTATCCTCTAAATGGCCCGACTGAATAAGATGTGCGACACACGCACACCCAACATAATACGTCAGGGGTGGGCAACCTTTTTGTATCAAGAGCGCATTTAAAAAAAGATTGGGAATGGCGGGCCGCATATATATATATATATATATATATATATATATATATATATATATATATATATATATATATATATATATATATATATGTATATATATATATATATATATATATATATATGTAGTGGAGTGGATACCTTTTCAGAAAACACCGGCCACCCCGATATCCACGTGACCCTTCCCCCTAGATGGCACCTTGTGTCCGCGCATAACAAGGCACACCAACGTGGGCACTGTCCATTCGACCGGCATCTCTTGTCGCTGTAGTGTCCGTACGTTACTGGACCTACGTCGTCTCCATTCACTGTTTGTGCCTGGTTCTACACCATGTGTTTATGGATGGCTGCAGGTCTTTAGTATATAATAAACAGTTTGTGTCACGTACACAGTATCTATTTTTAGCTCGTCAATTACCTCGGGTTTTTTCTCACGTGGAGATATGTTAATTAGTGTAACTTGGGCTGCATTTATTGGTTGACACTGCAATGAGCTGCCTGGGAGACGTGACAGTGCTGGACCCGGGAAAAAGTTCTGTTTTTTTTAGTCAGTCATTGTATGGAACTTGGAAGTGAAACATCTACTAAAGCTTTGTATTAGAACTCAATTATATTATTGTGTAGATCTATCATTTTATTCAAGTACGTTTAACCATTGTAATTATTTGTGAATAGCTTTTTCAAGTTCTGAATTAAAGTAATTGTTTTAGACGAAGAGAAGTTTCTTCATTGAATATAGTAACATACTTAGATCGATTTAGCGAATGACAACTTCTAGATGATCAACTGGCAACATTTTGAATGATCGTATTATCAACTAGATCTAGCTACTTCTATACGATCATCTTATTAAAAGAAGATTTCAAGATCCTCGGCAATCACGATCATCGTTAGTGTGATACAGGTCAAGATAATCTTCAACGTCACATCTATTATTGCATCTTCATAGATCTTGACATCTGACATTCACATTAATTGATGATTGTGATATCTGGCACCTCCGACCTTCGATAAAGATCATCAAAAGATCATCAAAAAGATCATCAAAAAAAAATAATATTTTTTTTTCAAGATCTAAGGAAAAATTTTCAAAACTTCGTCAATTACAAAACTTCGATTTTCTTCAACTTGAGAATAGTTCTACTGTGTTCAAAGGTCAGTTTGGTTATCGATATCTTATCTTATCATAGATAAAGATCTATGATCGAGTTTTCACTATAACTCTCGAGATCTAATATTATTATTTTGTATTGGCATTGGCAATAAGACCAATATCATTTAACTGGCACGATACATAAGCCCAGTAATATTTAGCTGGCATAACATAAGCTCAGTATTATTTAACTGACACAGTAGATAAGCCCAGTATCATTTAACTGGCATTAGTATTATAGATAAGCCCAGTAGCAATTACCTGGCACTATAATCTATCAAGTAGAAATTTCTACTATTTGATATCAAGTCAATCGTACACAACGACGACTTTAATACTACAAGTTCTACTAGATCTACAATCTCAAGAGAGAGAAAGTTCATAGCCTTGCACGGCTCAGAAATATTTCATTAACCTGATACGGTTGAATAAATCTACACTTCCTACAACGACTCCAGTAGTAGACATAATCCTACTGTTCAAGATTATTAGCCAGTGACGGCATAACTAACATTATTACATTCAAAAAGTACTATATTAATATATTCAAGTTCATATATTATAAAACACAAGAACTATACAATGGATTCAAAGCCTAGAGATAGAACACAAAGAATGTCAGAATATCTTGACCAAATAAAAATATTGAAATTACTGCCACATGAATTAATGGCCTGGGCAAAAGAGCAAACAGATATAGACGAAGAAAAAGAAGCAAAGCTACGTCAAGAAGATAAAGAAGCTAAAGAAAAACAAAGAGAACACGAAGCAAAGCTACGTCAAGAAGATTAAGAAGTTGAAGAAAAACGAAGACATGAAGAAGAAAAACGTGAAGAAAGACAAAGAGAATATGAGACGAAGAAACGGCAAGAAGATAAAGAAGCTGCTGAAAGACAAAGAGAACATGAAAGAGCACAAATGGAATTTGAAAAATTGAAAATGCAACATGAAGAAAATAAACTAAAGTCAGAATCAAAATCAACAGAAGCCAACACTAATCAAGCAAGTTCCAATGTCTTTGATCGATATAAACTCATGTCAAAGATTCATTCATACAATGAGTCTACAGACAACATGGACTCATACCTTACTAGATTCGAGGAATTAGCAACAACGTCTGGTTTACCAGAAGACCAGTGGTCAAGTTCCCTCCTTAGTTTACTGACAGGAAAAGCAGTTGACATTTGTTCGCAGTTGTCGGTCAACGAGCGCAGTGATTATCATGATATCAAGGAAGCTTTATTACGCCAGTACGGTGCAACGTCAGACAACTATAGAAAGAAATTCTATAGCTCAAGACCAAAACAAGATGATGATCCTCAAATTTTCGTTTCCAACATGACCATGTGGTTCGACAGATGGATATCTCTTGCTAAAGTGGAAAACACTTATCAAGCTATCAGACAACATATTATCATTGACAATATCACGCATGCTCATTCAGAAGACATCCAATCTTATATAATTGAAAGAAGTTCTTCTGATATTCCAACGTTAACCAAAATCATCAGACAATATAAAGCTGCTTATCCAAACAAGCCAGTCAAACCAGCAGCAGATGAAAACTTTGTCTGTTTTTCAGAAGACAAACGAAATTCACAGTATACAAAATATGACAAAATAATTTGCAATAGATGCAACAACATAGGACATTTTGCTTCTCAATGCCGCACCAGGATTATTGAATGTTCATATTGTCATACGAAAGGTCATCAAGCCCATGAATGCAGAAGAAAGCAGTTCAGCACCAGCAATCCACACCATGGCAAACAAGCTACAAGAAATCAAAAATATACTGAAAGACCTCGTTACAGAAGCCACTCTCAAGACTCTAGACCACGACATGTATATAAGAAGAACTTTTCTAACAGAAATGATAGAGATGAACATTCAACCATGACTGTCATAGCGAAAACAAATGGTCTTAAATTCTATCCAGGTTGGGTAGGAAATAAAAAAATACAGGTGCTACGTGACACCGGAAGCACATCTATATTAATCAAGAAACGTTTTGTCAAGTCAAACCAACGAACAGGCAAATCAGTTCAAGCCACAGCATTCAATGGCACTGTCAGCAGTCTACAAGAAGCCATAATACACATTAAGACACCATTCTTTAGTGGTCCAACCGAAGTCTTGGTTGTCCGCGACTTACCAGTTGACTTAATCATCGGTAGCATTGAAGGAGTCAGAGACTGCACACCACAAGAACTTTTGGAGTGGGCAAATAACATTGAACGAAATCAAGATTGTTATGCAGTAGTAACCAGATCAATGACCAAACCCAAAGAACAATTTTCATCTGAACGAGCAAGCCAAAATGAAACAATACCTAAGACTCAAGGACAGATCAATCAAAAGGAGACAGAACCAGTAATCAGAACATTACCTGAAAATGACGATGTACTGCCACAATTCCAACATGATGAATTCAAACATGAACAGAAGATCGATTCATCATTGCAAAGACTTTATAAGAAGGCGCAAGCAAACAAACAATCAAAATTCACAGATGAAGCATATTTTCAGAATGGCTATCTTATGAAGAACAGTCACAATAAGAACAAAACAATACAACAAGTACTTGTACCTCAAAGATACAGAAGAGAGATATTGGCAACAGGTCATAATCTTCCACATGCAGGTCATATGGGTGTAACCAGAACGAAGAAAAGAATCCTTCAAGAATTCTATTGGCCAAGCATCACCAAAGATGTCAAGAAATATGTCAGCTCTTGCCATGTTTGCCAAATGAAAGGTCCTAAAATCAACAGAATACAGGCACCAATTCAAGCAATGGAACTGACAAACAAGCCTTTTCAAAAAGTGTCAGTCGATCTGATAGGTCCTATGCCAGTAGCTTCAGACAGAAATCACAAGTACATCTTAACTCTGGTTGATACATGTAGCAGATGGCCTGAGGCAATTCCTTTGGTCAATATAACAGCACTTGACATTACCAGAGCTTTGTCAGAAATATTTTCCAGAAAAAGTTTCCCAGAAGTCATCCTTTCTGATAGAGGCACACAATTCACAGCAGATATAACCAAAGCCTTTATGAACATGTACAAGGTCAAGATGAAGTTCACAACGCCTTACCACCCTCAAAGCAACGGTCTATGTGAACGATTTAATGGTACTCTGAAGAAAATCTTATCGAAAATCGCTCACGACAATCCTCAAAACTGGGATGTACTCTTACCTGCGGCACTATTCGCTTATAGACAATGTCAACAAGAAACTACAGGTTTCTCGCCTTTTGAGATGATATTTGGCGCCAACCCAAGAGGACCCATGTCAATACTCAAAGAATCACTCATACAACCAGATTCAAATTCACTAGAGTCCAAAACAGCATTCCAGCATGTCATAGACATCAGAAACTTTGTCATATCAGCACGTGAGCAAGCCAAAGAAGCCACAGATAAAGCTAACAGAAATACTCAAGCTAGAGTCAACAAAACCAGAAAACTCAGACAATTTGAACCAGGAGACAAAGTATGTTTATTGTTACCAGATAAGAACAACAAGCTATTTATCAAATGGCAAGGTCCATTCTCAGTACTCAAAAAAATCACAGATGTTGATTATGAAATTGACATTCATAACAAGAAGAAAATATATCATATAAACATGCTACAAAAGTACAATACTGAAACAGATGATGATACAAGTACAGAACAAACAGAAAGAGTTATGTCATGTTTGGCAGTCATAACTGAAGAAGAAGAAAATGATATGGATGATTGCAATGATTTCATAATGCCAGATACACCAACGAAGCAAACTGAATTTCGGCATGATATCAAAATTGATAAATTATCACCTCAGAGAAGACAAGAATTGACAAACATTCTCAAAGAACATTCAGAAATATTCACAGATGTTCCAGGAAAAACTTCTATTGTCGAACATGAAATCACACCCCAAATGCCAAGCCTACAAAATCAAGACCTTATCCTTTACCAATACACTACAGAGATTTCCTTCAACAAGAAATTAATCAACTGTTAGAACAAGGCATCATAGAACATTCTAATTCACCATATGCTGCACCAATTGTACTTGTCAAACGTAAACAAGCATCAACTCCAAGAATGTGCGTCGACTTCAGACAATTAAACAAAATAACTCGCCTCGATTCATACCCCATGCCTAACCCTGAAGATCTTATGACACAATTTTCAGAGGCAAAATTTTTCACCAAACTAGATTTATCTAGAGGTTATTACCAGATTCCTATGAAGGAAGAATCAAAACCATTTACAGCCTTCACAACAGCTTTCGGACTATTTCAGTTCAACTACATGCCATTCGGATTGGTCAACGCCAGCAGCACCTTTAACAGAGCTATACATAGAATACTGAACCAACGAAAAGACACAGTATCTTACATAGATGACATTTGCATATTCCATAAAACATGGAATGAACACATGAAAGGATTACATGAAGTCTTCAACATAATACAACAATACGGCTTCACGATAAAACCCAGCAAGGTAGAATTAGCCATGACTGAAGTATCTTTACTAGGTCATAGAGTTAGCTACAACTCACTTAGACCACAAGAAGATATCATCAAACGCATTTTAGACATAAAAGTTCCCACAACTAAGAAGCAAGTTAGAAGCATTCTGGGACTGTGTAATTTTTACAGAACATTTATTCCTAATTACACAGCACTCACATCAACATTGACCAACCTCACCAAGAAGGGTCAACCTATCAAGATTCCATGGTCTACGGAACTACATGCCACAATTGAGAATATCAAAGCAACTTTTTCCAGAGACAGTATACTCAAACTTCCAAACCGAGAAAAGCCTTTTCATCTCGCCACCGATGCATCTTCATCAGCCATTGGAGCATGTTTAATGCAGGATTACCAAGGGACTTAACATCCTGTATTTTTTATCAGCAGGAAACTCTCACAAGCCGAAACTAGATACTCCACTATTGAACGTGAATGTCTGGCCATTGTCTGGGCTATTTCCAAATTCACCAAATATTTATTGGGTGCACACTTCACACTACTGACAGACCATGCACCACTAGCTTTTCTGAACTCAAAGAAGATGGCAAACGGACGATTAACACGTTGGAGTCTACAACTCATGGACTACCAGTTTGATGTCAAGACAATACCAGGTCACCTGAATGTATTTGCTGACACTCTGTCCAGATGTATATAGTTAATTACTTAGTTTCGTCATTACATTTTCTCTTCACAGATATTTTATTATCAAATCAAGTTTGTAATATGTTTATCCAAAGTACCTTCGAAGAAAAGATACTTATCTTTATTATATTTTATCATAGACTTATTTCATTTTGAATGTGACATCAACTGTACAGTAACTTGTTAATGTTTAAAGACATTATACATATTTTTTTATGAACCATGATTAAAAAATGTGATTACATAATACAACTTACTATGTAACTACAAATATCTTGTAGCATCTCAACCATTTTTTATTTTTTGGATATGTACACATTTTCACATTCGTACCAACCAAATGAGTTATAATGTCATAATTATTTTTCATGTATTAATTTATACGCTTTTCTATTACCATACAAATGCTTAAGAAAGCGGGGGGTAATATGTCACGTACACAGTATCTATTTTTAGCTCGTCAAGTACCTCGGGTTTTTTCTCACTTGGAGATATGTTAATTAGTGTAACTTGGGCTGCATTTATTGGTTGGCACTGCAATGAGCTGCCTGGGAGACGTGACATAGGTGGAGCCCGGGAAAAGTTCTGTTTTTTTAGTCAGTCATTGTATGGAACTTGGAAGTGGAAACATCTACTAATGTCTTGTATTAGAAATCAATTATATTATTGTGTAGATCTATCATTTTATTCAAGTACGTTTAACCATTGTAATTATTTGTGAATAGCTTTTTCAAGTTCTGAATTAAAGTAATTGTTTTAGACGAAGAGAAGTTTCTTCATTGAATATAGTATCATACTTAGATCGATTTAGCGTATGAGAACTTCTAGATGATCAACTGGCAACATTTTGAATGATCGTATTATCAACTAGATCTGACTACTTCTATACGATCATCTTATTAAAAGAAGATTTCAAGATCCTCGGCAATCACGATCATCGTTAGTGTGATACAGGTCAAGATAATCTTCAACGTGACATCTATCATTGCATCTTCATAGATCTTGATATCTGACATTCATATTAATTGATGATTGTGATACCCATATTGAGCTTTGCATAAGTTAGGTGGTTTGCAATGTCGCGGCTGTGTGTATGTGTTTAAGTTAACTTCTATTAAGTTGTGTTAAAGAGCTAATTGTCTCCCCTTTTGCCGCGTTATATCAATGGTTTCTAACTTAACCTTTCCCATCCCTCTTTTTCGTTAACTTTCATGGAACCATTTTAAAAAACGGGTGAGGGAAGGAGCAAAACAAAAATAGGAGTGCCATCAAAGGCCCATGCCGACCAGCACAATGATCAGGCCAAACACAGTCTCGAAGACATCAAAGTAATGTTGAAGGCCATGCCGCTCGTGCATAGCAGAAAGTACGGTCTAACGTTTTTACAAATGATAACACGAACAGTGTATAGTGTAATTCTTAAATTTGATTCTTGTAGAAAATCAAACAAATTTAATTGTAATAATAATTAAAAAAAAAAAAAAACAAGAAGAAAAAGTGTTTGTGTCTTGCTGCTGTCACTTTTTAAAAAAAGTTGTCTGAATTTTGTTTTCTTTGGTCGCGACTAGACCGGCCCATTTGGTACCGGCCCACCGGGCATTTGCAAGTGGTCACTTCCCTACAGACTCTAATTATTCTAAGGAGAAAGTAGTTAAATAACACTTGACTTATCTGTCTAAGAAGCGGCGATAACTCCACAGTCAGTCTCGGGTCCACTCTTCCTACGCTAATGTCTGTCCCGGCGGCAAGGCTCACGGTGATGTCTTCCCTAGCGTTGAGATAAGGACAGCGAACGTTTCGGCTCTCCAAGGTCCTTCGGTGCTTGTCTGCAACGGCTCCGGTTCTTCGGTGGTACGGCGTCTGGTTCTGGTTCACGGTGATCTGTCGTCTGGCTCCGGCTCGTCGATGTCGTAGAGTCTGGTTCCGGTTGCTGGTTCCGACGCAGGTACGGTAGTTCCGGGTGGTCGTCTGTACAAGCGAAACGTGAACGGTCCAACAGTTGACACAGCGACAAAGTCAAAGTCCAGTGCTAAAATACCGGCTATCTGGCTATCTAACGTGTAGCACAGATTCAGCCGAGCCGTAGAGCAATAAAGCACTACTGCACTTAAGTGTCGTAGGCAGTACGATGGCTCCTACGTCAAAAGTTCTTTGGTGTGACCTCAACGGTCGATCTTGGCCTTGCAGAGGTGACCTTCACGTTCGTTCTCAAGATGCCGGGCAGGCGATACCTCTTCAGTACGGCTTCGACAGGACGGTTATCTTCCCTTCAACAACTGTAGCCTTCTCGATATCAAACTACAGGCTTCAATACGATGCCCCAACGTTTGGGCGTTTACAAATTACAAATGTAGATCTATATCTCGTTACCTCCTAGGTCTACGAGTCCAAGACCTCACTGGCTTTCCTTCGCCGACGTGGCTGTGTAATCAGGTTCTAGTTGCAGACTAGGTCGATGACGTTAACTTCTGCCTCCTACTAACAGCGGGCTTCTATCCTTCTGGATGTTGATGCCAGTAAGCTCCGAGTCTGGGGTCGCCAAGTTGTTAAGGCCTCCGTGCTGTGTTGGTTCTTTGAAATATAATTAGTGTACATCTACGTCTGACTGGAAGTAACACTGAACTCAAACTACTTCAGTAACACCGGCGAAAGGCGAAACAATCAAAATATGTAGTCGACGCTGATGTTGTTCTACAAATATATTTAATAATCACGAAGGGAATCGTCCGATGTCAGCTATGTCCGTACATCCGTATATCTATTGTACTGCTCTATACGAAGCGTCTTCTTTGTAGCGTCACTTAGAGCGTTCTTGTTTTTTAAAGATCTGTCACGTGACTTGTCGCTAAGTAAGACTTTCCCCTTATTCCCGAAACAAATAACTAAATCCTAATCATGTCATAACAATATATATATTTGCGTCACCCCCCGAAAAGAAAATCCTGGCTACGCCTATGGTACTCACTGTACTCTTTCCTTTACTCTGTTTTCTTCCACTACAGCTTCCAGTGAATTAAAACACACACATAGATTGAAGACACATATTTCTTACCAATTTTATTCTGATGAAAAACTCTATTGAGATTTTTCTACCTTTCTCATTTTTAACATACACTACTTCTAGACTTATATCACTCTGTAGTTCACTCCCTCCATCAATGTGACACTCTCCTTCCTATCTCAGACAATCTCTATCTCTATCTCTCTCTTTCTCACCCTCTCCTTTCTATATCTTAAAGTTTTTTTCTCTCTCTTCCTGTTTGTATGTAAGCCAAAGTTAGTTTAGAACGTTCTTGTTTTCATTATTTCCCTCTCTCTTCCAATAGCTCGCACAGTGCCGGTCTTAGGTAATTGGAAGCCCTTGGCGAAGTGACTTTGGTGGCTCCAAATAAAACATTAAAAAATAAACACCAACAACATCAACACAAAATAACTAAATAAAATCACGCAATTAGTTAAAAACATATCTGTATTTATATCGAAATCAATCAATACTGTTGTAAACTTGTTCCCCCCCCCCCGACTGACCATTTTTTCCCACGTGAGAACCTTTTGAGTTTTGTTTATGTTTGGAGGCGAAACTGAGCTGAGCGAGGTGTTGATGTAAAAAGTAACTGGAGTTACAATCGCAGATTTTTCAACGGAGGATTGTTTTTTTTTCTTGAATCGGTTTATGTGAATAGTTGTATGTACATTTGATTAGGAGAACTGTGACCATTATTTCTATAACTTGGATTATTGACTATTTGTAGTGGATTGTGCTTCTGCAACCAGAAGGATATCGGCGACCTGACAATCGGTGAGTTAACTTTCTTTAGTCAACTCCAAAGTCGTAACAACTGGTGTCAGAAGTGGGATCCCGCCCACTCTACTTACAATGTCTACTTCTAAACGCCTTCACGAGCTCCAGATTAATGAAATCCGAAAGGAGCTAAAGAGGCGAGACATCGTAGCGTCTGGAAACAGAGAATCCCTTGTTAGCCGTCTGAGAGAGGCCTTGAAAGAAGATGGGTTCGACCCGGACACTCACGAGTTCGAAGTGAAGACTGATCTCGGTGGAATATTGAGTAAAATGAAAAAAGAGCTTCTAGGGTCAATGCAAACAATTGCCACTAGCCAGAAAACAGTTATGGAGAAATTCAGAAGTAAGTTAAGGGATGAAATCGCTGCAGTGAAGTCGGAGCTTACAGTGCAGATGAAGCAAAAGATTCAAGTCCTTAGCGACGAGGTCGAGGCAGTCAGAGTCGAGCTGGGCAAGGTTAAAGGTACAAAAGTAAATTGAGGGTCAAGCAAGGCAACTGGAAAAGTCAAGCCACCTACTTTGATGGTACATTTTCGTGGACAGTTTATACAAGACAATTTGATGCGGCTGCAAAAGTGAACACCTGGAGAACAAACGAAGAAAAAGAAACTGGATTAATGCTTGCGTTACGAGGAAAGGTCACTGAATAGCTCCAGATAGTAAGCGACCAGCAAGATTATGAGGCACTTGTTAGAACTATGGAACTGCGATTTGGGGACGAACACATGAAGGAGGTTTATAAGGTGCAATTGAAGACTCGGCAGCAAAAACCAGGAGAGACACTACAAGAGTTGATGGCAGACATCGAACGACTGGCACGCTTGGCTTATCCGAACCTGACCCAAGAGATCTTAGGCGTTCTCGTAACGAACGCGTTTATCGATGGTGTTTAAGACCCCGAATTGAAGGCCATCGAGTGGGAAACGAGAGGCAAGCGATGCTTTGATATACGCCTTATCTTTTGAGGCAGCTAAGGGCACAGCGAAAACGACCTATTTCAGTCGGGGGCTCCATGTGCAGGAGGAGGACCTCACGCATATTATCAGACAGGTGGCGGAAACTATAGAGGACCGGCGGTCTCAGCAAATGCCCAGGCAAAGGAACTGTACTCGAAGAAATGCAGGCCGTCTGAGAGGAAGAGATGGATTGGGTAACCAGCAAGTAGCCACCGCCCAATCTCAGAACCAGGAAAACTAGATTCTGCCGGTCTCGTGGGGCGGAGACAGGCAGCGAGATTCACTGGAAGCCCTAGACTTATCATCCCAGTGGCTGTGCTAGGTAAAAATAGGTAAAAAAGTCTGAGTGTACAAGGGAAAGTAGGAGTTCGTTTCTGCAGATTTCTCTTAGATACTGGCGCACCAAGATCAATAATTCACCCTAGTCTCGTAGAGAATCACGTGATTCATGAATCAAGTGGCTATTCACTAAAAACAGCTAGTGGTGAACTGTTGCCAATTTTAGGACAGACCTTTGTAAAGTTCGAGATAGCTAACCAACTTTTTATTCACAAATTCTTGGTCGCCAATATCATGGATGAATGTATTCTGGGACTAGACTTTATGCAATTTTTGGATTCACATTGAATATTGGGAGTGGCACAGTACAATATGGAAATCTAGAAATGCCCTTGCTTGGGGACAACATGGAAGAAAAACAGATTAAGAGGGTCTTGGTAACAGAAGACACCATCATACCCCCACAGTCTGAAGCCATTATATGGGGAACAATAGAAGGTAACGATCCCATGTCTATCACAAGCCTCATAGAGCAGTAAAAGGAAGCATACAGAAGATTGCCAGCTGGGAGAGTATTGGTTGTTAGCAGAGAAGACAGGAGAGTACCTGTTCGCGTTACGTACGTTGACACTCAAGCTTGCAACATACAAAAGAATAATGTTATCGCCACCTGTTGCCCAGTGGAGCTTATTGCAACGTGTGGTGCGGTGGCCCCTGTAGCAAGTACATCGTTATGTGATTCTCGAGTTGATTTAATGATTGGAGATGTGGGCGAGAATCTGTCAGAGGAAGAGTACAATAAAGCTAAACAACTGTTGTTAGAGTTTAAAGATATCATGCCCGACAGTGAAAATGAAGGTTGCCGGACTAATATGGTAACCCATAGAATAGATACAGGTAATACTAGACCAATCCGGCAAACACCACGGCGACTACGGCAAAGCAACAAGAGGCCGCTCACATGTTGAAACAAATGAAGGAACAAGGAATTATAGAGCCGTCTAACAGCCCATGGTGCTCACCTGTTGTTCTAGTTCAGAAAAAAAGATGGCTCTCTGCGTTTTTGCGTTGACTACAGGGCTTAAAATAACGTCACACAAAAAGACAGCTATCTACTGCCGCGTATCGATGACACATTAGACACTCTTTCTGGGGCTCATATATTTTCAACCCTAGATCTCAAAAGCGGCTACTGGCAAGTAGGTTTACACCCTGATGACAAACAGAAAACAGCTTTCTCCACGGGAAACGGACTTTCGGGCTCTGCAATGCACCGGCAACTTTTGAGAGACTGATGGAACAAGTTTTGCGGGGCTTAAATGGAATGCTTGCCTGGTTTACCTAGATGACATTATAGTCTTCGGAAAGCCTTTTGATGAACACATACATAACTTGAGGGAAGTGATGCAGCGTATTCGAAGTGCGGGGATGAAACTAAATCCGAAGAAGTGCTCATTCTTTAAGAGGGAAGTTAAATATCTGGGACATATTGTATCTAAAGATGGGGTAAGCACGAATCCAGAAAAAACGGAAGTCGTCAAGCACTGGCCTACACCTACTAATCTTCATGAGCTTATAAACTTCTTGGGTCTTTGCAGCTACTACAGACGCTTTGTACCCAGTTTTTCCACTATTGCTAGAGCCCTTCACCAATTGACTGAGAGGAAGACGCAGTTTCAATGGACGCCAGATTGCTAAGAAGCTTTTGAAAGATTGAAAGAGGCTCTCGTCTCATCACCCATGTTGTCTTATCCTCTACCAGGTATTGTGTTTTAACTTGACACGATGCTAGCAATACAGGGATCGGTGCTGTTTTATCACAGGAAGTGGACGGTGGCGATAGAGTGGTAGCCTACTTTAGCCGAAGTTTGTCAAAAGCTGAACGAAATTATTGTGTGACTAGACGTGAGCTGCTAGCTGTGGTGGACTCCATTTAACATTTTCACAAGTATCTCTATGGACAGAGATTTAATTTGAGAACAGACCACACGGCCCTCCAATAGCTACTTTCCTTCAAGAATCCGGAAGGACAAGTAGCTAGATAGTTAGAAAGGTTACAGACTTATGATTTCGAAACACAACACAGGAAGGGACAAGCCCATTCGAATGCTGACGCTTTGTCACGACGACCTTGTAAGCAGGAGTGTCATCATTGCACAAACGTAGAAAGGAAAACAAGAGCCCTGGATTGTAGGCGGCTGCATCAGCATCTTGGTCTGAGGAGACGATAAGCAGAGAACAAAAGGATGACAACGATATAGCCCCAATTTTGCAATGGAAGGAAGTTGGACAACGCCCTGATTGGCATCAAATTTCTAGTACGGGAGAGATTACCAAGGCTTACTGGGCACAATGGGACTATCTGGTGATAGACAACGGCGTCCTAAAACGGATTTGGGAATCCACCGATAGGACCTCGACACGAGTACAACTAGTTTTACCAAAGATTAGAATCCCAGAAGTGCTACATGAAATGCACAACGGCTCCACAGGTGGTCACTTAGGTGTTAACAAAACGTTAGAAAAAGTACAAGGAAGACGTAGAAGATTGGTGCCAGAAATGTGACCGGTGTGTGCGGTAACTAAAGGCCTGCAACGTCGATCTAGAGGACCCTTGCAACAATACAACGTAGCTGTACCATTTGAGAGAATCGCACTTTTCCTGAGACTAACAAAGGGAACAAATACATTCTGGTGATAATGGACTATTTTAGTAAATGGCCAGAAGCTTTCGCGATGCCCAATCAGGAAACCACAACAATAGTCGATATTTTGGTAGGACATTGGATTAGTCGGTTTGGTGTCCCAATGGAATTACATTCGGATCAAGGACGAAACTTAGAATCTAATCTGTTTCAGGAGATTTGTAAAATCTTGAATATCGAGAAGACGCGAACCACACCACTACGCCCTCAATCGTATGGGATGGTAGAACGCTTCAATCGTACGTTGGTACAGCATCTGGCTAAAATGTCAGCAGAACAGCAAAATGATTGGGATGACTACATTTCCCTATTCCTACTGTCTTATAGAGGAGCAGTTCATGCAACTACAGGTTACACACCAGCCAAATTATTCTTTGGTCGAGAACTTAGAATGCCAGCAGACCTCTTATTTGGACAGCCAGGAGACCAACGAACAACGGCAAGCGAATATGTAACAGGACTTCGAAGGAGACTAAAAGAGGTTCATGCAGTTGCAAAGAGTAGGATAAAAGACAGTAGCGACCTTATGAAAACCAGATACGATAGAAGGGCCAATTTTACGGGTTTGGAGAACATGATCTTGTCTGGCTATACAACCCCATGAGAAAGAAGGGATGATCGCCGAAATTACAGAAAGACTGGGAAGGCCCATATCGGATTGTGAAAAGGATCAATGACGTTGTGTACCGGATCCAGAAGGGCCCTCGAACCAAATGCAAAGTAGTGCACCTAGATCGGTAGTCATTGTGGAGATGATGGAGAGTCTGTTCGGGACGCACAGACCTAGTGAGGGGGGCAGTGTTGTAAACTTGTTCCCCCCCCCCCCGACTGACCATTTTTTCCCACGTGAGAACTTTTTGAGTTTTGTTTATGTTTGGAGGCGAAACTGAGCTGAGCGAGGTGTTGATGTAAAAAGTAACTGGAGTTACGATCGCGGATTTTTCAACGGAGGATTGTTTTTTTTCTTGAATCGGTTTATGTGAATAGTTGTATCTACATTTGATTAGGAGAACTGTGACATTATTTCTATAACTTGCATTATTGTCTGTTCGTAGTGAATTGTGCTTCTGCAACCAGAAGAATATCGGCGACCTGACAATCGGTGAGTTAACTTTCTTAAGTCAACTCCAAAGTCGTAACAATACGTTTTCGGCACTTTCTTTATTGCTAATTGAAGATGACTATACGAATAGATCTTTCCAATCGAAGCCGATATGCGTCTGCCTAGTTTGCCAATGCCTAAGGCCGGCTCTGGCTCTCAATGAAAACACTGATGTCTCTACTGACAAATACTAACTTGTATCAAGCTCTCAATGAAAACACTGATGTCTCTACTGACAAATAGGGGCCTACTAACTTGTATCAAGCTCTCAATGAAAACACTGATGTCTCTACTGACAAATACTAACTTGTATCTAGTTCTCAATGAAAACACTGATGTCTCTAATGACAAATACTAACTTGTATCAAGCTCTCAATGAAAACACTGATGTCTCTACTGACAAATATTAACTTGTATCAAGCTCTCAATGAAAACACTGATGTCTCTACTGACAAATACTAACTTGTATCAAGCTCTCAATGAAAACACTGATGTCTCTACAGACAAATACTAACTTGTATCAAGCTCTCAATGAAAACACTGATATCTCTACAGACAAATATTGGCCTACTAACTTGTATCAAGCTCTCAATGAAAACACTGATGTCTCTACTGACAAATACTAACTTGTATCAAGCTCTCAATGAAAACACTGATGTCTCTACTGACAAATACTAACTTGTATCAAGCTCTCAATGAAAACACTGATGTCTCTACTGACAAATACTAACTTGTATCTAGCTCTCAATGAAAACACTGATGTCTCTACTGACAAATACTAACTTGTATCAAGCTCTCAATGAAAACACTGATGTCTCTACTGACAAATATTAACTTGTATCAAGCTCTCAATGAAAACACTGATGTCTCTACTGACAAATACTGACTTGTATCAAGCTCTCAATGAAAACACTGATGTCTCTACTGACAAATACTAACTTGTATCAAGCTCTCAATGAAAACACTGATGTCTCTACTGACAAATACTAACTTGTATCAAGCTCTCAATGAAAACACTGATGTCTCTACTGACAAATACTAACTTGTATCAAGCTCTCAATGAAAACACTGATGTCTCTACTGACAAATAGGGGCCTACTAACTTGTATCAAGCTCTCAATGAAAACACTGATGTCTCTACTGACAAATAGGGGCCTACTAACTTGTATCAAGCTCCTCTCTCTTTCTCTCTCTCTCTCTCTCATACTTCTTTTTTTTTACTCAATCACATCTTAATATCTCTAGCTCTCTCTTTTTCCTTTCTTTTTCTCTAAGGCTCCTTACTGCATTTTGTTTCTTCCATTCTCTCTTTCTCCTTCTAACTGTTCCTGTGGCTTTCTTTCCTTCTCTCTCCTCATTCATTCCTGAAATGTTCATCTTCATTTTTTTTCCACGTTTTCTTTCCACCCCCCCCCCCCCCCCCCAGTATCTGACAACATCCTTTCATCATGCTTCCAGTTTTAATGCCATTTTTGTTTATCTTGGTTCCTAAAGACGTAGTTAGTACTCTGAAGCGAGACATGCAAGACATGGTGAGAAGAGAAGTTAATGTTGCACGATGGTGGCTCCCGTGAGTTTGTCCTAGTCACATATTGGTCACACATGGATCACGTATTGACATTTTTCCATTGTTGATATACTAGGTCATCTTACACAGCTTTCTTTCATTCAGCTGTGTTTTTGTTGTACACACGAGTGTGGCTAGATCTGACCCCATTTCAGAGACAACAATGAAGCACCTAGTGACATTTCAACTTTCTCTTCTTGACTACTGCAAAGCTATTATATCAAATAAACTTAAGGACAAAGTCGAATTCAGAACACACACACACATAAACGCACTTAAATATACGCGCAAAAAATGTCTCTCACAAACACACATACGCAATCTCTCACTCGCATAATCTCTCTCACACATACACTCTAATAGCTTTAATATTTCTAGAACACAAAGTATTTAAAGCGCTTATTTTCATCGGTCTATGTCTGTGTGGGATTGTGTGTGTGAGTGTGAAGTGGAAAACGTACCCCTCGCCCCAATCACGTTTTACGACTGCCCCACCCCTTCCTATGCCAACATTTGATCGCGCGTATATTTAGAACTATTGACTCTATGAAATGAAGTCTGGGATTAAGAGAAATTTAGTTTCATGCTTACTGCGGCCATCCCAATAACAAAAGAAATCTAAGTTGTAGAGCGCGTTGTTTATTTAGTTTCTGAGATGGCGCATTATTTCAACCAAACAAACAAGTCAACATGTTTTAGGAAACAAAAAATCTCTGCCTCGTGGCTTTACTACGTGTATTCTCGCAACTTTTTCCCCCATATATTCTCTCTCTTTTGTTAGGTTAGATAACTCCAGATGTGGTTGTTCGATTCCAACACAAAAAAGAATTATTCTCAAGATCTTTCTATGACAGCGCTTTATATTCAACTGAAGTCTTATTCAAACTAAGCTAACAACAAGGAGAAAAACTAGCAGCAGATACTCGCCCTCTCTCTCGTACACTGAACACATTTGGGTTTCAGCTTCACTCAGTTCCAAGCTCCAGCCTAAATAAATCAAATTATTTGAAGGAGTTCAAAAGAAAATGTCCTAAGAATGAATAGAAATGAAGTTGTGTCACATCTGAGGCCAGACTTTTTTCATGAAAAAGTTTATATACAATAACATTTATTGTGTGCTTAAAAATATAGCGACGAACGACAATAATACTAAACTGAATCAACTGACTGACAGGTCAAGATTATACGAAAATGGGTTAAGTTTGTTGGGTCCACAAGACAAGAAGGAGGGGGTAATTACATTTTGTTTTTAGACCAGAAGTAAACAGTTTTGTTAGAATTAGTTGAAACTAGTAGACTTCCTTAATATATAAGTCTATGATCGGAGTCTATTGTCTCTACCCTTTTATTTTCTAAGCTGTTTCTACATAGATCAGTGATGTATAGTAAATGTGGACATTGTTAGAACGTGATAGTAGACTTTTGGTTTAACTTGGGATGTTCTATTGAGATGATTTAAGTACATTTGAAAAACTGTTGATTGCTTACAATTGTTGGATCACAAAGAGAAAGGGTTTAGGAACAAAAGTTCAAATGATATATTTCTGAAGTGAAGAGTGTACACATTATTATGATCTTTCAGCCGAGAATGAAAAAAACAGGACATGGTTTAAAATTATTTTTTTATACGATTTCCATGACGACAGATGACCTTGTAACACTGACCGAAAGTGGGATAAAGGAGTTTTCAAATCTTTCAGTTTGAGTCCTAATGGAAAGGAGACGACCACTACGTTCAGGTCTGATAGTTGAATGTCTGTAAGACATGCAAAGGGAGGTAGATATGATAAAGATTTCTGCTTTGACTTCTATGTCTAGCGTGAACAATGTTAACTAGCTGTGTTCACTTTTAATAGCAACGGAATTGTAGATCTTTGTCTGTGGGAGTTAAAAATGTTTGAGGGGAATTTAAAGAATATATATATGGTCGGGATATGTGTGAGAAAAGAAAGGATATGTGTGTGTGTGAATGAGTGAGAGAGAGAGAGTACTGTGAGTTGTAAGACTATAAACTCAATTAAAAAAAATACATAAAAATCCAAAACAGATTTCTCAACAGTAATCTTTTATTTAATAAACAAAAAATTTGTAAACATTGCACAAGTATTACCAAACGTTGCAAAGAGATTTTTCCAATGTGTGTATCTAGCCATTTGATTCCCTAGTACTATGACTTGAGTCCATGTTAAATAAATCTATTCCAACAGCCCTGAGTTAGAAAGTGACTTCTAAAGTATTGTGAAAAGGGGAAGTAATAAAAGTGTCTTTCAGAATACAACATACGAGACTAGTAGTGATGGATAACTTTTGTGGAAAAGAGATGAAATAAGGACTACTCTATACACATACGTATCAGTAAATATATTCGAATATTTATATACATTCATTGAACATTCTGCCAAGAAATTAATGTCACAATATTCACATTATTATACCATATGGCAGTTATTCTGTTGAGTAATCAGCTGAACAGACCCAATGAAATGTATCACACAGAGCTATCACCTTCCCCTACTGCACTCATAACAAAACAAGAGCCAGTACAGTTAGGAACTATAAATAGTATACACAGTTTATAAAACATCCAGTATGTTATGAACAAAATGTACAACAGAATGCAAACTTTGATCAATAATCAACTAAATATAAACTAAAGCAAAGTTAAATAATTAGTTTTCATATCATTAGAAACATAGGATAACATAAAGCATATTTTTTCATTCAATGAAAACCAGAATGCAAACATGCTAAGGCAAAGACAAATATGATGATACATAATTCAAAATTCATAGATACAGATATATCAAATGTGCATGTCATTATTTTTATATTTCCACAATTTTAAATCTAAAAGTGAATAATAACTTGTCTGCCACACAATTTAGTTTTTCACAAGAATTTTATTAACAAAAATTTTAATAATTATTTCCTTTATTTTAGCAAAAAAATATATGTTAAAGCTTTAAATTCCTTTTTGGCAAGCAAAACAAAAAATTAAACAGCAATTATTTTAACTGCCATTTTAAATCTTAAGAACAAATTGAACTTTAGAAATAGATATGTACATGATTTCATTGCTTATAGTACATAGAGAGAGAAAATAAATTGTATAACATGTCGATAACAAAGTCATTTTTATATTTCAATAACTCATTCTGAATGAAAATTCATAACATTTACAATTATATCAATCAGAATGGAATACTAAGGTAAAATGATGAAAATAATTAAATTTTTTGTTATTACAGTGGGTAGAATATTTGCATGTTAGTTCAATACTCTCCATATAGTTCTCACCTTACAAACTGTTCCTATATACTGAAAGTATGCAAATCAAAGTACAAATAAATCCAAACTGAACCAATAGAAATATATCTAGTTTCTGGTTAAGGGAAGACAACTTTGTTAAGATCTGCTGCAGGTAAGATATAAAGAGTGTAAACTGCCCTATACTGTGTCAGCAGGTGTATATGGATATCATGAGATTACCCAATAAGATTCAATGTTCTGAATCACAATAAGTATTATCTTATTTTCTTTGTACTAAATTATATCAGCACAAACATATTAATACTGATTTCACTGATTCAATAATCAACATTTTGTTAATGTTATCATATATTAGGAAACATCAATTTGAATCAAAGTAAACAAGTGCATTTAGACTAAACAAAGCACACTGACTGACCCCTAACCACACATTAAAGAAACAAAACAATTAAACAATACACACTGACCATAACCACACATTCAAGAAACAAAACAATTAAACAAAACACCCTGACCCTAACCACACATTCAAGAAAAAAGCAATTCAAACACACTAAATCTAACCAAACATTCAAGAAAAAAACAGAACTTTACAGAGAACAAAATGTCTGGCACACAAAAACTTTTGTTATTTTTGGAATGTCAAAACTGCAACAAATTATCACAGACTTTGTTTCAAAACTAAATGGACTTGTATTATCAGTGACTTTGTTTCAGCACTGATTGACTTAGATTATCTTTTTCTTTCAGTACTGATTGACTTAGATTATCACCTTTTTTTCAGGGATAACTTAGTAAATATTACTGAGCACGTTTCAGAATGGACTGACTGATGGCACACAACTTACTGACCAAACAAAGTTTGTAAATCCCCTGGCTACATATATGACCAAAGCAGGTAGCACAAACAGAATCCTTTAATACTGTTTGGTCTTCAACTTTTATGACTTCAGTCTGATGAGTTACCTGATCTTGTAGAGTGCTTTGACAAGCATCGCTATCTAAGGAATCATTCTTGTTTTGAACAGACCTGCTGATAGGGGAGGCTATAATTTTGTTCTTGCTGAAACTCTGTTGATTATGTCTTTCATTTACTTTAACACTGTCATGATGTGCTATTAGTTTATTACAGCTCTCATGTGATTTCAGCCTAGTTTGGACATTATCACAATGGGACTTCAAACTATCCATGGCTTTATCACTATTACACAATGATGTGTCCAGGTCACTGGTAATGTGGGCAGTAGTCTGGTGTGGATGTTCCATCAATTCAATCTGGTGAAAGACTTTAACACTCTGTTTATCCTCTTCAGAAATGATCTCTAACTGAACTGGCATGGTCTCAGCAGGTTCCATCTGAGTCTGGTTTACTTGATTAGTTTGATCCTCATGATTTACCTTGAGACGAAGGAAAAAACATTTAACAAATACAAGACTGAGATCACAATGCACTCTTCAATAAATTATTTTTTGTACAGCTTAAGCTATGTCAGGTATTGGGAAAAAGATTAGGAAATAATCAGTTAAGCATTTTTTTCTTTAAATGGAGACCTTCTTCAGGGCATTAAGCGCTAAATGAGTTAATTTGTAATATTTAAATGGAGACCAGGGCATCCAGCTGCAATGAGTTAATGTATAACCCTAAAAGCTGTGCAAATCAAACAATACATTCATAACTTGTTGGCAAAATTGTATCTCTTTATCTCCTCATTGACTATACTATGGTTCATTTGACCTCGTTTAATTAAATTAATGTTTCAATTTTTATAATTTTTACTTTGTGTTATATAAAAAGAGCATGCATTCTCCTTTAATTCTGTACCATTTCAAACATTTTCTGATAACAAAATTAAAAAGTTATTGGAGTTTAATCCTAACAGGGTAGTGAAATACTACAGAGCAAAATGAAGAATTTAGTTTGAAAGTAGAAAATAATTATGAAGAGAAAGAGTTAAAAATCTGTTTTTATATTAGAACTTAGAATAGTCTTGCAATGAAAGATGCTCAACTAACTTTTGGAAGAGAAACTTTCTCTAAGAGATCAGACAGTCGCATCAAGCTGGGGACAATGATCTCCTCTGAGTTGACGTCTTTGCTGGAGTGTATGTAGAGTTCATCCTCATCATGAACAGATTTGATTGGTGACAGGTCTAGCTGTGAAGTACAATCAGACAAGTGGAACAGTCCAACATTAAGAGTGAGATCGACTGTATTGTTTACATCTTCTCTTGTAGCTTCTTAACCTTTTTCCATGTCTCTTGCTATTAAGTATGTCCTAAATTACGTTTGATGATTTCAATATGTCATCAAGGTTTTTGAGATCATTCAGTCTAACAGTAGTAACATTTTCCCTTTTGCATACACACAATGTGATTTGATAATTTGGTCTCCTCTTCTGCTTGCGCACAGAGGCTTCAGGCTCTTGCTTGGCTTGCACACTGCCATTAGCTCTCTCTTATGGCTTACACACTGCCATTAGCTCTCTCTTATGGCTTACACACTGTCATTAGCTCTCTCTTATGGCTTACACACTGAAGTGTGACACATCATGTACTTTGACCTAATAATGTGCGTCCCTAGACATGACGTTAAACTGCGCTCCTCTTTCCTTAGCACTTTTGGAGCTCAAGAGTGCCCTACTTCTTTTCTATCATTGTGTCTGCCTCCTCTTTTCCTCAGTCTGCCTTCATTGATCATCACTCTGTCTCCTTATTTCTAAATATCTCACTACGTCCTAGACCAGTCCGTTTGCCGTGGACTGCGACGGGTAAGGGGGGATAAAGAGATCCTGGTGTTTGAGTGGTGGCTATATGAGGATAAACCACCACAACACAATACTTTGGCTTCAAGTTCCCCTAGACCTGAGGCCCAGATGGCCCGCTCTGGGTCAACCGGCTGGTCATGCCGAGCGGTGGCTGGAGGGTCAATCAGGGAGCTGCTGTATCGGGCACATGTCCGATGCAGTAGCTGACTGAGTATAGCACCTGTGTAGCCTGGCGGGCTCATTCTGGACTTCCGAATGGCCCGTCCCCTTGTTGCACTCGATGGCGGGTAGGGAGCACAGGTGCCGAACTAATAAGAACACCTATGGATAAGAAAACACCAAAAAAAGACTTGCCCCAGACCTATGTCTGGGCAAGAGACGCCGTATGGAGGATAAAAAGGAGGAGGCCACAAAAAGCTGTGCTACCAGGCCATCATTTCTGGTGATTAGGAGCACAGAGGAGGGGAAAAGTCTGACAAAGATGAGCCCTTTTGTCATCTACAAGGGACTTAAGTTAGTAGTGGGAGAACCCAAGAGTGTGTCTAAGCTACACAAGCCTTTGGAACTTCTATAGAAGTTGATAGCAATTTACACTCTGATGCGCATTACCAGGTCAAAACCGCCACTATTATCCTCACATTTGGAACTAGGACACCGCCAGAGTATGTGAAGGCAGGATACCTACGAGTTCCAGTGAGGCCCTACATACTTAACCCCATGAGGTGCTTCAAGTGCCTGGGTTATGGACGCGCGTCAGTCTGCAAGAGGAAACTGTGTGCCAGATGTGCTGGAGAGGGTCATGAGGACAAGGGCTGCACAGCCCAGTTCAAATGCCCAAACTGTCACGCTGGTCACTCAGCCTACTCCAAGGACTGCCCTGTGTGGAAACAGGATGTTGCCGTGCAGGATTACAAGGCAAGAAATGGATGTACCTTCAGCCAGGCGAAATCGGCTGTATTGGCCCTACGCAAGGGCCAATTCGGCTTGACAAAGACCTATGCCCAGGCTGTTGCTAAGATAGGAAGATCCATAGCCACACAGACGGACACATTGACCCCCCCCCCCTCCAACTCAGAAGAAAACACTGCCAAAGAACACCTCCGAAGAAACAAGAAAGCCCTGTTGTCATGCTAAAGAACAGGTTCTCTGTGCTCGCTGATGAGAGCATGGAGACTGAGCAGCATGTCAAAACCAATACTCCGGGAGAACCCGGAGACATCATGTCTGACAGAGGTCCTCCTCAGAGAACCCAGCCAGAAACCCCAACCTCTACCGAATTAGAGGTTGACCAACTCCCTAAGGGGAGAAATCAAAGCGGGGAGGATGCCCGAGGTGAGCGAGGAGGAAATAACCTCCGCTCTAACCAGAGGGATCTCCCCTCTCCAGAGAGAAAGACTTTCCCCAAAAAGGGGTTGTCCTCTCCATCCAAACCCAAGAATAAAAATACCAAGGTCACTGGAATAAAGGAAAACCCCTCCGGGGGCCTCCCAAGGTCAAATAGCTCCAAGTAGGTCATCTAGAATAAGCCATGGATTCCAGAATTGTACAGTGGAATTGTAGAGGCCTCAAGGCCAATTATGAGGAAATGCAGATACTGATGGACTCTGAGACTCCTGTAGCTGTCTGCTTACAGGAAACATTTCTGAAAGATAGCATCAGCTTCCGAAGCTACAGTGCTTACAGCAAGAATGTTGAGGATGCAGAGAGAGCATCAGGTGGAGTCTGTATCCTTGTGAAGGATAGCACCCCCCATGAGAGGGTAGAACTACAGACCACACTACAGGCTGTAGCAGCTAGGATAACCCTTCACAAGGTTATCACTTGCTGCAGCCTGTATCTACCACCAGGCGCTCCATTAAACTAAACAGACATGGAGGACCTATTAAAACAACTCTCCCGGCCTTATATAATCCTTGGGGATTTCAATGCCTATAACTCTATGTGGGGATCCAACAATACCGACACAAGAGGCCGTATGCTGGAGGATATCTTCCTCCAACATGATTTATGCATATTAATGATGCATCACCGACCTACTTGCACCCAGGAACTGGATCTTCCACATGTATTGACCTCACCGTATGCGACCCTGGACTTCTGGACGACTTTAAACGGTCAGTTAGCAATGATCTACGGGGGAAGTGATCACTTCCCAATCATCATTACTAACAATCTCCCCTCATTGGGACGACCTCAGCGGTGGAAACTGAATAAGGCCGATTGGGAACAATTCCAAAAAAGATGCTCTGAGGATATCACAGAAAATATCCTCGATGAACAGAACCCAGCTGATACCTTTGCTAGCAAGCTACTTAGTATAGCCAGGAAAGTTGTCCCCCTAACCTCCGCAAATCCAAAACGGCCTAGCAAACCATGGTTTGATACAGCTTGCAAAAGTGCTATTGGTGATAGGAAAAAAAGACTGGCTGCATTTATAAAGAATCCTTCCCAGGAAAACCTAAAGCTATTCAGGATAGCTAGAGCAAAGGCTAGACAAACCATACGGTCAGTCAAAAGGAAGTCCTGGAGAAGTTTTGTCGGCAGTCTGGATGCCAAAACTTCTGCTAGAGCGGTTTGGAAGGCAGTAAGGCGAATCAAAGGGAAAGAATCAAATGCAATAGGGCATCTGAAAAACCAAGGACGAACTGTCACGTCCCCCAGAGAAATAGCTGACTGTCTTGCATCCTCAATAGCAGAAAAGTCATCCACTGTACACTACAAAAAAGTCAAAACCAGGGAGCAAAGACACCCCATTGATTTCAGGTCAGAGAACAATGAAGACAACAACAAACCGTTCTCGCTTGAGGAACTGAGGGAATAGCTAGACAAGTCACATGAAACAGCGCCTGGAAAAGATGAAATCCATTACCAGTTCCTCAAGCACCTTCCCGAATCCTCATAGGCAGTTCTGCTAGGGGTCTATAACTGTGTGTGGCAAACAGGCGCTTTCCCAAACAGCTGGAGGAAAGCCACAGTTATACCGATACCTTAACCGGGAAGAGACGGCTCTGACCCAGCTAACTATCGGCCAATAGCACTAACAAGCTGCATCTGCAAAACCATGGAAAGAATGATTAACAGTAGGCTGGTCTGGTGTCTGGCAGCACATGCGTCACCCAGATCGCGACGATCCATGGTGGCGACTGAAGAGGTCAGAGCAGTCAATTATTGCACAATGCAGAACGGAACACTGTCCTATAGGGGCATATTTTGCCCGGTTCCGCACGAACTTTGACTCCCGCTGCCTCCACAGTGGAGAGAGCGCTGAAACAGTGGCGCATGTCTTGTACGAGTGTCCCCAGCTCCGCTAGCTAAGGGGGGACCTGTCTGTGCAGTCACTCGACGTGTATTGTAGCTATGAGGCACTACGCCAGACGGCGAAGTTTCTTGCCAGAGCACTACGGGAGAACTAGTCCTTCCTGCTCTGATTTTTCAGTAGGAGTTCATCTCAGGTACCTGGAGAGGAATAAAGTGATCTCCAACTACCAGTGTGGATTCCGGCAGGGGCGGACAACAACTGACCACCTATTAAGGCTGGAAGCTTATATTAGAAATGCATTACTCAGAAGAGAACATCTAGTAGCTGTATTCTTCGATATAGAAAAGGCCTATGACACAACCTGGAAACATGGCATTCTACGTGACCTGGAGCTTATGGGGCTTAAGGGACACCTCCCCGTTTTGTGGGGGAATTCCTGAAAGACCGAAAATTTCAGGTTCGAGTGGGCAACTCCGCTTTTGACACTCATGACCAGGAAATGGGTGTACCCCAGGGCAGCATTCTGTCAGTCACCCTGTTCAATATTAAAATAAATAGCATCATAAATGCTCTGTCCCCTGGCATAGAGTGCTCTTTGTATGTTGATGACTGTCATTTTTACTTATGGGAAAAACATGAACACTTTAGAAAGAAAATTACAGTTATGTTTAAACAAAATTCAGGGTTGGGCAAACGATAATGGTTTTAAATTTTCGGACTCCAAAACAGTTAGTATGCATTTTTGTAATTTAAGGGGACTCCACCCAGACCCTGAACTATTTATACACAAAAAGAAGATTGCTGTCGTGAAAACTACAAAAGTTTTAGGCCTCACCCTAGATTCCAAATTTAATTTTCTCCCCCACATTAAGGAAGTTAAGAAGAAATGCCAAAAGTCATTAAACATACTTAGAGTACTCAGCCATACGGACTGGGGAGCTGACAGAGATACCTTACTGCTGCTATATCGGAGTCTAATTCGATCCAAGCTAGACTACGGATCCATAATATATGGAGCAGCAAGGAAGTCGTACCTAAAAATACTGGAACCAATACAAAATGCTGCCCTACATCTCTGTCTCGGCGCGTTTCGTACATCACCTATCCCAAGTCTCCATGTGGAGGCTGGAGAACTCCCCATGGATATAAGAATGAAAAAGCTTGCAATGCAGTATTTAGTCAAGCTAAAATCCAACCCCACGAACCCTGCTTTCGACTCCATATTTAACCCCACAGAGGTAGAATTATACAATCGAAGGCCTAACGTCATACAGCCGTTGGGCCTTCGAATGAGAGAACTCATCCAAAATTTAACCCCACCCATTGACCAAATCTCTAAAATAGGAACCCCCCAGAATCCTCCTTGGCTAATGAATAAACCCAAATTAAATTTATCCCTCCTTAATTTCAAAAAAGAAAATACAGACCCAAGCATACTACAAGTCCACTTTAGGGAACTGCAGGAGAGCTACGGAGATTGTGTCACCATCTACACAGACGGATCCAAAATGGATGGAAAGGTCGCGTGTGCCTGCTCCTTTCGGAACAAAACAATCTCCCGTAGACTCCCCGATGGCTGTTCCATCTTTACGGCCGAATTGCATGCAATTTCGCTTGCACTTATGGCCGTCAAAGCATCAGAAAGGAGGAAATTTATAATCTGCTCCGACTCCAAATCTGCATTGCAAGCTTTGGGGCGAATGAAGACTGACATTCCATTGGTACATAAGAGCCTGAAGTTGTTGGACCAAATAACAGCCGACCATAGGGATGTTACCTTCATCTGGGTCCCCTCCCATGTGGGCATTGAGGGAAACGAAGCCGCAAATAGAGAAGCAAAGAGAGCCCTAAATCATGCGGTGTCAGGAACCCAAATTCCCTGCTCGGACCTGAGACAAAGTATTGCCTCTGCCACCTATCAAGAGTGGCAGGACCGATGGGAGGCTGAGACTCACAATAAACTCAGGCAGATTGTGGCGGATGTCAGGTGGCGGTCCACATCTAAGGGTCTGACAAGGCGTGGTAGCACGACCATGTCCAGACTTAGGGTTGGCCACACCTACATCACGCACTCTTTTGTGCTGAGAAAGAAGAGCCCCCACTTTGTGAGTATTGTAACTCTCGCCTCACCGTGGAACATATCCTCATCGACTGCCCCAGATACCAGGATGTCAGGGAGAAATATTTTAGAGCCACTAATTTAAAAACACTATTCAATAATGTCGACCCTGGGAAGGTACTGGGCTTTATCCGGGAAGTGGGGTTGTCTACAAAGATCTGATTTATGAATTTGTAAACATGTACTATTTACATTAGATTTTTACCAAATTATTAAATTTTTACTACCTCTACTATTTTAACTGTGAATAGACCTTGATTTTAATGATTTGGCCCTTGTTGTGTGGAGGGAGAGTGGCCCTTGAGGGACTGCAGGCACGACATGGCCTAAATTGTGCCGATGTGCCCAAAATCAAAATCAAATCAAATCAAACCAAATAATGTTTAGATGAAGACTATGCAAAGAAAATATTTTAGCCCATAAAAGAGCTGCACTATATGGGCTGAGTGAAAAAGTTTGAATACTGTCAGAGACTGACTTTTTAATTAGAGATTAATAGATGTCCTCCACATTCATCTCTGCTGACTGATATTTGCTAGAAAAAGACTTGAGTAAGTCATTAAACTATGTTTGCCAAAGTAAAAAAAAAAAAAGGTTTAGTTGAAATCACATGAACCATGAGCCCTAGGGTAAAGCAAAGAATTTTTTTCATGGCCCATAAGGATGCACATGTCAATGCTAAATAAAGATTATCTTTATACCGAGCTCTATGACTAACAATGTATAATGACTTTGTTATTTAGATCAGTTACTAAAACCATATTATTAATTAATACATTTATATACATCTAACTGACTAAAATCAATAAATATCTTATACATACAGTTAATACACTGGTGGAGCCATGAGGTGTACTGGATTTCACTTCTTTCTTTGGAGCCACTACATCAACCTGACATTAGAAAAGAAAAGCAATGTGCCTCAGTGGCGTAGCTAGGATGGGGGAGGAGGGGAGAGAATTTGAACCCCCCCCCCGACCCCCTAAATGATGGCTAGTTCCTAGCTACGCCCCTGATGTGCCTTTAAACACTTACACATAGAGACATTGATCAAATATGGTGTCATTTAAAAAAAAAATATTCTTCACAATTTTAAGTCTTAAATTCTACTAAGTCATTGGGTTTTCCTGGCTGACTCAGGCATCCAATACTCTATGGGATGCAATACAAGATTGCTAATACAATACAGACTGGTGCTTGCTTGTTTGTTCAAAAGCTGGTTTCAGATTTGTTTTATTATGTGCTTAGATCACTTCCAATTTAGTTGTTCTGTCTGTCCATTGATTTCACTTTCTTATCTCACCTTCCATTTCTAACACTTTATGGATCTATAGATTTCACTTTCTTGTCTCACCTTCCACTTCTAACACTTTATAGATCCATTGATTTTACTTTCTTATCTCACCTTCCATTTCTAACACTTTATGGATCCATTCATTTCACTTTCTTGTCTCACCTTCCACTTCTAACACTTTATGGATCCATTCATTTCACTTTCTTGTCTCACCTTCCACTTCTAACACTTTATGGATCCATTGATTTCACTTTCTTGTCTCACCTTCCATTTCTAACACTTTATAGATCCATTGATTTTACTTTCTTGTCTCACCTTCCATTTGTAACACTTTATGGATCTATAGATTTCACTTTCTTGTCTCACCTTCCATTTCTAACACTTTTTGGATCTATAGATTTCACTTTCTTATCTTAAAGTTTTTTTTTGAATTATATACACACACACAAATATCCTCAATGTAAATCTAATAGACATAATGTCAACACTATCTGTGTGAAAAGTATATAAATATTAATCAAAGTGCTAATGACAGTTAAAGCCAAGTTACCAATTAAATTTACGACCATATTCTTTAAATTGAAATTACATTTTAACTGAAAATTATAATCTTGACATGTACGATAAAATAAAAAAAATTATTCAACAAAGATAAGTTCATAAGAGTTTAGAGGAATTGAAGAATCACCTTATCACTAACTGGTGCAAGCTCTGCTGAATTTTCAAAAACACCTTTCACATTGTATCCTGTTTTTGTTGTCTCTGGATTAAAAGTTTCTTGAGGCCCTTGGGTCTTATTGTCTGGAAAACAATAGAGAAATTAATGATTTATTCTTTGTTAATAGAGATAGAAATGTGGGTCATGTTTTAGCATGGAGTTAGTGAAAGTAGACAAACTTAAGCAGAAAACTCACCAAGCAAGCCTGGGAGTGTGTTAAAATGACTGTAGAGACCAGAATACTCTTCAACAAGCCTGTGTAGTATGAACTTTGTTATGAAAGTTAACAGCTTTCATACATGATCTTTGGCACATCATGTGTAGCTCTTGGAAAAAGCATGGTCTCTAACCAGACAGAAAAAGGCTTGAGGTTTCAGAGGGAATTAGACTCAATGGATAACCAACTACCCATCAGAGATGTGTGCAAGCAAGGCCACACCTATGAATGCAAATAGGTGGAAAGAAATAGCCCTAGATCGGACAAGATATAAACATAGACTGTGCATGGTGGCAGAGAGCCAAAAGGCTGAGTGAGCCATAGACAAGAAAAAAAGAAGAAAGCTGACCTATTGGATAATGTAAGACCAAATCATTAATAAACTGTGTCAAAATGCTTCTCCAGAATCAGCTTGTTAGCCAAAGACAATTCTGATTTGTCTCATGGGGAAGTTATCAACACCAGTAATTCATCTATCTGTTGTCACTTGAGAAAGCATGGAGCCATAGCTTGAATATTTTTTGTTTGTTTGAAGTTAGTAAATACAAAAAGTAACAGATTACCTTCAGGTATTGTTGAAACAGAGTTAAACATTTTGTTCTGGCTTGAAGAAATAGACACAAATAATTGAGTGGAACATTTAGGTTCCTGTTCAACTTTTTCATGCACCCTGAGGCTTTTCCTTGAAAAAACAAACAAACAAGTGGGCATATAATAAGCCATTACTTTGATAATGCTGATAATGGAAAAAAAGCAGGGGCAAACTGGGTATCGAAATCAGCCCGGGCATTACCATATAAACCGGCCCACAAATATATTTTCGGGGATTTTTACCCCACTCCGCAATTTATATATATATATTAGTGTGTGTATATGTAATTAATCTTCATTACATTCTGATCTTTCATTCTTTTAAAAAGTGTTTTTTTCTACCCTAGAATACTCTCTTCCTATAATTAGTGGAAAGAGTACACACTGCCAAGGGCAGCTAGGGAGTCTGAATGAGCGCTATGAGCTCTCCCCAGTAGGGTCCGGGGCAAAGCCCCAGAACCAAGCATCATTTCCGTTATTTTAAGCTTTACAAAAAGCATATTCTGAGGTATATACAGTGCAATTAGCCTGCTACTTATCCGCTAAAAAAAAATCAAAAACTAAATTTGCTATTCACTGGAGTTTAGCGACTAGTAGAAAATGGTAAAGTGCTTTAGTTTTTATATTGGAGGGTAACCACAAAACCCCTTTTGGCTACGCTCATGAAATTTGGTGACTTTTTTTGCTGCACTGGGGCAGTAGGTAAAGTTTCTATTTCAGACAATGAGGTCTGAGGCAAGTGATGGTTTGAACCCCTCTCCTCCCGACTACGCCCATGTGTTATATTAATAGGTGTAAGCCTGATTCTCTACAAAATATATAAAATTTGATAATGCATCTGTCACAGCTTTCCTATTGTATTTATAATTATATAGAATGTACCTTAGGTCTCGATACGTCTAGGTGTCCCTGGTTCAGTTCTAGTTAACGAAATAAAACAATGAAACCACTAGATTAAACACATAAACTTTAATCGGCTTTACTGCATATCACACACGCTGGTCTCTGTCTGACAACAAAACACACTTCCGGTCATTCGCGCAGATTTTAAAATAGATTATACATACATACATCCGTGACATCTCGCCCCTCCTAAAATTATAATCAATTTTTACAAAGATACATAAAACACGATTATAAAACAAGTATCAAACATTACACCACAATACAACAAAAATGTTCGTTCGATAGGCCACAAAGGCTCTGGGTATGCCACACAGGCGTTTATGTATCCAAACAACTTGAACATAGTCACACAGACTTTAATGTAGGCACACACACTTTAATGTAGTCACACAGACTGCAATGTAATAGGCACACAGTCTATTGTTAAGACACACAGTCTTAGAAGATGAAGACACAGTCTTAAAAGCTGAAGACACACAGTCTTAAAAGATGAAGACACAAAGTCTTAGTTGTAGACAGAAAGTCTACCATCAAGCAACTAAGTCTAAACGTCTAAACTGTGAAAGACACAAAGTCTTTGATGAAGCAACACATGCTTGTGAGAAGCCACGTAGGCTTATATCTATGATAAGCGAGACAGAATGTCCGCTACGACGTTTCCTTTACCTGGAATATGCTGCACTTCGAACTGAAAGTCCTGAAGCATCAGGGCCCAGCGAGTTACCCTGGAATTCACCGACTTACGTGTGTTTAAACAGCGTAAGGGTGCGTGATCTGTGCGGAGTACGAATGTTCTGCCCAACAGGTATCTGGCCAACTTGGTTACTGCCCAAACAACTGCCAAGCACTCTCTTTCTACTGTGCTGTATCGTTGTTCTGCTGAAGACAACTTTCTACTGACGTACATAACGGGATGTAGAATACCCTGTGATTCCTGTGCTAGGCATCCCCCGATAGCAACAGCAGATGCATCAGTAGCTAGTATGAATTCCTTCTGACAGTCAGGTAGACGCAGGATCGGCTCCTCTGCAAATGCCTTCTTTATCTTCTGCAGCGATACTTCACAGTCATGTGACCATCTGATCACGTTGTGTGCCCCCTTTCTGGTCAGGTTTGTGAGTGGCTCAGTCATCTCTGCAAAATCCGCTATAAACCTTCGATAGAAGTTGCAGAGTCCCAATAAACTACGGACCTGTCTCTTGGTTGTTGGCTAACGAAGATTCATAATCCGTTGTCGCAGTTCAGGTTGTGGTTTCAGTGAGTGTCCTCCAATTACATATTCTAGAAAGGAAATGTTCTTGCAACCAATCTCCACTTTAGATGTTGCAGGTGATCTGACCAAGTAATGTCATGAATGCAGATGTCGTCTAGGTAGCACAGTACATGGGGTAGATTAGACAACACCTTTCTCATCATATTGCTGAACGTTGCTGGTGCGTTGACAAGCCCGAAACTCGTGACATAAAATTGGAATAAACCAAAAGGACTACTAAACGCTGTAAGTGGTTTAGCTTTATCTACCAAAGGTATCTGCCAGGTCAGGTCTAGCTTTGTAAAAAATGTTGCGTCTGCCATTTGAGGTAACAAGTCTTCAGGATTGGGTAATGGTTCCGAATCAAGCACAATAACTTTTGTTAATCTTTCTGTAGTCAACACATATTCTTACTGCGCCTGATTTTTTCTAACCACCACCATAGGTGCCGTGTATGGTGACTCTGTTGGTGATATAATATCTAACTTCAGCATCAATTGAATCTCTTCTTCCACTTCCTTCATATACCCTAAAGGTACTGGATACGGTTTCTGTTTCACTGGTTCAGAGTCTTTGAGAAGTCGTGTTTAATGGCTGCAGTTCTCCCTGGTACATCGGTCAAGATATCATCATATCTAGCCAGTACTTATTTCACTTGGTTCGTTTGCTCTACTGATAGTGACTCTTCAATTTTACAATCTGTCCAAGTTTCTGATTGCTTTAAAGTTAATACAGATAGTTATGATCCAGTCAATTCATTTTCGTCTTTCTCTGGTTCATTAACTATCGCACAACTGGAACGAACTACTTCATCAGTGTTAGTATTACTTTCTTGTGACTTTCCACCAAACTCTCTTAACATGTTGATGTGAAATGTTTTCAGTTTTCCTTTCATATTGATTTGGTAATCTACTGCAGTTATTTTCTTGACTACTTGAAATGGTCCTTGCCACTGAACAATCAGTTTACTGTCTTTCCTTGGGAGTAGTACATACACAAGGCTTCCTCCTTGAAGTTTTCTTTGAGTTTTATTTCTGTTAACAATTGTTCTGTGTCGTGCTGTGATTCTAATGCTTGCTTTGCAAGTTGACATGTTGTTACCACTTTCTCTCTGAGCTCGACGACATATTGATAGCTTGTTCTAGATTCATTATCAAGATTTTCTTTTGTCAACAAACTTTCAGCAAACTAAGTGGACCTCTTGGGTTTGCTCCATACATAATTCGAAAGGTGAAAATCCTGTACTTTCTTGTGGAACTTCTCGGTAAGCAAAGAGAACTAATGGGATGTACATGTCCCAGTCTGCTGGTCTGTCTAGTGCTACTTTGCCTAATAATCGTTTCAAAGTCCCGTTCCACCTCTCACAAACCGAATTGCTCTGGGGCCTGTAAGGCGTTGTGAAGGTTTGACGAATTCCTAACTGTTTCAGAAATTGATGTGTTAACTCGGATGTAAACTGAGTCCCTTGGTCACTTAGAATTTCTTCTGGGAATCCTAAGCGAGAGAAAATGTTGAACAATTCATGAGTTACACTTTCTGCAGTTATTGTCTTTAATGGCACGGCCTCTGGCCAACGTGTGCATAGGTCAACCATTGTAAGGATGTATCTGTATCCTCTTTGAGACACAGGGTTTATGGGACCCACTATGTCTACGGCCACTTTCTGAAATGGTCTATCTTGCAGATCTGTGACCTGTAATGGGGCTTTTGTATAACGATCTCTGGGCTTTGTACTGGCACAAGTGCTGCACGCTGAACAACACTTTTTCACATCTTTTAATATTCCTGGCCAGTAAAAGTTATTCAGGATTCTTTGTCTTGTTCGTGCTGTCCCCATATGACCCGCAAAAGGTGAGTCATGACCTAACTCCAAAATTCTTTTTCTTTCGGCGGCAGGAACGACTAGCTGTAGTTTAGCTTTGTTATCTTGTCTCATAAGAAGCTCATTTTTCACTATAAATTTACTGGTGGGACGCTTCGCCAATTCAAAAAGTTTAACCAATGTTTGATCCTCCTTTTGTTTCAATGCATAACTGGATGTCACATCTGATTCTGGCTGTTCAATCTGACTATGTTGGATCGGTTGTCCCATGTTTTCTATTACACCAGATTGAGATCTAGTTACCGCATTTGTAACTTCTGACATTGCTGACCTTTGCCACTTGTAGATATGTGATGGTAGGCTCAGTTATGCCATTCACGTTTCCTAGAATCAAGTCAGCTGCCGGCCTCTCCAACACACATGCTTCAACTTTCCCAGATAAAAATGGCGTACCAATGTCAATGACAGCCGTGGGATATTCTTCAATTGTTCCTCCAAATGTCATACACTGGACTTTCTTACCGGTCCACTGGTGAGGGTGCACATGTAGTCTCTTCACTCCGATTGTGGTCGCTCCCGTGTCTCTCAAGACCCAAATAGATTTTTTTCCAACAAATCCAGGATACATTTTTAATTTTCCAGCGTCACAAGTTACAGCTCCAGCTCCATCTGGATCTGATCAGATTCATGAGGGAGTTGTTCACCATGTTGATAGTCTATGCAAACTGACGCATTGCATGGATGTCCAGTCGGTCTTCCCCTGTTGCTAGTTTTAAACTCCTGACTTCTGTTTAATCCCATAGTCTCATTTCGTCTTAATGGGCTTTTGTTTATACATTGGGCTGCTAAATGTCCCGTTTTAAAACACTTAAAACATTTTCTTTTTTCACCCACACTTTTTTTCTGCAGACGGTCCTGTCTCCATTCTTGTTTAAAGCGACTTCTGTTATCATTAGTCTTTGCAGCAAAGGCAAACTTGCTAGTTATCATGTCTTCCTCTCTCTAAATTGTCTGCTCCGGATGTGCAGTAATATATTGATGACACAACTTGACTGCTGTTGTCACATCTTTCGGTTTCATGTAGAAAAGCCACTAACTGAGGATTGCATGATGTGAGGATCTTTTCTCTGATGAACAGATCAATGAGACCTTCGAATGTCTTTTCAGTGTTAGACAATTCTACCCAACGCATTAAGTATCTTGTAATGTCCTCAACAAATTCATGGAATGGCTGGTTTCTCTCTGGTTTAGCTAATGAAACTTCTCTCTATACCCATCATCTGTCAAGTTGTATCTTTTCATCAATACTTCTTTCACCTTGTCATATTCCTCTAAATCTTTCTTAGAAAAGTTGATACAAGCTTGCAGTGCCTTTCCCTGTAATAATGTATAAAGATGACTTCCCCACTGAGTGTTAGGTATTTCTGTAGCTTGAGCATGAACTTCAAATCTCGCCAAATATGCATCCATTTGATCCACGTTCTCATTAAAAGGTGGCAACTTTGGCTTCCATACAGGTTTTTATATGCTCTTTGAGTTCTCCTTTCGTCTCTCTAAGCTCCAACTCTCTGACTCTCAATTTGTGTATTTCTACCTCAGCTTCTTTCTCTTTAGCTCTTGCTTCTGCCTCTTTAGCTCTCTCCGCCGCCTCTCTTTCCTTAGTTCTTTCCACCGCCTCTTTCTTCTGCCTCTTTAGCTCTCACTTCCCTCTCTTTAGCTCTTTCATCTCGATCTGCTTCTTCTCTTTCCTTTACCCATTCATGTAAAGCGGTTCCAGTCAATCCCATCTCTTTTCCAGCGGCTATTATCTGTGATAATTTATCTGCCATCCTTGTTTTTGCGTGTAGCATCAAATATAAACAACACAAATTACTTTGTCACTGTGTTTGACCTAGTTTTGTCTATGCTGATTGACTTAGTTTTTTTTCCCGCCGTCACACGTGAGCGCACACACTTCACGACTTCTTGGTCCTTGACCTTTTCACAATGGCGAACCGCAGTTCTGCCTAATGTCTTCAAAGACTAAGTCAAAAAACTAGATAAACGAGCCTCCAAATATGTCACATATTCCTTATTATATTTATAATAATAACTCGATAGAATCTACCTTAGGTCTCGATACGTCTAGGTGTCCCTGGTTCAGTTCTACTTAACGAAATAAAACAATGAAACCACTAGATCAAACATATAAACTTTAATCGGCTTTACTGCAAATCACACACGCTGGTCTCTGTCTGACAACAAAACAAACTTCCGGTCAATCGCGCAGATTTTAAAAATAGATTATACATACATTTGATCCACATTCTCATTAAAAGGTGGCAACTTTGGTTTCCATACAGGTTTTATGAAACCACATACATACATACATACATACATTCATCCGTGACAGCATCCAAAACTGGATGGATGCATTCGTATGATTACATAATGTATTCTATTTATACATGTATGTAGCCTGGAGACTATAAACAATACAATAGCAGACTAATGAGTTAGAAGCTTTTTGGTATTACTTATAGATTACAGACGTTTCTTACAAAAATAAGATCGTTACGTCCTACGCATTTTATGTGTCAATCTAGTCATGCATGTTGATCTGTGACTTAAATTATGCTAAATCATTTGTTTCCTGGCTGACTCAGGCAACCCATTCCATTAAAAGATAAGAGAAAGCAGAACGGTTAAAGAGGTAATGTAAAAAGCTCTTGCTTCCTCCTAGTACATTCTCAAAAACGCGATTTGTATATATATGAATATACCATGACCCATTATTTAAAATATAAATTAAGGCTTACAAAAAATATTATTTTATTAAAAAATAAATCTAGATCTAAATAAATTTTTATACTATTATAATTAATGGCAAACTTATGCTTAGTATGAAGTCATTAATGATGAAAATTATTACAATAATTACAATAATTTATATAGCGCTGTCACATCCGATATTTGATGAAAAGAGATTTAAGTGTAGTATTTTTAGATCTATGTTTTTAAAAATAAACAAAAAGAAACTTAGTATTTCTTTTCAAATCGCATAAAGTAGAACTTTATACCCATATTGAGCTGTGAATAAGCTGGGCGGTTTGCAATTTCGGGGCTGTGTGTATGTGTTCAAGTTAATTTCTATTCAGTATAGATAAAGAGCTAATAGTAGCGCCTTTTTTTGCTGCGTTAAATCAATGTTTTCTAACTTAACCTCTCTCATCCCTCTTTTTCATTAAATGACGATGGAACCATCAGAAGACGGAGAGGGAAGGAGCAAAAAAATGGGAGCGTTATCAAAGGTCCATGCCGACCAGCAAAATGATTAGCCCAAACACAGCCTCGAAGACATCAAAGCAGTCCATGCCGCTCGTGCATAGCAGAAAGTAGTCTAAGGTTTTGCAAATGATAATACCTACAGTGTATGGTGTTTTTTTTTCTTGATATTCTTGTTGAATTTAAAACAAAATTAATTGTAATAATAATTTAAAAAAACAACAACAAGAAAACGTGTTCGGGCCTTTGTGTCTTGCTGCTGTCACTTTTTTAAAAAGTTGTCTGCATTGAAAATTTGTTCAGACCGGCCCATTTGGTACCGGCCCACCAGGCATTTGCCCGTTTGCCCATATAGCCAGTCCGCCCCTGGAAAAAAGTTTTATTATATGACTACCTGAAAATTATTTACAGACACTACTTGGAAAACAAGCAAAATATAATACAACTATATATATATATATATATTGTTATAAACCTGGTGGTGGTATCACAGAGAGGGGTAGTGGTGTGTGTGTAGTCAGCCGACGCAAATCGCCCCAGGCCAGCGCTAGACGAGCGGTCAACCGTGACGAGTTACAACGGTCGGCCGAGACGAGTGTCAACGTGGTGGTTCGAGTAGGATCGACGTCGTGAACAGAGATCAGGAGCGTCACGAGGGATGTAGTCATATGACCACCCAGAATGGTCGAGCGACGTTCGGCCCGGTTCTAGAAGGCCAGCAGGGACCCTATATAAAGAGCGAAGGTATCAGATACGAGTGAGTCACACAACTTCCCGATCTACAGTTCGTTACAACGGCTCAGTACAAGTCCGAGACGAGACAGAGGGACCAGTGCAAGAGTTGATACGGCGGAGAGATATTTGTACAGTCTTGTGTTACGTGCTGCCAATTGTACAGTGTTTGGTTGTTATTTATTGACATTAAACTATTACGTTATTTTGAAGCCCAGAGTTGTCAAGTTCTTTAAGTTGGTGGTGTCGTTTGGTGCAATTTGCAGCGAGCCTGGATAGGGAGATTCCTAACAATATATATAATGAGGCAAACTCTGCCGCTCCAGAATTAGTTTGATCAGTCACTCTAGATTCTGCCACATCTCAAGACGTAGCCAAAGCCAGTGACTCATCTGGGCGCATCCATTGTCTTCCAAGACAAAAGGAGCCATATTTATATATACATATAAGGAGCCACATATTTCCCTTATTCAATATCAAACAAAAATAATTACCAATAATTAATTCACTAATTGGTTAATTTGTTAATTGATTCATGTTTTGTTAGGTACACTAATTAATTGTTTAAAGGCTGTGGGAGAAATAGTATTAGCAATTAATTAAAGAGACTAAGCACTACATATGGCATGCAAATAAATGCAGAAAAAAACAAATTATGACCAATAGCCAACAGGGCTTTAGAAGGGGCATCAGTAAAAGAGGTAAAAAGCTGACTAGTGTTAACAGCTTCAAATAACTCGGAGCTATTGTCTAAGATGAGCGAACAAAACCCAAACTACTGGCCCGAATAGCACTGTCCACAGCAGCCCTTTCAAATTTGAAAATAATTTGGAAAGACAAGGGCTTGGCCCACTGCACCAAAATCAGACTAGGCATCACTTTCAAAGACTGCATCACAAACCAAGAGATTAGAGACAGGAATACTGCAGGGATCGGACCCCATGATGACCTGCTAACTATTGTAAAGAAACGCAAGCTTAAAATATATGGCCATATTACAAGATCCATGGGGATCGCAAAGACTTTCCTTCAGGGAACAGTACCAGGAAAAGAAGAAGAGGCAGACAGAGAAAGCGATGGGAGTACAACATAAAAGAATGGACGGGCCTACCATTGATAGAGGTTTTAAACAAGGCAAAAGACAGGGAGGAATGGAGAAAGACGGTCGACAAATCTTGCTTGGTGCCCCAACGGTCCAACAGACTAAGGCATAGGTAAAGGTAAAACACTACATATTTAGCCATATCTGTTAATACAGAAGGATTAATTTCCCTTGTTGATTACACCAATGAATAATTATTGCAAAGTTGTAACTGGATCTGAGAAGGGGTGTGGGAGAAATAACGTGTACACACTTTTTACCAAACAGACAGACAGATAGACAGACAGAATGAGCTTTGTAAAACTAAAAATCTCACATCCTACACCTAAAAGAAAGTAGTTATTCATGCTATTTAGATTTGGATGAAGCTCATATATTGGTTTACCAGGCTAGTTTAAGCAACCCTTACAAACCTAAAACCATGTAAAGCAACCCTTACAAACCTAAAACCACATAAAGCAACCCTTACAATGCTAAAACCTCAAATATATACCTGTGATTGTCTTGAAAGAAATATCTTTTACCCTATTTCTTAACCCTGTCATTTGACAATCAGGAAAGTGCTTTAAAAGAAACTCCTATAAAGAGAGATAAAAGAACATAAGATGGCTAATAAGCTGGTCAAGGAAAGAGAGTGTAAACTCTGAGCCACAAGTCTTACGTTATAAAACTACACTAAGACAAAAGTTAACACTAATGTAAGAGGGTACAATGTTTTCATAGAGGACTAAATGTCTGATTAGGCACAATGTTTTCATAGAAGACTAAATGTCTGATTAGGCACAATGTTTTTGAGAAGACTAAATGTCTGATTAGGCACAATGTTTTTGAGAAGACTAAATGTCTAATTAGGCACAATGTTTTTGAGAAGACTAAATGTCTGATTAGGCACAATGTTTTTGAGAAGACTAAATGTCTGATTAGGCACAATGATTTCATAGAAGACTAAATGTCTGATTAGGCACAATGTTTTTGAGAAGACTAAATGTCTGATTAGGCACAATGTTTTTGAGAAGACTAAATGTCTGATTAGGCACAATGTTTTTGAGAAGACTAAATGTCTGATTAGGCACAATATTTTTACAGAAGACTAAATGTCTGATTAGGCACAATGTTTTTGAGAAGACTAAATGTCTGATTAGGCACAATGTTTTTAAGAAGACAATGTCTGATTAGGCACAATGTTTTTGAGAAGACTAAATGTCTGATTAGGCACAATGTTTTTGAGAAGACTAAATGTCTGATTAGGCACAATGTTTTCATAGAAGACTAAATGTCTGATTAGGCACAATGTTTTTGAGAAGACTAAATGTCTGATTAGGCACAATGTTTTTGAGAAGACTAAATGTCTGATTAGGCACAATATTTTTACAGAAGACTAAATGTCTGATTAGGCACAATGTTTTTGAGAAGACTAAATGTCTGATTAGGCACAATGTTTTTAAGAAGAATAAATGTCTGATTAGGCACAATGTTTTTGAGAAGACTAAATGTCTGATTAGGCACAATGTTTTTTTTAGAAGACTAAATGTCTGATTAGGCACAATGTTTTTGAGAAGACTAATTGTCTGATTAGGCACAATGTTAAGACTAAATGTCTGATTAGGCACAATATTTTTAGAGAAAACTAAATGTCTGGTTAAATTTGGTATAGTTATATAAAAAGCCACTGCAGCCCAATTGGATTGGTAGCTAAATCTGAGATCAGACTCTTGTTAGACACCTTATTTAGAGTATTAGTTATTTAGCGACGCACCATAGAAGACGTATATTGAACGGGACTAGTGACGTTTGGGATATGTTGGGTTAGAGACCGGAAAATCAGTTAGCGATAGAATTCTCTAGGGTAAAGACGTATTTATATTGACAGAGACTTTTACTGCGGCCTTTTAATGAAATAAACATCTGTTATATTGTTCATCAGTGTTGATCACATCTCTTCACTAGTTAAATCGATGTATTGTTTATTCTGTCTATTGAGCAACTACACGGAATACACCCGAACAATAAAACTCAAACGCTTGCAGAGTAATTGGTTGAAATTCAACAGTCATCGTTGGTTGACTTCAAGACAGTCTAAACAAGCACATCACAGTGGCGACCCCGAACCTCGAAACCGAACCTTGAACCGGACCTCGAAGCTGAACGTTTACTCAGGTGAGGGTCGTGCACTCGAAGATCTAAAGTTTCATCGGAGTACGGCTGAACACAGCATCGTTGCAGAGTGACTTTGTCTAGACTTTGTCGTCAGTTTCACATGCAGTCGTCGCCTACTCGATCGCACGTTCGACGAGCCGTTAACTCAGGGTGACTTTCGTCAGGACAGTGACCATCTCAACGTCTGGTCTACTCAACAAGTGTATCACCAACGCCTGATCTTCGTATGCTGTATCAACCTGAAGCCAGAGGAACCGTTCATTCATAACGGGTGAGAGTTTGTCAGTAAACCTGTTGGACATATTTTTTTTTCGTCGTAGGAGCCACATAGGCATATCAAGTTTACCTAGGCAGTTGAAAAGGACAGTTTGCCCGCTGTAAGAAGTATTGTGAGTACTACAAGTTTGTTAGCTAACTAAATCGCTCTGTCTTACCCTTTGAGAGATTCGTGTGGAGCAGTTTGCTCATTGAACCGGTTGATTGCCACTTGTCAACGGTCACTGCGTTTAACCTTTGGAAGGTTAGTGAAGTCACATTATTCGTTGCTGAATGTTGGTCTATTGATTATAAGTTGATCTAGACCATATCGAGACTTGTTAGTGTTGAAGTAGTGGAAACAGCTACGTCCACTTGTTTTTTTTTGTGAAACCGTTAATCGTATAACGGAACGTCGTCGGAGGTGACCTTGGTCTCACCTAGTCTACATTGGACACTACGGACATTTTGGTCTAGTGAAGTAGCATACAACAGCAAACTTCGTCGTACTACCATATTAGCAGCAGAAGCAGTGAACTATTTTGGAGAATCATTATTCGTCAGCCCAGATCAAGTCATCGTCAAGAAAGTCGTTATTCGCTCGCCCAGATCAAGTCATCGTCAAGAAATTCGTTATTCGTCAGTCGCCCAGATCAAGTTGTCGTCAAGAGACTGTTATTTGCCAGTAGTCGTCTACGCAAATCAAGTCGTCGTCAGGAGAACCGTTAACATATTCGCCAGTAACTGTTTACACAAAGTCGTCGGAACTTTACATACGGTCATCAACAGTCGTCAAAGGAACTGAAACATTTTGCTGTGGCATATCAAGACATCTAGGGCATTACGTGGGATACTCAACACGGATTGTATCCTGTGGCAGTACCGGAGAACAGAGTCAGAACTGGAAGAGAGGCAGTGGAATTTGCTGTAGATCTATCATATTCGGGAATCGGAACATAGGAAACTTTCTTATCGAAGCTAAGTGCCATTTTTCTTATTAGTACATGTTTAGATTGCCCTTAGAAATAGATTTCGTCTAAATTTGGTACGTTAGCCTGAGTAAAATCAGGTGGTGCGCCTTAAACCGTCCTGGTAAAGACGTAATTTAGATGAAAAGCTATATTATACGTTTAGGATAGTGATTGTTTTTGTTTGTGTAAACGTCATATCCGTTGTTGCTTGGTTACTTCGTGACGTTATCAATGTGTGCCATATTGTCATATCCCAACCCATAGCGATAGTCTCATTTAATTATTTCATTTGTGTATATTATATTATATTATTTATTTTTATTACTTTAATTAGATCTGTTGATTTTTCACTTAATGATAGAAAGTGCAGGTACGATTCTTTTATTGTGAATCAGACTAAAATACATTTTTAGTTTGAGCGGTTAAAATCAAATATGATTTTGCCATGAGAATAATGCCGAAACTGGCATAATAGTCAAACATTGTCGTCTGGCTAATCTAGATCCACAAATTTACATTTAATAATCTAGACTCTGATTTCGAATATTAATTTCAAAGATAAATGAAGGTAGTACATTCTAGACATATATCTTATTAAAGATATATTTGATACATATTGTATGGACATATTTATTTCATATGGTTAAATAGAACCATAATTTATGGATTAGATCTAGATCTATCTAATCTAGACTCTAGACACTTCAGTCATATATACTCATAGTCATAGTGTTCTTGGTAACTCTGGATCTAAATGGTACTATTATATATAATATAATATATTAGATTTAAATTTGTGTGACATTAATATACAGATTTGAATATAACTCAGACTAGATTTACTCGTTTACTGAATCTATAGAGACATAAACTTAAAACTTGTATAAAATTGTGAAAAAACTAAAATAAGTTTTAGTATAGCCATAACCAATATAGGCTAAGTAAAAATATATATAAGTTTGAGGTGAAAATATAATACAATGGCTACATCCGCATATGTGGACCTTAAGGAGGTTAAGGAAGCAGCTATGCAGGATGGAAAGGCCATGGAGTTAAAAGGAAAGGACTTGGCAGCTTATGTACAGAAAGTTGTGAGGGAAGAAATGGAACGTCAAGATAAAATAAGAAGGGAAAAAGAAGAGATAGAGAGACAAGAAGAACGTCAAAGACAAGAGATAGAAAGACAGAAAGAAGAAAAAAGACAAGAGATAGAAAGACAGAAAGAAGAAAAAAGACAAGAGATAGAGAGACAAGATAGGATCAGAAAGGAAGAATATGAGAAGCAAAAAGAGGACCAAGAAAGGCAGAGAGAGCATGAGGCTAAAATGGAGAAGATGAGATTGGATGCAGCACAAGCCAGAGCTCAAACTGCACAGACAACTCAAGAAAATAACACAAATAATTCAAATAATGCTACCACACAAAGAGACAACCCTAATTCGCAAACATGGCTAAAGAGGAAGATACAAAGTTTTGATGAACAGAAGGATGACATTGGTGATTTTCTGAAAAGATATGAGGCAAAAATGTCTACATTTAATATGCCAGAAGAAGAATGGTCTGAAATACTGATAGACTTTGTTCATGGTCAAGCTTTAACAATATGCCAAAATCATGACCATCATATTGATGATAGCTATCAAGTTTTGAAAAGAGAGTTGTTGAATGCCTATGGTCATAATGCTACAACTTTCAGAAAGAAATACTTTGACAATATACCATCATTAGAAGTAGAACCTCAAACTACCATTAATATGGAGAAAGATTTTTTCAATAAATGGGTAAAATTAGAAAAAGTGGGAAATTCTTATGAGGGATTAAAAAATTTTATTCTAGTAGATAACTTTGTGAATAAATGTGATCCCCAATTACAATCTTTTATTAGAGAACGAAACCCAAAAACTATAGATGAAATAACAGAGATAATGAGAATATACAAAAATGCATATCCAAATAAACCATTTTCTGATAGGGATAAGAGCAAAGTAGATTTAATAGGATACACCAAAGAAAATGTGGATAGAAGTAGAAATAGAAACAGATCAAATAGTGGAAATAGAAAATATGGTGAAATAACCTGTTTTAAATGTCAAGGAAAAGGTCACATAGCAGCTAACTGTAGAAGAGGGAATAGTAGGTCTGGAAGTAGAAATAGATACACTGAACAAAATAACAGTAGATATAGGAGTAGAGATAGGAATGACAGGGGAAATTATAGAAATAGGAGTTACAGTAGGGAATACAAAAATAAAGGTACAGATAGAGTATATTTCATGGAAGGAAATAGGAACAATTTTGCAGTGTACCCAGGGTTTGTAGATAGAATTCCAGTGGAATTAATTAGAGATTCAGGTTGTAACACTTTGGCAGTGAAAACTAAATTTGTCAAACCTCATTGGTATAAAGGGTTTACTAGGAAAGTAGAATTAGCAGATGGCACCATAAGGGAATTTAAAGCTATAAGGGTATACATTGAAACTCCATTTTTCACTGGTTATTGTGATGGTATTGCAATACCAGAAATGAGATATGATATGTTAGTAGGAAACATAAGAGGAGTAAAAGAATGTTCAAGAAAAGAATTAGAAGACTGGCAAAACAAATACAAAAACATAACACGTAATCATGAAAACATAGACACACAAAATATAACAAGTATGGTAATAACAAGATCAATGGATAAACAAGATGAGAAACAGGAAAATACAGTAAATGTAATAAATAATGATGAAGAAAAAGAAAACAGTAATGTAATACAAATAGAAAATACAGATGTTAAGGAAAGCGAGATAGAAAATGAAACACAAAATAGTCCTGAAACACAAATTTATCAAAGTGAAAAAGAAACATTACCCAAACTTGCATTAGAACAAATGAATGACAATATTATTGGGAAAATATATTCAAGAATATCAGATAAAAACAATAATAATCCAATGGAAAAGTTTTGTATAGAGAATAAAATATTATTTAGACAAACGAATAATGATAACAGAAAAATAAAACAACTTGTCTTACCACAGAAATATTGGAAAGATGTTTTAATCATGACACATGACAATAATTTAGCAGCACATAGGGGAGTAAAGAAATGTTATAGGAATTTGTCAAAACAAGTATTTTGGCCCAAAATGAAGGCAACAATCAATAAATACATAAACTCATGTGACATATGTCAAAAGAGATCTAACAAAAGCTTAGTGAATAAAGCACCCATTCAAGAAATGGATGAACCTACAGAACCATTTCAGAAAATAGCTATTGATTTAATAGGTCCTTTGATTCAAACTGAAAATAATAATAAATATATTTTAACAGTAATAGACATGTTTAGTAGATACCCAGAAGCAATTCCATTATCAAATACAAGTACAGAAAATATCATTAATGCCATAACTCAAAAAGTAATCACAAGACATGGTATACCTAAAATTATATTGAGTGACCAGGGATCTCAGTTTAAGTCAGAATAATTTGAGAAATGGACTAAACAATATAATATACAACACATATACTCTTCAGTTTACCACCCAGAGAGTAACGGTTTATGTGAACGTTATGGTGGTTCACTGAAAAGATCACTGACAAAAATAATTCAGAATAATCAGAATAAATGGGATCATTACATTAACTATGTACTATTTGCTCATAGAAATAACATTCATGAAGCAACACAATTTTCACCATATGAAATAATACATGGAAGAAAACCCAGAGATGAATTAGATGTTTTCAAAGAAAATCTAATAGACAATGAGAATAGATTAAATAAGGACAATGAAACAACAATCACAACAGAATTGAAAGAAATATGGACTCAAGCATATAACAACAATAAGAAGTACAAACAAAGTGCTCATGAGAATATAAATAAGAAAAGACAATTGAAAACACTAGAAGTAGGAAACAATGTATTAATATTAATAAATGACCTGAAAAATAAGATTGGTAAACAATGGAAAGGTCCATTTAAGGTGATAAAACAAATTAGTGATGTAAATTATCAAATTGAAATAAATGGGAAAATTAAAACATATCACATAAATAATTTGAAACTGTATCATGATAGAGAAGATGAGTTGATACAAAACATTCAGGAGGAAATAGAAAATAAGTTTTCAGAGAGAGAAGAGTGCTTGATGATAATAACAAATGAAAATCACAATGAAAATGACATTAAGGAAATACCTGTAATAGAAACAAAAGAGAATCAAACTTGGCAAAAGATTAATCTTAATAATTTAACTAAGGAAAAGTCAAAAGATATAACTAAAATAATACAGGAATACAAAGAAATTTTTTCCAGCATACCAGGAAAAACAAATATTATTAAACATGACATTAAAGTAACAGATCCAAAACCAATCAATCTTAAGCCATATAGAATACCTCTACATTTACAAGACAAAGTAAAAAAAGAAATAGACAATTTACTAGAATCAGGTATAATTGAACCATCAACATCACCTTATGCTTCACCAATTGTGATAGCCAAAAAGAAAAACGGAGATATACGGTTATGTATTGACTATAGGAAGCTTAACAACATCACAGAATTTGACCCATATCCAATGCCAAATATAGAGGATATTTTACATAAATTAAATGGAGCAAAATTTTTTACTAAATTGGATTTAACTAAAGGTTATTGGCAAATACCATTAACAGAAAATGCAAAACCTTACACAGCATTTGTAACACCATATGGTATTTTTCAATGGAATTATATGAGTTTTGGGTTGGTAAATGCACCAGCAACATTTAATAGAATGATGAACTTGATAATTGGAAATAAAGAAAATGTTATTTGTTATTTGGATGACATATGTATTTTTAATAATAGTTGGGAAGAACATTTGGTAGATGTAAAAGAAGTATTCAAAATAATAAAAGAAAGTGGACTTACAATTCAGGCAGAAAAAGTAGAAATAGGATTGGAAGAAATAATCTTCTTAGGACATAAAGTAAATAACAACATAATTAGTCCTATTGAAGATAACATAAAGAAAGTACTTAATATTGAAATACCTACAACAAAAAGACAAATTAAAAGTATATTGGGAATAGTAAATTATTACAGAAAGTTCATAAAGAACTTAGCAGAAATAGTGAATCCATTAAATGATTTACTTAAAAAAGGAAAACCTCAAAAAGTAGTCTGTAATGAGGAATGTGTGAAAGCTATTGACAGAATTAAAGATATTTTTAGTCATGAATTAATACTGAGACTACCAGATAAAGACAAAATATTTTATGTCACAACTGATGCATCTGGTAATGCTATTGGTGGTTGTTTAATGCAGAACTATGATAACTTACATCCTATATTATATGTAAGTAGAAAATTATCAGAGGCAGAAAAAAAATATAGTGTCATTGAAAGGGAAGCATTAGCTGTAATATGGGTAATTACTAAGCTAGAGAATTACTTAATAGGGAGAAAATTCATATTATTAACTGATCATAAACCTATTCAGTATATACAGCAAAAGAATATGAAAAACAGTCGTGTATATAGATGGTTCTTAGCACTACAGGAATATAAATTTGAAGTGAAAGCTATTAGTGGATCTATGAATATTGTAGCTGATTTGTTATCTAGAATGACATTGAAATGAGATGAGATAATGCTGTAAATATGTTATGGAAAAGGGAGATAAGTAAATTTGATGTTAAGCATTTGAAAGTAAGTATGGATATATTTTTGTGAATCATTTCATATATCATTGACAAAAGTTAGGTCGATGGAAAAGGGTGAGTATAAAAGAAAAATGGACGAAAAGCGTATAAAAGGGTGGTAAGAAAAAAAAAAAAAGTTTATTGAATGTGGAAATAAATTTTATAATTGTTTTGAAATGTTATATTTTGTCAGATTACTGCCAGTGGAGAACATTTGTGAGGTGATATGATATGACGTGCCCATGAGATGCCACATGATAAACTGTGTATTGAACAAAGATGATTTTGGAACTTAACCTAAGTAGAATGATACGAACATTGGCAGGAACATCATACACTGTCAAGCCAAGATGAAGATGTCAAGATTTTATGTTTGTTGTCTTCCCCATGAATTGCAAATGCCCTTGTAAGACTTGACAGTAGTAGAAAAATATTGACATATTTTTTTTTCAAGGGGGGGAGGAATCTGTTAGACACCTTATTTAGAGTATTAGTTATTTAGCGACGCACCATAGAAGACGTATATTGAACGGGACTAGTGACGTTTGGGATATGTTGGGTTAGAGACCGGAAAATCAGTTAGCGATAGAATTCTCTAGGGTAAAGACGTATTTATATTGACAGAGACTTTTACTGCGGCCTTTTAATGAAATAAACATCTGTTATATTGTTCATCAGTGTTGATCACATCTCTTCACTAGTTAAATCGATGTATTGTTTATTCTGTCTATTGAGCAACTACACGGAATACACCCGAACAATAAAACTCAAACGCTTGCAGAGTAATTGGTTGAAATTCAACAGTCATCGTTGGTTGACTTCAAGACAGTCTAAACAAGCACATCACACTCTACAAAACATGCTACAACAATGCCCTATAACAATAGACAACAAGGAAGATACTAAGCCCAGTATAAAAAAAATCAATAGAGGAGTGGCTCCTAGGACTGCTTCAGTATAAATTGAACAGAAAAATGATTTTGGTTTCTCAACAACATGAGCTAAAAGTTTGTATTGTGATCTTTATTAATAAGAATGTATGCATTTAGAACAAACATCAAATGTATGTGAACAAATGTACATACCACTTTTCTTGATTCTTTTTAAAAAGTTCACCTGTAAACAATTAGAGACTAAATGATGGGAAATGACTCTTAATTACTGTGTAAGAAGTATTATAATCTAATAAAAGCAAAGGTTTAGGAAGACTTGAAGTTGTGCCACTTACTTTGAGGAACATCAGGCATTTTGACTATAGGAGATATAGAGTCTGGAAACTGTATGGCACCAATATCTTCCTTATTCCAGTAAGTAGTTGAGTTTAAGTTAGGGCAGGCTTTCTTGAAGATCACATGAGGTGAGAATGACCTTTCACCACAGGAAGTTTTGCTCTCTGCTTAAAAAACAAAATACTAAAATAAAAATTGTATTGAACATTTCAAACATTTTCTAGTAAACTTGTTTGTTATTGGTCTGCAAATGAATTGAAAATAAAATTGTTGCATCTTTAAATGTTGTAGTTGATTTAAAATGTTTTGACTGGGAAATGTATCACTTAATATTGAAAACAGTGGCAGTATATACGATAACAAGACAAAATCATTTTATGATGTATTGCATGAGAAAATTATGAAAAACTTGATCCATGTTATTAAAACTAAAGCTTTTCATTCTGATTCATGTCTTAATTAGTAAAATAGTTAATTAAATGAATCAACAATTTCAATTTTTTTTTATTTACACCAACACACATCAATTCTAGACAATAATATCTACTGCAACTACATTTTTCTAGACTATTTATCTTATCAAGAGGCACAGTGGCTGAGTGATAAAGTGCTTGGCTTCCTAACCAGGTCCTGGGTGAAGACTTTTTTTCTAATTTCAGGATCTTAGGGCGCCTCTACCTAGCTCTAAAGGGTACCTGACATTAGTTGGGGAAAAGTAAAGGCAGTTGGTCATTGTGTTGGCCACATGACACCCTCGTTAACCGTAGGCCACAGAAACAAATGACCTTTACATCATCTGCCCTCTAGACCACAAGGTCTGAAAGGGGAACTTTTACTTCTATTTCTCTTATCTTATCTTATCTTAAATAATACAGACGTTACTTCAAAAAAGAAGATGATTACGTCCTAAGCGTCATGCATTTAGTCATGCATATTAACCAATGACTTAAATTCTGCCAAGTCACTGGTTTTTCTGGCTAGCTCAGGCAACCCATTCCATGCTCTAATAGCACTAGGGAAGAAGGAGTATTTGTACAAATTTGTCCTAGCATATGGGACGAGGAATGTGCCTTTATTTTTGTGTCTTTCAGAGTATTTTATTAAATTTTGTTTTGTATTTGAAGATTATGGTTCAGTGTTTTATGTATAATTGCTACTTTACTTTTGAGTCTTCTGTCCTGAAGGCTTTCTAAATTTAGTGATTTTACTAATGGTGTTACCCTAGTCAAATGTGAATATTCGTTTGTTATGAATCTCACTGCTCTATTTTGTGTTTGTTCCAGTTTCTTAATGTTTTCTTGAGTTGAGGGGTCCCACACGGTGGATGCATATTCTATTATTGGCCTAACCAAGGTTAAATAACATTTTAGTTTTATGTTCTTATTTGATTTATAGAAATTTCTTTTAATAAACCCTAATGCTTTGTTGGATTTTTTTATAGTTTCATCAATATGTGGATTCCATGACAGTTTTTCATTTATTTATCACCAAATGAAGTAGATGTCACACACACACACAAAAGTTATAAACCTACTTACTGGAATTTTCTGTATATGTTGATATATATGTGTATGTAAACTTGGATGAGATTGATTTCCTGCAACTTCCTGTGTCAGTAGATACACTTCTAGCTCCATGTACATCAGCTATCAAATAGATTCCTCATGTTATAAATATGCAATCACTTCAGGCAATGATTAATACAAATATATTACATTTAAAGAAAAAAAAAGAAAGACAATCTGGTTAAGATAAAACTTTGTTTCATGTTTCATTTTGGTTTGATTTTTTAGTTTTTGCACTTTCCTTAATGAAAATGATGATGTCCTAGCCCAAACTTCCTGCAAGACAGCAAAGGATGGCGGTTGGCAGGGTTCAAACCCTCAAGACAACAGCCTGGAGCGTATACCAAATGAGGAGGAAGCCTTCAAATATGTTCTCAAAAAGTAATCCCCTAAAGTATTTCTAAGTCCAGCCACTTCCTCTCATTTCTTTGATTCACCTAATTACATGCACATAAAGACGATTCTCTTCTGTATAAATAATTCTTAAAATCATTGTTTTTGTTTGCTGTACAAGTTTTCAATGTTCCTTCACAACTGAAGATTATTACATACTAGCCCAAAACTTCTGTTAGGATGGCAGGCGCATTGTTCTAAGCCAGGCCTTTCAAGACAATCCAGAGAGCATAAAACATGACCACGCAGCAATCCATAATCACTTAAATGTTAGAGGTCAAAAAATATTATATATACAATCTTCATGACTAAAACTGTGCAATCTATGAAGCAGATAAAACTATAACCTCACATTCCATTAAATCTTTTGTAAACTGCTAAGAAATAATTTTTTCACAAATCTATTTATATAATATAAATATTTTTCTGCTGATCCTTAATTGTTGAGCAAAAATGGATTTTAGAAACTGAAAGAAAATACAAACTTTCAGATCAATAGTTAGCAATAGAAAAAAAAAATCGTATAATTTTGTTGTAACTCTGTCCTGTGCACTGCCATTTGGTATGAGATTGTGTACCATGAACTGGCTAAAGAGGACAAGTTTTATGGCCAAGAAAGTGTAAACAAGTGATAGAACTTAGTGTATGGCTTAGTGGGTTTCCTTTTTGCTCTATTTACTACTAATTATTAAATGTGTTTTATTTTACAACCTTTGGTTGAGTTTCTGTGGTTCAGCTGTTTGCTAGGTTACAGCAATATATTTGATACAGAAAAGATGCAGCAACCAGTAGGTTTAAAATGAAAATATAATTAAAGTTGTGTATTGAACAAATAACTTATAATGTACGTATTATGTACAAAATAATAATAATTAAAAAAAATTCTTAACAACTGTATGTAACCCAGTTCTCCTCAGAGAATATCTTTTCTTTCTTTGCTGTGCTGGGAGGTGGAGAAGTAATCAGACACTCATCATCACTGAGTACTAGATCTACAGGAGGACTAATCCCAAGGAGTCTTGAGGGCCCACTCCAAGTCCCTGTAGATAAATATAAAAACAAAAATTGTATTTTTATACAAGTCAATATAAAATAATCAAACAATAATGAGCTTTCAGGCATTGACCAGAAACTCAACTATTTGTAAGGGCAATAATAAACATGAAAAACATAAGAAATAGTTTAATAAAAAAAACAAAGTGTACTTGAATCAATTGGTTAGATCAGTTATGTATTTAAATGTGTAATAGATCTAGACTAAAAATAATAAATCTGTGAGATTGCTAATATTTTTACCAATTGTTTTTGTTGAACACATGTTCATGCTTTCAGCTTTCTCACTACGCTAGGATTCTATCACTTTCTCACTACGCTAGGATTCTATCACTTTCTCACTATGATAGGATTCTATCACTTTCTCACTATGCTAGGATTCTATCACTTTCTCACTACGCTAGGATTCTATCACTTTCTCACTACGCTAGGATTCTATCACTTTCTCACTATGCTACGATTCTAATCACTTTTCTGGACCAGTTGGAAAGGGGTAAGAAGAAAAGGGTGTCTAAAAAAAAAGAAACAATGTGAATTCAAAATCTAGGGCTATAGCCTCCTCAAGCTAGTTCACTAACCACCGTGCCATGGAAGTGCTTACAAAAATAGAAGGTTTTATAGTTATCTATTGTTAGTCTCCAACTTTTCTCTCTACAAAGTATAAAAGGGACTAATTCAACTTATACCAACACATCAGTCAAGTACAATTTCTTTCCCTTGTTCAAGATACCAAACAAAACAATTATTACCAATAGTTGATTATCTAATTGGCTACATTTTAAAAATGTATACTTGTTTTGTCAGGTAAAAGAAATAATTTTGCAAAATTTCAGCTAGATTCGAAATTGGGTGTGGGAGAGATAACGTGTACAAACTTTGTACCAGACAGGCAGAGTGAGTTAATATAAGCATTGTTAAAAAAAAACAACAACTTGTATTAATACAAGCCTGGATTGAAAAAGACCAGTAGTAAAGTGTATGATTCTGTCTCAAAAAGTGGCCAGGGCAACAGTGTTAAGACAAACTAAATTTAATCATGTTTATTCGTTAATTGAGTATGCTCTAATTTATTATAAGATGGATAATTGAAGACACACAGTTAATAATTAACATTAGAATATCCTTTTTAAAAAAAATATGTTCAGTGAAAACTATACATACAAAATTGGACAACAAAAAGATGGCCCACTAGGTATTTAACCAGAGGAAAAAGTGATACAATAGAAAACAAAACATGTAGGCCTACAAGGCATTATGTATTTCTAACTACTACAAACAAAGAAACATAAACTGCATAAAAAACATTTGAATTAATTCTATTTAAATTCTAGATCATGTTGATCAAGTAATAATAAAGTGAAAGTTTTTTATTAAGGATTTTTTAAAACAATGTTCTCAACATCAGTTGTCATTAAAGGTTTTGCAAGATGTATACAAATAGAAACAATGAATAAAAAGCTATTTATTCAAACCAATTTAATGTCAGAAAATTGTGTCCAATCATTAATGAATCCAGTAAGTGATCACTTCACTATGTTACCAATACAGGTTCTAACTACATGCTCATGTTTCAGTCCTGGGATAACATTTGTTTTGAACTAACTTGCTGATTGTTAGGAAAAAGAACAAAGTGAATGGTATCCTATTACTTTGAAATGTGTTTCTCTTGACCAATAGATGACTAATTACCTTCAGATATAATGATTACCTCAAAATATAATAATGATATTGTGGTGACATTGTTGATACTTGTTTATGTTTGTGTAACATCATGAGAATGTTCCCAACATTAATTTAGTGTGTTACTGTCTATTTCATCAGTGCAGTTCTAGCTTATTAAAGCTTTAAATTCGGTTTCTCTGCTGTGTTTTCTTCATTCTTATCACTTTTAATCTTTCATTGGATCATGTGACTTAAATGCTCATTTTTATTAAAACTTTCTTGACCTGTCAGCCAGAAGTTCATTGTCTTATAGGTTATAGAGGGCTATAGGTAAAATGTATCTAAATAACTTGAGAAAATAATTACCTACCTTTGATATCTCTTGGAATCTCAATACTTTCCTCCAGATCAAATTCTTCACAGGGTAAGTCAGATTTGTCTCCCTTGAGATTAAACTTTTGCTGACAAACAAAATTTCTTGATTTATATTTATCATCAGGATCTTGCAACAAGATGAGTGATTCAGAAGTATCGTCAGTGCTTACAAGTGTATCCATTATCTTTGGACTTCCTAGACATTGCTCTTTGTTTCTAGTTGCTCCTTTTGAGTTGAAATCTTCTTTCACTTTCTAAAATGTTTAGTACACACACAAAAAAGATATTAAATGTTTACACACTGGAAATACTAATAGATTAAAAAAAAAAGGGACAGTAGGATACAGTATCAGCAGATTACTTATTCATTGTAGATAATATGATTTGATGCAAATGTTTGTAACATGCCAGTCAAGATTATTGGTTAACCTTTAAAATTACTTGCATTAATTATGATGACAAAATGTTACAACAGAATTCTGTAACAATAAACTTAGCAATACAAAATTGTCTAAATATAAATTTTACCTTCTTTCTTAGTAATGTGTCTTTGAACAAATGAATGGAATCATGCAGATTTCTTTTCCTACTGCCTTTAGTTGGGCGTTTTTTAACTGCTTTGTCCCTAAATATTTGTGAGAGAAAATATTAGCTTGAAACATTTTTAAAATTAAAATAATTTTTGATAAAATGTTTTCAAAGCAATTATTGTCAATGTTTAGTGAAGTTACAAAGAGTTAAATAAAAGGTAATGTTGCAGAAGTAAATAACAACATGACAAAGGTAGAAAACAAACCAAGAGCAAACTATTTTAGTGAGAACAGACTAGCCCTTATAGTGTGGTATAGAAATAATGAATTTTTTTAAAAGTCTACAACGTAATGACAGCACTAAAGGTTAGCACTTAATCTTTTACCAGGCCATGCGCTGCAGATATCAACTGGCTATCAACCTGTCCACAATGTATTCAATAAAATAGTACAAGAGGAATTAAGTAATATAAGTAAAAAAAAAAAAAAGAATACATAAATAAGAAAATAATGTAAACTAAATACACTTACTTGTGTTTAGAATGTATTTGAGGCTTTAGAGCTGAATTCTCTGAACATTCTTCTTAAATATTTAAAAAATTGGAGAAACACATATTTTAAAAATAAAAAACTAAACTAGTTGACTAAATCTAATAATAAGAGAAAATACATTTTGCCAAGCTAGTTGAAATAATTCATCATGATGCAATTAACAATTTTTCAAGTGCAAATATTTTATCAAACTGTCAAGTTGCTCTTAATTTTTTAATCTAACTAATAAATTCTACAGAGTCAGCACTATTTACTGACATACATAACATAACAACATAAATATGGTTACCTTTCAGCACTATTTCATTGAATAACAAATCTTTCTGTTGATTTAAAGCAGCCTTAGAAATCTCATTGTGTTTTCTTAATGAATATGTTCTTTGTCCATGCATAATTACTGTTGGATACTATAAGCAAAGATCTTGGATAGATGAAACATAAAACATATTTGATACTAATAAATGAAACATAGATCAATACATAGAAAGATTTTAAATCTAATGTTGTGTAGATCTAGATCTGGATCAGAAAGATAGCATATAGAATATAGTAGACCTATAACATGATACAGTCATACTTTGGATCACCAAGGCACCAACATGCCAATAAGAAGACCAAAGGAGGTCAAACCCTTCCAAAGGAGAACAACTTAAAAAACTAGGTTTACAATGTATTCTATAAAACATGTTAGTAAATCAAAATCCTTATAACTAGAGCTACAATATTAAATAGGCTAATATATTTATCAGACAAAATGACTTTTTACTTTAGTTCATCATTTGCAAATAAATTACATCTGGAACTCATGAGGCATGACATTTTCTTTGAAAAGAATTTTGTGAAAAAAAAAAATCCTCTTAAAGATGGATGGATGGTCCATAAATCTTTTTTTTTTGTCACTGTGTGTTGATCATGAAAAGCTCACTTTCAAAGTTAGCATTACATGAGGGAATGCCAAAAAAATAATTAAATAACTTCATGAGCAAATGTAACATGTTTTTTTAACATCCTAGAAAATACAAACACCTCTTAAAAAAAGGCCATTTAAAAAAAAAATCAACGTATGATTATGTTTGTTTAGACCAGAAGATATGAATGATTCCTGAATAATATGCTACTTAGCAAAAGCCGGACATTTTAACAAATTAGGTCAATGCTGGCACTGTCCATTCTGGTAAGCCTCAGACTCAGAGCCATATAATATATCTATTACTAGTAACTACTTAACTACTAAACTGGATAACAGACTAGATTGGATCAGTAGTTATCAAACTGTCGTCAGCAGACCCCTAGACCGTAGTGGGTCCACAGAAAATTCAAAATTGTATACATTTAAAATAACTTGTTAGCTACCTCAGTCAACACTAAACTTAAAAAGGAAACAACAGTCATTATCAATCATCACACTATAGATCAATGTAACTTCAAAAATAATCTAACATACACATTCATAACATTAAAGAAGATTACCCATTACAAATGGAAGTTCTCAATTAGACACAGACGAAAGAAATACCTATCACTCTTAATATTAATAGCAGGAGATGTAGAATCAAATCCTGGGCCTAGATCTAAAGATAGATGCAACATCTTCAAAAAAGTATGCACCATGAAAAAGAAAGCCATTCAATGTGACACCTGTGATGAATGGTGCCACGCATCATGTCTTCATATGAATACACCTGTGTATTATGCTTAGGCAACAAAGACGCATTGTGGCACTGTGTACAGTGTGGGTTGCCTCAGTTTACATCAGGACTGTTTGATTCCCTTGAGGCAGACACTTCTAACCCATACAACATCTTAAACACCATCCCAAACCAAACTCACCAGCCACTTGCCAGATCCACTCCTGTTAAATCTGCTAAAACAAATACAACACCCTCATTAAACAAACCTACTAAAGAAGTAATACCAAAATACCTTAAAACCTTAGTAATAAATTTTCAAAGCATTAGGAACAAAACAGCAGACTTAGAAATTTTATTAGAATGTGAGAAACCAGACATATTTGTAGGGACAGAAACTTGGCTACATCCTGAAATTTATAATGCAGAAATTTTCAACAGTAATTATGACATTTTTAGAAAAGATAGGGCTGATAATCATGGAGGAGTTCTTCTAGCAATAAAAAACACTCTTATAGCAGAAGAAATTACCTTACCTAACTAAAAAAATATATAGAATCAACATTTTGTAAAATTAATACCACCTCAACATCCCTAATAATAGGCAGTATTTACAGACCACCAAATTCTAGTTTAGAATACATGCAAGAACTATGTAATCAGCTTACTAAACTTAAAGAGACAAATAAAAATGCAGTTTTTTTCGATTATGGGTGATTTCAACCTACCTGATATAAATTGGAAAACACTAACCATAGATAAACACCAAAACCTTAAGGACATAAATGAGCTTTTCATAGAAACTTTACACAACCTAAGTTTAGATTAAATCATTAAAAAGCCAACTAGATTAAACAACACATTTGATCTGTTCTTAACCTACAGACCTGGATTAGTAGTAGATTATGATATCATCCCTGGTCTATCAGACCATGAGATCATAAAAATACAGTCAGATAAAAGCAGTAGCCAATATAAAACCCAAAAGAAAAATCTTACTCTGGAACAAATGCAACCTAACACAACTACACCAAGCTGCATTAAACTTTAAACAAACATTCTCATCAGAAAGAGACATTAACCAACCAGTTGATGACCTCTGGAATTTCATAAAAAACTATCTTAAAAACATTATAGAAAACCATATACCAACTAAATACACATCAAACAAAATAAATAAATGCTGGTTTAATAATAGATTAAAAAAGCTCTGTAAACAGAAGGAAAACCTATATAGAAAATTTAAAGAAACTAAGGCAGAAAGAGTTTATACAAGGTACATAAAAATTAAACACCTGACCCAAAAAGTAAGCAGACGGCTGCAGAGTGAATACATAAACAATGTAATATCCAAAGATGACAACAAAAACCTATGGTCATACATTAAGTCAAAGAAAATGGAAACAACAGGCATAGCGCCATTAAAAGGGGAAGACAACACATAATGATAATGAAACTAAAGCTAACATCCTGAACAAATACTTTGCATCAGCATTCTCAGCCCCAGGAGACAAAGACATATTTCTTAATTTGAACCAAGTAGACAACATAGAAGATTTAGTAGTACAAGAAAATGGAATTAAAAAACTATTAGCCAACATCAAACCTAATAAAGCATCCGGACCTGATGGTATTCCAGCTAGATTACTCAAAGAACTAAGCAGTGAGCTAGCACCAGTGTTCAAAATACTTTTTCAGGCATCTCTTAACCAGGGCAGAGTACCAAGGGACTTGAAAGAAGCTAATGTCACCCCTCTATTTAAAAAAAGGAGAAAAATCTGACCCAGGAAACTACAGACCAGTATTACTTACCAGCATCACATGTAAAATCCTAGAACACATAATATGTAGCAGCATCATTAACCACTTAGACAAACATAATGTCCTTACTCCATACCAACATGGCTTTAGGAAATATAGATCATGTGAAACACTACTAATAAGACTAATTGATGATTTTTCAAAAGGTTTAGACAACAGTGAGCAAATAGATGCTATCTTACTAGATTTTTCCAAGGCTTTTAATAAAGTTCACCACCATAGTTAGCTTAAGAAATTAAATTTTTTTTTCATTGATGGTTCATTGCATCAGTGGATTTAAGATTTTCTGATAGGGAGAGAACAAACTGTAATAATAAATGGCTCTAAATCAACACCAATAACAGTAAACTCAGGCATACCTCAAGGAACAGTCTTAGGTCCACTACTATTTTTAATTTATTAATATATTATATATAGAACAACAAAAACAACACAAGATACAGAAATTTTAGAGAATGAGATGAATTACAGAAATGGGAATCAAATTGGAGCATGTTTTTCCACCCAAAAAAATGTCACTTATTAAGAGTAACAAAAAAAAAAAAAAAAAATTAATTCCACTTATCTTATTCATGGTAAACCAGTAACACAGACTAAAAACGCAAAATACCTAGGTGTTATAATAAATGAAAAACTGTCATGGAATCCCCATATTGATGAAGCTATCAAAAAATCAAACAAATCAATAGGGTTTATTAAAAGAAATTTCTATAAATCAAATAAGAACATAAAACTAAAATGTTATTTAACCTTGGTTAGGCCAATAATAGAATATGCATCCTCTGTTTGGGACCCCTCAACTCAAGAAAACATTAAGAAACTGGAAAAGACACAAAATAGAGCAGTGAGATTCATAACAAACGAATATTCACATATTCACATTTGACTAGTAAAATCACTTAATTTAGAAAGCCTTCAGAACAGAAGACTCAAAAGTAAAGTAGAAATTATACATAAAACACTGAACCATAATCTTCAAATACAAAAACAAAATTTAATAAAATACTCAGAAAAATACTCATTCCTCATCCCATATGCTAGAACAAATTTGTACAAATACTCCTTCTTCCCTAGTGCTATTAGAGCATGGAATGGGTTGCCTGAGCTAGCCAGGAAAACCAGTGACTTGGCAGAGTTTAAGTCATTGGTTAATATGCATGACTAAATGCATGACGCGTAGGACGTAATCATCTTCTTTTTTGAAGTAACGTCTGTATTATATAAGATAAGATAAAAGCCAGTTTATCCAATCGGAAAATTTTAATAATAATCAACTGCCCTTCACCACTGTCTATTAGCCTATTTACTATTCTATGACAACTTAAACCAAAGATTTGAAGACATTTTTTACTTGGATATTCCCCACAGGGTATTGTCTAGCCTATTAAATTGAACCCATGCATTTCCATGGAGAACGACTACATCTAATCTATGGTTCATCTTGTAGATTACTTAAGTATCTTTTTAACTTCTGTCGGCAGGTTTTGTCTTTGTAAAGAGGTCCTTGGGTAAAAAAAAATGAGAACCACTGATCTAGATATTATGATCAGATGGAACAGCATGATCATCATTGTTCTGTTGTCACAGATAAAGAAATAACATACTGTAGACATTAATTAATAATAATAATAATAATAACAGAGACTTTGTGTTTATACATCATTACATGTAGACATAGAAGACTCTCCTCTTTTATTGCCTCACTTCCTGTTAATTACTTTCTCACAAAACATTCACAACAAACAATCATAACAAGGACGTAATATAAACATATTAGCACAATCATCATCATGTTTCATGGACATACTTGACATACATAGCCTGACACAGGGATAGATCTAGACTTCTAGATCTACTATAGTACTATCTAATAGTCTGATTATGATTATCTAGATCTATTCATGGAATGGATTGCCTGAGCTAGCCAGGAAAACCAGTGACTTGGCAGAGTTTAAGTCATTGGTTAATATGCATGACTAAAAGCATGACGCGTAGGACGTAATCATCTTCTTTTTTGAAGTAACGTCTGTATTATATAAGATAAGAAGATTCTAGGCTTAGTAGATTACTCAAATTACTGATTTAGACTTTAGTCACAATAGAATGAATAGTGATTAGATTATTAATTTAAATATCGTCTGAAACTTTTTAAAAAAATTTAAACTCAGATTTAAGCATTTTCGTTTAGATTTTAGATAAAGATAGTCAACATTAAGCAGGCTTACAAATGTAAAAGTTTGTTCCCACTTGGAGAATCTGACCATGTATTAGTCTATCTTATACCAAATTACAAACCTAATCTTAAAACTACAAAGAGAGTTATAAAAACGGTCAAGATGTGGTCTGAAGAGGCTGTAGAAAAACTACGAGGATGCATTGAGAAAACTAACTGGGAAATCTTTATTGAAAACTGTCCAGACATAAACGAACTAACAGAAACTGTTAACTCATATCTATCATTCTGCGAGGAGTTAACAATTCCAACAAAAACAATACAAGTCTATGGAAACAATAAGCCCTGGATGACCAAAAAAATCAAACACCTTATTACTGAAAAGAAAACAAAGTATAAGGCTAGCAACAAAGAGTTTATAAATGCTAAAAATAAACTGAGAAAAGCAATAATTGAAGGGAAAAAAACATACAAAGAAAAAATTGAGAATTTCTTAGCCAAGAACAACTCAAAACAATGCTGGGAGGGATTAAAGAAAATAACAGGCTGCGCCTTAAAACGAGAACAAATTTTAGTGGCTGATGATGAGAAATTCGCCAACGAACTAAATTATTTTTATTCTCGTTTTGACAAAGAAGATTTTGTTGATCTACACAAAGAACTTTTCAACACTCGGTCCAAAGAAAAAACAAGAGCCCTACGTCAATTTTGTAACTGAGGATGAAGTGACCTTGTTATTTAAAAGAGTAGACGTAACAAAAGCTTCTGGACTAGACAAAATTAGTGGCAAGCTGATCAAACTATGTGCGGAGCAAATCTCTTCTATCTTCTGTCACATCTTTAACCAGTCATTGCAAACGTGCGTAATTCCACACATCTGGAAAACTTCAGAAATCATACCAGTGCCTAAGAAACCAAAAATAGATTGCTTAAATGATTTCCACCCAGTAGCACTAACACCTATTGTTATGAAATGTTTTGAAAAATATATGCTTAAACAACTTGTAGCAAAAGTCAATAACAGCCTAGACCCTCACCAATTTGCATACAAAGCAGCTAGAGGAACTGAGGATGCCATTCTATTGCTTTTGGACCAGCTTTATAAGCATCTCGATATACCCAAAACATATGCACGAGTCCTCTTCGTAGATTTCTCCTCGGCTTTCAATACCATACAGCCACATCTAATGATAAACAAACTGAGTAACTTAAATGTAAGCCCTTACTTACAAGCAACGGCCCCAGTATGTTAAAGTCAACAACACCAAATCATCAACTCGAGTACTATGTACGGGTGCTCCACAAGGTTGTGTACTTTCTCCTGTACTATACACTCTTTACACTAATGACATAAGAAGCATCTATGACTGAGTTAAACTCATTAAATTCGCTGATGATACTGCCATAGTCGGTCTTATTTCAGGAGACGAAACTCAGTATCGAAGCTCGATAGAAGAGTTTACAAACTGGTGCACCAACAACTTTCTAGAACTGAATGTAACAAAAACTCAAGAACTTATAATAGATTTTAGAAAGAAAAAACAAACTATACGTGAACTGCAAATAAATACTACATCTATAGAACAAAAAAGGGCATATAAATATCTAGGCGTTATCATCAACAACAAGCTTTCATGGGAAGACCACCTTGGAACTCTGACAAAGAAACAGCCCTTTTTTCTATACAAACTCAATAGTTTTAAACTAAACAAGAAGATCCTTGAGACATTTTACGGCGCGACTGTACAAAATCTGCTAACATACGGAATAAGTTGTTGGCAAGGCAACGCCTCATCTAAACTGTTGCGACGTCTAGAAAACATCATTAAAAAAGCATCAAAAATTACACTCACAACATTACCACATTTAAAGGAACTTTTTGAACAAACGTGCCTAAGAAAAATCGAAAAAATGTTGGAAGACAACGGCCACCCGCTCCATCAGAACTACGCCAGGTCGTCGCGAAGTGGGCGACTGCTGTCAATCAAAACAAGAACGGAGCGGTACAAAACTCGTTCGTACTCACTCGGTCAGACTCTATCACCACCACTCATTGATCAGGGAACATGAAATGCACCAAGATACCTGTGTGTAGTCGCTGAATGAACTCTTTATGTTGTCTGTTGTATTTATCATTATGTGACTATGTGTATTTTTCTGTTGTGTTGTCTTTATATGAGAAACGAGTCCTTGTAATCACAACAAATTTCCGTAAGGATCAATAAAGCAGTGTTAGAATCATTGAACATCTCGATTTGCAGTAGTCTAAAGACTCTACCTGGCTAATTCTAGATCTAGACCTAGTTGAGGACTTCCTCGGTGAAGTGGCTGCATGAATTCTCAGCCTGTGTGACTGTTTTTTGGCAAACGTAAACAATCAAATTATCAACAACAACATAACTGCGCCGTCCAATCAAAAGCAATCATAACTCGTTTCCGGTGGAAAAAAATCGAAAGTTGCAGAAGATTATTCTAGTATTTAGATGACTAGTAAAGGTTAAGGTACATTCAAATTCAACAACAGAATTTAGTCCTTTAGGTTGAGTCCTTGAACGAGATTGAGCTAAAAATTTATATTAATCTAAAATCTTTTAGACCGTCACTACACTAGAAGTAGATCTAGTAAGACTACTGGTATACTAATACTATTTATTTTATTTGTACTTGTGGTCCCATCATCCTCTATCCCCCACCCATTCATCATGATCATCCCTATTTTCTTTCTTTTTTTTTCTCTTCCAAATACTTCAAATAGTCTTCATATTAAATTTCTAGATCTACTTGAATTATCAGATTTCCCTAGCGTGTATGTGTTTTTTTCACGAGTCTTATCTGTATCTTATGAAATACAATCGTTACTTTAAAAAAAAAAAAAGATGTTTGATAGGCCCCTACCTCCTACGCGAGTTCCTAGGTCAATCAAATTTAAGTTATGCATCATTGCATGTTAATGACTTAGATTCTTCCAAGCCATTGGTTTCCTGACTGACTCAGGCAACCCATTCCATGCTCTAATAGTAGTAATAGCTTTAGGGAAGAAGTTTTTTTTTTTTTACAATTTTGTCTTAGCATTTGAAAGAAAGGAATGTCCCTTTTTCTTTGTGTCTTTCTGAGTATTTTATTAGGTTTGTATTTGAAGATTATTATGGTTCTGTGTTTTATGTATAACTGCTACTTTACTTTTAAGTCTTCTATCCTGAAGGCTTTCTAAATTAAGGTGTTACTCTAGTCAAATGTGAATATTCGTTTATGAATCTCACTGCTCTATTTTGTGTCTTTTCCAGTTTCTTAATTTTTTCTTGAGTTGAGGGGTCCCAAACAGAGGATACATATTCTATTATTGGCCTAACCAAGGTTCAATGACATTTTAGTTTTATGTTCTTATTTCATTTATAGAAATTTCTCTTAATAAACCCATTGCAATGCTTTGTTTGATTTTGTAATAGTTTCATCTATATTAGGATTCCATGACAGTTTTTCATTTATTATTATATAACACAGGAATTTTGCTTTTTTAGTCTGTGCTTTTTGTTAACCATGAATAAGATAAGTGGAAAGACATGCTCCAATTTGATTCCCATTTCTGTAATTCATCTAATTCTCTTTGTAAAATTTCTGTATCTTGTGTTGTTTTTATTGTTCTATATATTATGCAATCATCTGCAAATAACCTGATTGTTCCTAAACTAATGCAACTTGGTAGATCATTTATGTAAATTAGAAATAGTAGTGAACCTAAGAATGTTCCTTGGGGTACATCTGTGTTTACTGTTCTTGTTGTTGATTTAGATTCATTTATTATTACCTTTTTTTCTCTCTTTATCTGAAAATCTTCTAGTGATTATATGAATTTCTGTCACATGAATTTCTGACACTTGGCATCACCACTAAAAAATCGCCCAGTGCAAGGGAACCTGGATCTCTATCTTCTCTGGCTTCATAATGCACTGTGACGTCTGTTGGCAGAGGTTATCAATTTTATGTGGCCAGATTAGCAGCGCTTCAAGGACCGTCATTTGGGTGTCATTGTCCTAGACTGGCTAGACTTATATTCTGCCTTACATTAGATTACTAGACTAGATTTAGAGATGATAGATCTTGATCCAGATTGATCTAAGCCTACATCTGTAAACACCATGACCAGTTTAACCATGAACATGTATTCATTTTTAGCTGGGTAGACTTTGAAAAAAAGGGTTGAAACTCTAGGTCTATATAAATCTAGATAAAATGCTAATAAGAAGTCAATAGAATGGTAATTTAAACTTAAATTTAAATTTAAACTTCTTTTGGTCCGACAGTTGCGCTGGGCAGGGCACATATCCCACATGGGAGATGAACGTATGCCAAAGGCAGTTTTTTTGGTGTGCTAGAAGGTGGTCGACGTAACAGAGGCGCCCCACGGAAACGCTTCAAAGACCAGCTTAGGCGTCAACTTTCCTTGGCTGACATAGAAGAGAGCACCTGGTTGCATGCGGCCTCAGAACGAAACAGCTGGAGGTCACTCACAAAAGCCGTAGGATACACATTTGAGACAAAAAGAAAATCTGCTGCTGAGGACAAACATAGACGGCGAAAAGAAAATCTAAATCGACCACCTGCGGATAATGGTTATGCTTGCGCTGGATGTGGCAAAATATGTAGGTCACAGCTGGGACTGCGCAGCCACAGGAAATACTGCATTCCTCAGTTAGCTTCGAACTCGAAGACTAGCCTTATTATTATATATATTAATATATATGACTCATTCTGTCTTAGAAGACAATGGATGCGCCCAGATGAGTCACTGGCTCTGGCTATGTCTTGAAATGGGGCAGAATCTGGAGTGACTGATCAAGCCAATTCTGGAGCAGCAGAGTTTGCCACAGTTTGTGCATGTATATGCATCTGTCCTAGGGCTAGCTGACAGGGCAATTTCTTTTTCTTTCTCTTGGCTGACGCAGCTTTGTTTCTTTTGCATTCGTCGAGGCTCATACCAAAATGTACAGTATATGTATATCTACTTTCTTTTTTTGTGTCTATTAATGCCTTTTTGTTATAATATTTTAAACATAACATTGCCCCATTCACTGTATACATTTATATAATTTTAATATAAATCTAAATAAAATGCTAGTAAGAAGTCAATAGAATGGTAATTTAAACTTTTGCTTTACACACCATGACCAGTTTAACCAAGAACATGTATTAATTTTTAGCTGGGTAGATTTTGAAAAAAAGGGTTGAAACTCTAGGTCTATTTGAGAAATTGCATGAACCTTTTTCTCCCTATCTTCCCAAATACAGAAACCAGTAAGTTTTTGTTTTAAAGACCATTTATATATTTGGTTTCTCTTGACAGAATTATCAGTCTGTTAACTATATTATAGTATTAGCTTTACAATGAGCAGTCTTACATTAATTAATTGCCTTTGTCTGAACTACATTTAAAAAACATTCAATGTATTTCTATTTTGTATTCATCAAGTCGTCATGCTTAGTAGATCCAGTCTTGACAGATCAACACCAGCCCCAAGTCCTTTAATTATACCATTAAGTCAAAATGATGTTTGTTCTCAAAATGACTCAAAAGTTCCAGCAACTCCAAGATATTTGTGTAAGTAATACATAAAAAAAAAGATAAATTGTGTTAAATAAATATTTTTGAAAATGCTTTTTTTTTCCTTTTAGACTTTTTGATGTGTATTTTGGGGTAAATTATCTCTTGTCTGAGAAATTTTAAATTGCTGAGAAAGTATACATGTTTTACTTATTTTAATTTGTTTTATTTAAGTGATTTTTAAAAAACAATAATAAATAACATTAATACATCTGTTTCTACCAACTGCTTTATGAAATGTAAAATTCAATAGTATTTAATATCATAGTTCTTAAATTCAGTTTTGTTTTTTTGTCCAAGATAATCTAGTAACCTATAACAAATTAAGAAAATCAACAAAAGTTGATCACAGCACCACTTCTGAAGAATATGAAAATTTTATATTTGCAGTGCAATTTGATTAAAAAGCAACAATATCAAATTGTATATATCTTGTTTTGTAACAATGTAGTAGGCCTACATGAAAGAACCCACAGATAATATTCTGTTAAAACTTCTTTGCATCAATACTAATGTAGGTCACGAGAGATCCTTTGATCAAAATGTTCCTTCCACACCTTTTAACAATATAGGATTGCCAAACAGAGCTCCAACACTCTCAAGAGAAACGGATGTCTCGAATGTTGCAATAGATGTTTTGATGAATAGTAATACTTTAATTGATTGTAGTAAGTTTTAATAATTTATCTATTGATATTAAATTTTAATATAAATCATCTCTGCACAAAGTACTATTTTTATTTTTAAAATGAATAATAATATAATTATGAAGTATACCATTCAGTCATGATGATTAATTAAAAGTTGACATTTTTATTAAATTAGGTAAGACTTTGATCAATGACAATGCTGATCAACTGGTACCGTCAACACCTGAATGTTGCACACAAAAGAAAGATGCAGAAAAGCAAGATATGTCTCCAGTATTAAGTCAAGATGTAATGCCTGTAGTTCCTTTTCAAGACATGCACAAAAGTTCTCTAAATAAACTGAATAAAACTGAATTATTTCTGAACAAATGTAAGAATTCCTGCAGAAGAGCTGCTATCATAAAAACTATCCCGAAGTTAAATAATTTTAACAGTTCATTTTCATCAACCCTTGTCAGTACATCATTAGAACAGTCAAATTCAGACATTTCACGTTCAGGAGTCACATTTTCTCAACAAAGTTCATGTTTTCAGCTTGGTTTGTCCATCCAACATGGTCCGTTCCCCCATCTTGGTTCATACTCCCATCTTGGTTCATCCCCCCATCTTGGTTCATCCCACCATCTTGGTCCAGCTTCCCATCATGATTTATCCTCCGAACTTGCACCACCTTTTCAGCATAGTCCTTCCTCAACACTACCAGATATTTTGTCTCAGTTACAGTCCACAGTGATAAACAGATCTGAGTTGACCAACACCAGGCGTTGCTCATTTACTGTTAAGGTTTTGCAGTCATTCATCAACGAAGATGAAGTTATTGAGCAACTTTTTTCTGGAGATGATATATTCTTGTGAAAACACTTTCATAAAATCTGATGGTATTTTGTCTTATTAGAGTATATTCTTTAAGAAAAATTACTCATATTTATAATAATAACAAATACTCTTGTAAAAAAAAAACAGCTGTTTCTATTTTTTTCTTTAAAAAATTTTTTTTTTTTTTTTTTTAATTTTAACAAAGCAAATTTCTGGCATTGCCAGTTTGGTAAATATGAAAAAATACATGTTTATATAGGTGTTGCTTCTGATTTTGAAAAATTGAATTATAATTTAGAAATTTTCACATTTGTTAAATAAAAATAGAAGATTCCTAAAAGTGTGTTCACTTCAGAACTCCACCAGGACTGACTTCATGGCAGACTAACAGTCCCGGTCTACTCGCTGTCCTGTCTTGAACTGCACTGCCTTACACACTCAGTGTCTCTTGTCCACGCAGGCTTATGATGACCATAACACGGGTTATATTCATGTGCAACGTTCATACCAGTACTGTCCCTTGCCTTTGCCCACACTAAACTGTATTACTGGCCTGTGTCACATATGTCAGCTGATCACACACAGTTAACCGTATTGCGTGGCGAATAGGGTTACAACAATATTTTTCACCAGTTTTCCATGAGAATACTTATTCTCGATATTATATTTCACAACTTGTAAATCATTCCACTGCCAGTCATATCATATCGATGGTTTTAAGATCTGATGTTAATGTTGTTTATTTACTTGCGTGTTGACAGCTATTAAAAAAAAGACACGTTTAGTGCTCAAAAGGATTTTTTCTTATCATTGTAGTAATAACCTAGTTCACAAAATCAAGAATTTTGATGTCATGTGACCAAGTTTTTCTTTTTTTCTTCATGAAGTGTATACATATGGTTAAGTTTGTAATCACGTCACAGTTTATTGTGCCATGATGACAATGTTTCAACTCTATTTTAGTTTGCTTATAGGGTGATATGATAAATATCTGTTAAGTTTGTTCTGATGTCCCATAATAAATGTTTATAATTAATGTTATGCTCTGCTGTGATGAACTTGTTTTAACAAAGGTATGGTGTGCCTAGATGTGTACACTTTGTTTTGATGTGTTTCACATATATACAAAGATACAAGGGTCTGAATATGAAAGGCATACTTGTTCTATAGTGTCTTATTTAAAAACTAGTCGACCGGCTATTTTGCAGGGCCGGCCTTTGGCCACTGCAACCTATGCGACCGCAGTGGGCTCCCCACTTTCATAGGACTTGCGCTAATTCTAGGTGTTAATTAGTAAATTAAACCATTTTATAACATATAACAGGTTTCCCGCGTCCGCCTGATTTACCAGGAGCTCCTGGAAATCTCCGGAAATTGTAAAATTTACAAAAAAGTCCTGGAAATCTCCTGAAATTATTAAAATCTTTTGAAAACTCATTCAAATCTCCTGAAATATATTATATGTCATTCATTATGGAATCCTACGCGCAAAAAAAAAAAAAAAAAAAAAAGAACGGCATTATGCAATACCCTTAATTGTGAAATCTGGTGAAAAAGCTTCTCGCGTTTCAAACTAATGAAGAATTACTTGAGGTCAACAATTCTCGTAGATAGATTGAAACATTTGGTAATTCTTGCTACTGAGCATGATCTATGTAGAAAATAGATTTTTTAAGATATAATGTATGACTTCGCTACACGCATGTAGTTCTGTACGTAGTAAAGAATGAATAAATGCAAAGACGAATGTATTTTTTAATACTAACTCTAAAATTTCACTTATTAGCCGTATCCCTACCCAAACTTGACCCTACAACGGTTGAGTCCAGTGAATACAGAGTAGATTATGTGTTCTCCTCCCCTCCCCCTCTTTTTTCGCCGCTAAAGTTGCGTGGAGTAGAAATAAAAAGTGTGATCTTTCCATGACTTCTTGGTCACAACGGTTAAGTCCGGCCCTGCTATTTTGTGACGGGTGAATACTACTTGTTCTCCCCCCCCCTCTTTTGTTTTTCTTAGGGTAACTCTAGTCCGAATTGCAGAAATAAAAGAGTGATCTTTCCTTTACTTCTTGTCCAAACTTGAGACACGAAGAGAAGTATATATAGAGATATTCACCCAGTTCAGTTACTTGAAATAAAATGTTAACAGAACATCTTGGTACCAAAACTGATTTGGGAGGTGAGATGCACTCATTCAAGTCTATTCTTATACATGTGTCACAGAAAACGTTAAATAGCCTTTTACAAGTAACGTAGCAACTAGGCCCACAATTAGTTTGAAAGAAAAAAAAAGGAAATCAAAAACATTTTGTTTACTCAAACTAAATTCTTCAAATATAATACTTAGTTAACTTTACGGTCCAGTTGTTTTTTTTTTCCCTCCCTCTCTCACAAAAGCAAGGGGCGACGATAATGTAGGGGACACAAATCGTGACCCAAGTTGGCTGTGCCCAAATGCAGATCGCAAATAAGATGGCTTGATGATGTATTTTATGGGAATTTGGTCTTAGAGACGAAAATCTCCGTAGAGATCCGTAGGGTAAGCATTCCAGGCCCCTCCATGAGTTCTAATGTCACTGAGATGACTGGGTACACTCGAGAAATGTGTTTTTTTAAATTTCTGTTTTTCAATATCATGGTATTTGATGAAGTATCTAAGGCTCATTAGTGCTCTCAAGAGGAAAGTTCACTATACTTGATCTGCTCTATGTGTCACGAGGACAAATATTTTTCTTTACATCTCTAGTTCTTACATTTTCGTTGACCGTATTGTCTCTCTATCCTCTCAATAGTCCAAAACAAGGGGCGTTACTAAATACATAAATATAATGGCATACAAAATTATTTCCCAGGAAGTTCCAAAAGAAGATTTTGATGAACTTAATGTCAAAACGTTACATAGATAAATCGTAATGTTATTAATACAACTTATGTTTCCAACTAAAGTAATTGAACATAATTCCTATATCTATATTGACAAAATACTTTTCCCTAATTCGACCTACGGGCCATTTTAATTTCAGATCCTTGTGTCGCGGGCCACATGAACGAAACATATTCAAGCAAATGAAATTGACCTGAAACTGATTAGAAACTTGTGGATCTAGTACTTAGCCTACATTAATTAGTGTGATTGAAGTTGATCTTTTTAAGCGTCGGAAAGTGACTTGATTTCTCTACTTAAAATGTGAGCAACATTGTAGAATGCTTCACCAGCGACTCATTTTCTTTTCTCTCTTTGTTGAATATTCCCATCTATCCTCCAATCTCTAAACACAGTTTAACAATCTTTTATTCACGGCTGAAATCAAGAATGCGTTATATTTTTGTTTTAAATAATCTGTTTGTATATTATTTGTTTTTAAAACAGCCACACTTTCTTTACAAATCCAATATGTTGGCTCATTATCATGTTCTACAAAAAAGTAAAGAGCCGCTCAATTTTCCTGGTAGATTCTACATCCAGGGTTCCATTTAATAAACGCAAAAAGCTTAAAGGTCATGGTACCAATACGTCAGAGAAAAATTGACGCCCTAACGTCCGTAAAGATACATTTTTTCAAACTTTTTATTGGAGACTGATTTTCTACGATTAGTGCAGACATTTCGGCGGGCCGGATGAAACCACGTCGCGGGCCGAATTTGGCCCGCGGGCAATATTTTGGGCATCACTGGATTCTATACAATTTATCCTATCTGTGGAAGACAGTATTTTCCAAAAGACGCTCCAGTAACATGCTTAGTTACAAGTGCAAACGACAAAAGTTATTTATAAACTCACAATACTTTTGAGTTCATCTTCCCTACTAATGATATTACCATAGAACAGTGATGCCCATAATACGCCCTACTGGCCACAACCGGCCCGCCGAAACGTTGGCTAAAAAGTGTGGAAAATCCTCTCGTAAAAAAAGTTCTTTCTCTACGTTAGGGTAAATGGATTGGTACCGATAATACTATTTTGTTTTATAAAGATGAGTGGCTAGGACATAAACAGCTTTGTGAAATCAAACACATAAATAAATAAGGCGGCATTTTGGGTTTCAGACGCGATTGCTAGATGTCACCTAGAATGGAGGATTGATAAGAATAGTTACGAAAAAAAAAATTCCGACGGCGAATGCATAAAAAAGTGTTTTCTAGTAATGATGGAAGTACTCTGAACAAAAGAATCCTGTTGATGTTGTAAACATTTCTCTTGACAAATAAGGCGAGAGAAAGATATGGGTAGATATCTTCATTCAAATATAACAGACTAACCAGATTTCGAAATGACGAGACTATATACATATCTGATACCACTCAAAATCTTGGCATTTATTCGCGTTAAAAACAAAACAAACAAACAGTAGTTAGTAGCTATGAGGAGCATGCATGGGACCACCACTAGTTAAGTCATATCAAAGAAGTTTCAACTAACACAGAGGCTCTTCCCTTGCTTGGGAGAAATTAGTGGGAGTGACAGCAAGAGTTATTAGAAAAGTTGTTTAGTCAAATGGAACCATGCCTCTGTGGCTTCATTGAATTATTCACCAACAAGATGGACCATGTGATAATGGTCGTGTCCAGATTGATCAAAATTCGTCGTTTCGAAAATCCATCTGCGGCAAATGTGTCAAGAGCTGGAGCTGATTAAGTTACAAAGCTAAATATCCCTGCTTGACAAATTTCAAGGGATTCAGAGAATGGATTTCTACTCTGTGTAGCTTCTTGCAGAAACATTTCTAGATCTCTGAAAACAAGCGTTAACGATGATAACAATAATGACTTATTTGTGAGAACAAACCTTTTCAGTGATGAGTCGGAGGACATATTACGTATTCCTCACATGGACGAACATATAGAGTTCTAGATTCAGGGCTCCAACTCGGCGTCTCATCTTTGCAGCCGGATATTTAAAGGTTGGTTTAGGATAAAATTTCATGAATCATTGTAAGTACTAGAGTAAATGGTTTCTAATAGGCCTACAAATGGTTCATTGTCTATTTTTTTTTCTGTTTTGTTGATGTGGCCCGCGAGACAATTGTCGGAAATTTAAGTGGTCCGCCAACCGAATAAGGTTGAGCATCACTGCCAAAGAATATTGTTGAGTGTATGGGGTATCTGGAAGGGGTCAGACATTCGTACCTTGTACTGAGGGTAGCTTAGCTCACTTTCGGTATCTAACTCTCACCTGTGGCTCCCAATAGATGTAACATGCGCAGCGGCTACACCCCAAACGGCTTTGACTAGCCGGCTAAACCAGGTAGAAGGTATCTGACGTGTCCATGAATCACATTAAACATTGTCAAACCAAACGTGTGAAGTCTGGACTTGGCGGCCTGAGCGAAACATCATCATAACGAGACTAATCGGACAGAAAGGCAACTACCAGCACAGCGCTGTGGAGCGCTTCAGAGCAGGACAAGACACATAGGCTGCGGTCATTCCCGGACGTCTTGACACAATCTTGCTTCTGTGACAGGATGAGCTCTTGGGCGAGGGATGTCGACGTGTTGTGAGAGTCATCTTCAGTTGAATCAAATTTCTCAGCTCGTCACTTAGTCATCATCGCCAAAATCAAATCCCTGTGGCGACAGGCAAACGGCGAAGCGTAACAGTTTTCCTGCACACTCGGCTCAGGCCATATGGTCGATCACCACTGACACAGAGCAGCAGTGGAGTCCGGCAGTCACATGAGCAGCCCTATATAGGAGTACATTGTTCACATCCATTGCATGCGGACAGGGCTAGAAAAGGTGCCCCTAAAACTGCTAAACTACCTTACCAGTGCTGGCAGGAACCTTATACAAGCGATCGAAACTCAAAGAAAAGACGAGGATAGTTCCTCTCATCAAAGGTGCATGGAATGTACACACCCTTGTTGATTAATGCCACCTCTGCCACCACAAAAACTAACTGCAGTAGAAGCCTGTGAACCCAAAGGTTAAAAATAGCAGCACTAAGTGAGACTCAGCTTGCAGATCAAGGTGAACTCTGCGAAAGAGGATCTGGATATACTTTCTTCTGGAGCGGTTGAAGCACTGAAGTACGTCGTGAAGTGAGTCGATTTATGCTATAAAAAATTATTGGTAACCAAACTAATCGGCCTCCAAAAGGCGACAGAATCCTGACCCTATATTTCACGAATCGAAATAGAAAGAAACACATTTCCCTTGCTAGCTGTTACGCACCCACTATGACCTGATAAAGGTATAGCAAAGTTCTATGAAGATTTAAACACCAACATATGTGATAAACCAAATCAGATAAGGTACTGTCTCATTCTCTGTGGCTTTCATATAAGAGACGACTCTGACCATCATGTCTGGAAATGAGTTTTAGGCAACAGTCAATGCAACAGCAACAGACTTTTACTACTCCTGATTTGTGCTCAACTCAAGCTGCTCGTATTGAACACAATATTCAGACTCCCAACGAGAAATAGCATCCCCACTCACGACATTGGCACCTAAAAAACGACGCCATCATCAGACCAATTGACCGCCAGGACATGCGTGTTACCAAATCTTGCTGTGGTGCAGAGTGTGGAACAGACCATTGGCTTATTATTATAGAACTTAACATTCGGATACAACCATTTTAGAAAAATGCCAGGAACAAAATGCTGACCTGTTCCTATATATGTTGATTTAACAAAAGCTTCCGCAGAAATCTAAATTTTCAAAACAAATGTTAAACACGGCAATACTACCAGACAACGAAAAGTTGCTTACAGATGCGATAGAAAATTGTCTCGCTCAGCAAGAAAGTGGAAACAATAAAAAATTCGTTGACAAGCACGACATGAAGAACTTCCATGCTATAAATGAGGTCAATGGGCACACAAAGTCAGGCTCATCACCTCTACTCAATTTTGATAGGACAAAACTGTTGACAGATACTGAAGCAATCCCGAAACGCTGGGCCGAGCATTTTGAAATGGTTCTCAATAATAAACCATCCATTTTAAACGATGCGGCCATAAACAAGCTATAGCATGTACCAAGAAATGAGAAACTGTCCCCCCCTACGCTTAAGGAACCTGATCTTGCCATTCAAGTGGACAATTCCCAGAAGCTGACTGGAGGTGGACAAGCATTGATTGAAAGACTTTATGAGCTGATATTACTAATGTGTGAAAAGGGACAGTAGTCCATCTTGACAAGAGCAAAGGAAACTGCCATATCTGCTACAACCAAAGAGAAATATCTCTTCTCTCTGTTGCACGTATCCTAACGAAATCTGCTCATGTATCATCTAGAACAGGGGTGGGCAAAATACGGCCCGCGGGCCACATGCGGCCCGCCGGACTGTTTTATGCGGCCCGCGGTCACCTACAGAAATCAGGTGTGCCTAAAGATTATACATATATGTGAGCTTGCGCTCCCTGAGCTATATTTTTGTGTATTTTATTTTTTATAGGCTAGTGCCAAATTTATTATTTGTACTTTCGCTTTTTGTGTAAGTTAGGGTGGGGTGTATAAAAAAGTGTGCCACGCTGTTTTAAAAACAGTCCAGGGTATAGTTGACCAGTGGTCAGTATAGTATGTCTGTGTGACAGCCGAAGATCTTTGTGGTCTGTCGTGTACTTATTTTATTCCTGTACCTGGGACGGTCTGTAAGTTTGCTATTGTTACTGCTTTTAGCTGCATAAAGTAACTGCTGTTTTAACTGTTGATTTTAACTGTTCTAGCCAGGCTGCTGTTGTAGATTTAATTTGTTTCTGTAGGTAATACTAGATACTAGTGTAGTGTTGCCTTAGAGTTCTATTAGTAAACTTAGTTATAGTCTGTTTCTGTTCTTAGTGAATAGATCTACTAATACTATAGTAAGGTACTAACTAAAGTGTTCTTGTTTTAGTTTTAGTTATGAGTTGGTTGTAGTAGTAGAATATTGTAGATCTAGACTAGTTTATTGTAGTTTGTTAGTGTAGATCTAGGTCTAGACTAGTGTAGTAGTTGTAGTGATTTAGTTAGATAGTTGGGTTGATCAGTTTGTGTTAAATAGTTTGTTAGTGTTTGTAGTGGTGTAGATTTAGGGGGTTTTAGTTAGTTGATGGGTTCAGTCGTGGTGGTTAGTCAAGTTAGTGTATATATTATATTTTATTATTGATTTATTTTTGCATATTATATGTAAATAAAGTTTCGTTTGTTTATTTATCCAAACTAAAGTTTGTTATCTTGTTTTCATTTAGTTTAGGTTAATATAGCTAGTTGTCTGGTTACTTAGGTGACTCTAGCCCCTTGGTCACCATACCGAGGTGCACAGATTGAGCCCACCCAGTAGCGTTAACATCTGCCTACTGTTGGTAAATTTTAATGTTGAGCAGAAGAGAAGAAAATGTGAGCAGGTCAAGCAGGCGCGAGTGGGAGAGACCTATTCTCTTCTGCTCAACATTAAAATTTACCAACAGTAGGCAGATGTTAGCACTACTGGGTGGGCTCAATCTGTGCACCTCGGTATGGTGACCAAGGGGCTAGAGTCACCTAAGTAACCAGACAACTAGCTATATTAACCTAAACTAAATGAAAACAAGATAACAAACTTTAGTTTGGATAAATAAACAAACGAAACTTTATTTACATATAATATGCAAAAATAAATCAATAATAAAATATAATATATACACTAACTTGACTAACCACCACGACTGAACCCATCAACTAACTAAAACCCCCTAAATCTACACCACTACAAACACTAACAAACTATTTAACACAAACTGATCAACCCAACTATCTAACTAAATCACTACAACTACTACACTAGTCTAGACCTAGATCTACACTAACAAACTACAATAAACTAGTCTAGATCTACAATATTCTACTACTACAACCAACTCATAACTAAAACTAAAACAAGAACACTTTAGTTAGTACCTTACTATAGTATTAGTAGATCTATTCACTAAGAACAGAAACAGACTATAACTAAGTTTACTAATAGAACTCTAAGGCAACACTACACTAGTATCTAGTATTACCTACAGAAACAAATTAAATCTACAACAGCAGCCTGGCTAGAACAGTTAAAATCAACAGTTAAAACAGCAGTTACTTTATGCAGCTAAAAGCAGTAACAATAGCAAACTTACAGACCGTCCCAGGTACAGGAATAAAATAAGTACACGACAGACCACAAAGATCTTCGGCTGTCACACAGACATACTATACTGACCACTGGTCAACTATACCCTGGACTGTTTTTAAAACAGCGTGGCACACTTTTTTATACACCCCACCCTAACTTACACAAAAAGCGAAAGTACAAATAATAAATTTGGCACTAGCCTATAAAAAATAAAATACACAAAAATATAGCTCAGGGAGCGCAAGCTCACATTCATCCCGCCTAAATTTTTTTTGCGTCCTCGCAAAACAAAATACTAACAAATTACTAAAAATATAATACACACATAGTGTTTATACCTTCCATCAATTGGAAAAAAAATAAATTACACAAAATATTAGAGCTTCAATATTATGATCAAAAAGTACTTAATAATAATGCATCATATTATATATAAGTATAGCAGCATAAAAAAAATAAATTACGAATACAAGAATCCATAAGGTGAGGAAACAAACTTCATTCCCTCCTCCCTTACATATCTGTATGCACTGCCGTCTTCGGCTTCTACCATGTACCATCCTGAGGCGTATTTTGGCACAGCAGTAATTATGTAACATGAGGGTTCATACTGCATGAACTGTCTGCCCTGGCCTCTGACTCTTCGTTCGACTAGCACGCGGCATCCAATGTTCAGAAGATCATTTCTTTTCCTCTGCAATTCAGGAACCTCATGGGAAAGCAAGGTGGCTTCCGGTTGAACTGGATGTAACTGTAGGAAAGGATTTGTTTCCCTACCTCCTTCTGCATGATGACTAGAAGTGTCAGGTGAGGCAACTTCTGAATGAATCGACATCATTTCTGTTACTGCGGGCTGGCTTCTGCGAACAAACGAATCAGGTGCAGCGTTGGATCGCTTAGGATTCTGTGGCACCTCAGCCGACAATTCTGTTGGCTTGGGGGCAGGTATAAGCTGTACTGCCTGTGGTTGTTCCACTGAGGCAACCTGAACGTGACTCACTGCTGCAATGACATTAGGGCAAGCCCGGGTAAAATGGTCCCGGCTTCCACAGTTAGAGCAGTTGCTTCTAGAAGGGTGTTGGTGAGCCCGGTTCCCTGGCTTCTTTCGCTGACCTTGGTACCTGTTCCTCAGCTTGCAATTCCTAGCAAGATGACCAGGTTTGCCACATGTGTAGCATTTCCTGTTCTTCATCAAAGGCCTCCTCTGGATAAGGGCGCGCTTTGGTTGTGAGGCAATCTGTCTCACACTACCGCTAATTTGATCAGGTTGATGGTGGTTGCAGTGGGGACAGTTAGAGTTCTGTGGCCCCGAAAGTTGTAGGCGCACAATCTGGGCTGCAAGCTCCTCCACTTGCTTGGAGAGAGCAGCTAGTTGGCCTTCAATCTTTATCTCACTGCATGTGAGATTGACTTGCGGTGCGGCATCCTCGTCCTGTGCCCACCTAATGGCCATGTCTCTTAATGCCAGGAATTCAGTTTCTGGCCTATCAAGTAGTCTCTCTCGCAGGTCTCTCCTTAGGGTCCTGTCACTGAGGTTTTCTATGAACTGGTCCCTCAGGATAGACTCGCTGAAGGGAGTTTCAGATAGGGCTCTCTGCCTGTCTGTGAGTGCTTCAAATGCCTGAAGGAGACGGTGTGAGTAGGTGCGGACAGACTCATTCGGGTGCTGGCTTATTCTGAACAGCTGCCCAATGAGGCAGTTGATGCTCCGCCTTTCTCCATAAGTGGAGCGTAGAACTTGTACCAGGGCATCTGGACATGCCCTTGTTGTCTGAGGGTGACACCTAAGTTCGGCCTTCACTGCCTCACCTAGATGTGCAAAGAGGAAGTCACATTTTTCCTCTCGATGTACCATGTGTTGAGACTTCCAGGCTCTGTCAACACTTTGAAGGAACTCTTCAACTTCCCTGGCAGGACCATCGCCATGGAAGCGCCGGATACTCATCTCTGTCCTTGGCACCACAATCACTGTCTGAGACGGCTGCATTCTTGCTGCTGCTGCTGCCTCGCTGTTCATCTACGTAACTACTCAACAAAACTAAAGCCTAATAACCTCTCAATAACAATACCAAAAAAACAACTAAACTAACACTATCTTCACCGCCTATCAATGCCTAAACTTCTACGTAAACCTAATCTATACCAATAAAAAAATATAAGTCTGGTCACTCAAGCACAGATCCCACTTCTGACACCAAAAATGTGAGCAGGTCAAGCAGGCGCGAGTGGGAGAGACCTATTCTCTTCTGCTCAACATTAAAATTTACCAACAGTAGGCAGATGTTAGCACTACTGGGTGGGCTCAATCTGTGCACCTCGGTATGGTGACCAAGGGGCTAGAGTCACCTAAGTAACCAGACAACTAGCTATATTAACCTAAACTAAATGAAAACAAGATAACAAACTTTAGTTTGGATAAATAAACAAACGAAACTTTATTTACATATAATATGCAAAAATAAATCAATAATAAAATATAATATATACACTAACTTGACTAACCACCACGACTGAACCCATCAACTAACTAAAACCCCCTAAATCTACACCACTACAAACACTAACAAACTATTTAACACAAACTGATCAACCCAACTATCTAACTAAATCACTACAACTACTACACTAGTCTAGACCTAGATCTACACTAACAAACTACAATAAACTAGTCTAGATCTACAATATTCTACTACTACAACCAACTCATAACTAAAACTAAAACAAGAACACTTTAGTTAGTACCTTACTATAGTATTAGTAGATCTATTCACTAAGAACAGAAACAGACTATAACTAAGTTTACTAATAGAACTCTAAGGCAACACTACACTAGTATCTAGTATTACCTACAGAAACAAATTAAATCTACAACAGCAGCCTGGCTAGAACAGTTAAAATCAACAGTTAAAACAGCAGTTACTTTATGCAGCTAAAAGCAGTAACAATAGCAAACTTACAGACCGTCCCAGGTACAGGAATAAAATAAGTACACGACAGACCACAAAGATCTTCGGCTGTCACACAGACATACTATACTGACCACTGGTCAACTATACCCTGGACTGTTTTTAAAACAGCGTGGCACACTTTTTTATACACCCCACCCTAACTTACACAAAAAGCGAAAGTACAAATAATAAATTTGGCACTAGCCTATAAAAAATAAAATACACAAAAATATAGCTCAGGGAGCGCAAGCTCACATATAAAAAATACATATTTTGAAAATAGCTAATTTTAAATATCTATATAAATTATTGCAATTTCTGATTATAACTTATGATATAGAGGCGAAAGAAACATTGTCTTTACATGTCATTCTAAAAAGGATAAAGTAAACGAAGATTATTTTTATTTGCAATGTTTTAAAAAATTCAGTTTAAGATTTTAACCCAGGCTATTTGTTCAATGCTTTGTGTTGGAACAAGATTGCAAGTGTAACAACTGACAGTGCTGTGCTAGTTACTGTCAAATTGTAACTAGTTATACTTACTAGTTACAACTGATAAAATATAACTAGTTACTCTATTAGTTACTCTATTCAAAATGTAACTAGTTACTTTACTAGTTACTCCAAAAAGTAACTAGATAGTTACTATTAGTTACTGGGATTGTCAACGATGGGTTGTATGATTCTCCAACAACGGTTATAATACGTCACATAATTCTTTATTAAAAACAGTATGATAAGTATTTATAAAAAACAATCATTCACCAATATATTAGTCAAAGCAACATCAACCAGTTTAAAGTGTAAAATTAACCTATCATTAAAAACTATTAATTGTTGTGTTGTATAACTAACTAATCAATAATCACTGTATCAGTTTTTTATTGGCTCTTAGCAGTAAGATCATTTCAAAATGATCATCCGTTAGACTATTTCTTCGTGGAGTCAGTATTTGCCCACCTATGCTAAATAGCCTTTCCACTGGAGCACTTGACGGAAGACTTGTGTTTTTACGAACAAATACTTGTTTCACGAGTGGATAGTGCTGGAGACTAGATATGTCTTTTGAAGAATCGTTTAGGAAAAGTTCAAGTTCAGACTGAGCAGTACTACCTCCAGTATCACTCATAAAAACAGAAGAAACTTCCTACATGAGATGATGAAGTCGTTGCAGTTGAAACATCATTGGAAGCAGTGCCTGCAGCATCACAGTCAGCCATGGCCTGCATTGCTTGTAGCAGCAAATATTTAGCTCGAACTCTTTCAGCGTCAGACTGTATCCATCGAAGCTTGAATTGTGGACGAGAAGCACTTGCAATTATCAAATCATCTTCACCTTCAAGTGGGCCAAATCTTTTACTGATTCCACTAAGTAATGCATTAGCCAGTGGAGCCGCAAACTTCAATAAGGGCTTCATCGAAGAAAGATGTGAACGCAAGGAAGAAATTGTTGGTAGGAGTAGTCCCATGAAACAGTTGACTTCAGCTTGCAACGTGTCCAGAGCCATGGCTAATGATTGCATAACCTTGATGTACTCGGCCATGAAAATTATTTCATTTGGGCGGAAACTTGTTAGAGAAAGTTTGCTGCATATGTCATTTAACACAGCTTCAGATTTTTTCTCAACAATGGAATAGACCTTGCCAACAGAATTATAAAATGAGTTCCATCGTGTAGCATTTGGAACAGCAAGTGTTAAATTGGATAAATCATGCACCACTTCAGCTGCCTGTGGACTTCTGCTTGCCTTGTTCCAGAGTGCAGCGCATTTAGCAAAAGTGCTGCGGTTCAACTTTTTGTAATTAAAATCATCATTTGCTTTTTCTGAATCAGAAACTGCTATAAGATTCATTGTGTGAGCTCTACAACGATGATGAGGTGGCAATGTAAATTCTGAAGCATCTTGGCAAGATTGCTTGTCATTTTCTAGAATGTCTGCAACATTAGTAAAGGTCACTGCTTCATCCTCTATTTGTGATAGCACTGTCTGTTTTGAGTCTGCATTCATTGTCTCCAGCTCAGAAAACACTTTAAAAGCCTTTACAAAATTTGATCCATTGTCAGTAACTGTGCATATAACTTTTTCAGTGATGCGGAATTTGGAGTGAATTTCTTCAAGTGTTGCAGCAATCAAGTCGAAGGTATGTCTGCCTCGTAATCGTGAACATGCCAAAGCAGCTGATTTTCGTTCGAGTGTACTTATCTCTATCCAGTGCACGGTTACTCCAAAAAAACTTCGATTATGGGCTGTCCAGATATCTGCTGTCGTGCAGACTACAGTAACAAGTGACAGCTTCTGCTGACGATCATCATGCATTGTCTTTTATTCGTCTTCAATGTTGCCTGTATATTAAAATTATACAATAAAAGCTCTTTTTAAATTGCCAGAATAAACATTTTTTGTTTATATTATTATTTTTAAAAATTTGTAATGAGATAAGATAAATGACATTTTATGCAAATAATGCCTTTAAGTACAAATCTGAAATCTAAATACCAAATACAAATTAATAAATCTAAATTCACTGTATATGTTGATAGCGAAATTATACAAACAAAAATAGCAACACAATGTACTAATTAAATAATGAAACAAAACATAAAAAATATATTGTAACTACTACTACCAACCAGTGAGAGTCTTTCGTGTCCTCACAGTTTTGCCGGGTTAAAGTCCAGTTACCAATTTAATGAATTCAGGTGATTCAACAACTGAAAATGCTTGCATGTCTCCGATAACAAAGTTCATGATCAGATCGTTTACATGTTGCTGTGACAGAAGTGCCACACTATTACTGGTCCATGAAGTTAAAGTTTTCTGTTTCTTCGCCACCGGCTCAGGTAATCCATTTGATGAAGTGACAGACCTCTTCAGTGTTGGTAATTTATCATATGCGACAGGATGAACACTCTAATAATAAAAAGTAGTACAAAAATATAATCATAAAAAAATAATAAATTGGTTTTTACAAATGTAAATGTTTTGAAACAATGGCATCTTCAGCCTATTAATTATATAATAACATAACTTTGTTAACCTGCAGATGTTTTTTGAGATTGGCCGTAGAATTGAGCGCACAGCTATAAGTCTGTTTCGTAGCTGGAGGACAAAGCTTTCAACGTACACGAACGTTTTTGTTGTCTATTTCAATTTTCGTAAAAAATTCGGTAAACACTGAACGTTCAAAAGAATTTTCAATTTGCTTTGAGTCCGCCATTGAGTTTGTCAAAAATTAAATTAGCTTTTTTATCGCTCACAACCAACTAGAACTTCCTATAACCATAAACATAAAAATACTTCACAAATATTATTGATTGCCATAGGCTCGTTCAGGCGCCAATAAACACACATGCGCATGCGCACACATGATACAACAACGACCAAAGTAACTAGTAAAGTAACTAGCAATTTGCGTTACTAGTTACTGATAAAAGTAACTAGTTACTTAGACTAGTTACAGTTCAGTAAAAGTAACTAGTTACAGCATTAGTTACTTCAAATTGTAACTAGTTACAGTAACTAGCGTTACTGTAACTAGTTACTACCCAGCACTGACAACTGATGGAGCCCATGTTTTTCACACAAAATATCCAGTACCCTGCATGTCTCGTTACTTTTTCCATGTATGAAAGTCATTACGTTTGATTCAGTTATGGCTCCTTTGAAGTAATGATTTAAAACTCAATGTTTGTTCATTCTAACAGTATTAAACGACTAAAAGGTGTTTCAAATGTACAAACAAATGTTTTAGTAGTTTTTTTCTTTCCCATTAAATACATTTACATTCTGTTAACACTTTCATGTGTCAAACTGTTAAACATCGATAGAAACTAGGCCTCTTTGAATCATTGCATCTCTGAACAATAGTCTTTGGCAATATCGTCTGGGTAAGATGAGACTAGAGACATGGTGGCATCATATAAATCTTTGCCGCTTGCACTTGAAATGAAAATGGGCCATATCGACTGACAATATGTATGCCCATGAAATCTGTCATGGTATTGAGAAACAATGACATCAATAGTTCGGTAAAATGTTGATTTCGAAAGTCTTCTCTGCTTCTTTAATGATCTCTCCCCTAATTTTTTTACACTTTCTCAAATGACTTAGCCTACTTCATTATAGAACTTCTATAATTAATTGATGCATAGCTTTATGTAGATCTAACTGCTCGTTTTCCAATATTTTTGACACAACCTTGACTGCGCTTGCAATTTTGTACTCGACAATGTGCAGAATAATAGCATCGACTGTTTTGAATGTTCCGCTAAGTGTGCAGCTTCCAGGCTTTCTTTTTCCTTGGAGAACATAACATCTTAAGTACCGGTACATCTAATTATCTAAATCTTATTGCTGTTAGAACATCATTCCTTGATGACCATCTTGTAGAGCACATTTTGTTTTAGCGCTCTAGAGACGTTGATCTCCCTATTAGCATTGCACATCTTGATGTGCTGTGAGCATACAACAAATAAGCATTTTATTTTGAAACCAAGCCATAACTATTGGAACACAGCGGACGGAATAACTCATGACCAAGTTTAAGTTTTGATTAACATAGTGAACATAGTGCGCAGGCTTTTGTTTGCCTGATCACACTTTCCACTCCTAAAATCCGTGGCCTTGCTGTTTAAATGAAATGAATACGACGATTTGTCATTACTAGTTAAGCCAATTGTTCCTACTTCTGATTTTCACAATACTGAAAACATGTCAACGAACGTACAGAGAAAGCAACTAATGTTGCACCCACAATGTGAGTTAGTTCTATTAGGGCTAGCCATCAGAAACACGAGTTAACGTTTTGGAAGTTAATAGAAAGTTTAGTATAACATTTAGAATATTTGAAGGAGCTTTTACAAAAGTTCCATTTTTTTCTTCTTTAAAGTCATATTCTAGGGCTCATTTGGGCCCCAATCGGTCGTTAGTCATGGACCAAACGCAATGAATCGCTTTGCGCCTTGGTTACCAAGCCACAGGCTATAGGCACCTAATGGGAGTGGGCCCGGGTTCATTGAAGCCCTTCACACAATGGATACTTCGCGACTGACTTAGGCATCACTATAGGCACACACACAAAAAAGCCAAGTTTTACACTTGCCAGTACCCTCAAAGCCTACTCGGATCCAAACATCAAGCTAAATGGACAAGACATCACCATCAAGATTATGTGTCATGGCACTCGTACGAAGTTGAAACTAAATTAAGTGTAAAGATACATTTTCTTGTAAATGCTAGTAATGCTCAAAGTATGACTCAGTCTCGATTTTGTCACACTTAACTTAGGGAAATGGAGCCCACCATCATATTTTTGAAGTTTTTTAGTCTATTGTTATTAAACTGAAGTTTCGTTTGGTCATAATTACATTTGCCATCCAAAGAGAACAGTAAGTTGAAATTAATTTAACAAAAAATTAACCTTTTAGTGCACGAACAAGATAGACATGTCTTAGAAAGTTGAAATTTGGCAAAAACTTAATTTGAAAAGATAAAAAATTAAGCTCCTTGTCTTGTAGTATAAACGATTTTTTTCTCACTTTTTCTCTAGGTTTCCTTATATCACCTCGACATTTCTTATCGCTTTTTCTTCATTTTCTATATTATTGAATGTATTTCTAGTTTAAAAAATGTACGCTTAAAAAATTGAGTCAGAGAGAAGATCTCTTTACCAAAACTTACATCGTCAAAATCACACTAGAATCGATTGAAATATCCACGTGAGAGGATCTTCACCAACCGCTCAGTCCTTTGTAGATAACCATTAAGTCACACCCGTTTTGCAAGACCAGGTCTGTGGTTACTTTTCCTTGTTGGTTTATTTCCATTTATAAACGTTTTCCCTCCAGGTATTGTCACTAATTTTAATGAACAAGAAACAATATTTAATATTCAGAGGTTTGTGTCATATAGAGGACTACAGACTCACCAGTATCGTAGAGAATCATGCAACAGTCACGTTAGCCGTATGTATAGGGCAATATAGGTGATATGCAGGGCCTCGTTCATTGGGTATGAGCAGGTTCGGACTGGCTATATGGTATTAGGGCAAATGCCAGGTAGCCCTACTAAATATCTTTTCTTATAGATTAAGGACGTTACTTCAAAAAAGAAAAGATAATTAGGCTACGTCATATTTTTAATAATCCCGCTTCGATTTCGAATATTAATGAGGAATGCAGTATTTCCCGTGGCTACGCAGCCCCAGCTGAGACCTACATATTTTGCCACATCCAGGACAAGCATAACCATTGTCCACCGGTGGTCAATTAAGATTTTCTTTTCGCTGTCTGCGTCTGTCCTCGGCTGCGGATTTTCTTTTGGTCTTAAATGTGTGTATCCCACGGCCTTGGTAAGTAACCTCCAGCTGTCTCTTTCTGATGCCGCATGCTCTCTTCTAAGTCAGCCAAGGAAAGTTGACGCCTAAGCTTGAAGTCTTTGAAGCGTTTCCGAGGGGCACCTCTGATACGTTGACCACCTTTTAGCTCACCAAAAAAAAAAAAAAAAAAAAACACAGCCTTTGGCATACGTTCGTCCCTCATACGGGATACGTGACCTACCCAGCGTAACTGTCGGACCATAAGAACTACATTAGTAAACAAAGCCTTGTTTCAGCTTTTCAAGAAAAGAAACAAACAAACTTCGAATGGATGGTTTTGAGGTCATATGATGAGAATGAGTGGGCATTGGCATCGTATTGGTTTCAAAATCAACTATCGCTGGAATCCGCTGTCGGAATTATTTAAATCGAAACACTCTGAACCTCCAAGAAAACATTTAAAATATTGCTGTAACTCAGCCAACAGCGAGCCCAAAGAACCTCAATGGAAGGGATATATCAAAACTAAACAAAAGTTTAATAATAGAGCAATAGTAATGCGATAACAAATGTACCACTAGAAATAGAATAACCGATAATAGCAGCACTTCTTTCTTGTTTACATCCTAGATCTAATTATCGACAATCTTCGACTTCCTCTTAGCGTGTTTCTGTCCTGTATCTCATGGTGTCTCATGGTGCACGGTCTCGCACCTAATGGCAGTGCGCAATGTAGAGTCATAACAATATATATTTTATTTGTCCTTGACAAAAATTGTTTGGTATAAGGATCGAACCTAGGACTTGTGTGTCATTAGCGAGACCCTCAACAATCAGTCATTCAAATATGTGCAGCATTTTATTATGAACTAAATGATTCAGTCTTTTGTAATACCTAGATCTGCATGTGTCTAAAATGTTGATTTCTTTTCTCTTCTGAAATCAAATCTGAGTTAGTGATTTTGCACATTTTCTCCTTATGGCCTCATGACCAATCTACCCGCTGTCACGCGCCCGCAGCCCCATCCCACCCCCGTGGTGCTGTCGGTGATAACGTTTAGAATCTTAACGTGTAGGACAAAAGGTTGCTACCTTAAGCTAACGAGTTCCTCCTGCCCGAGGTAGAAGGAAAAGTCGGAATTCAAACCTTTGCTGCCTTCAGGTAAATATTATTTGTAGATCAAGGCATATTTGATATGAGATACAGTCCGCGCTTTTTTTCCCTCGGCGATATTTTGAAGACACCATTTTGTCAGCGCTACTTTGTTTTACGAAATTTTGGCATGTAACCCAATTTCAGTTATGTGTTCTTCTTAAAACAAGATTAATTCTAGGCAGTGTTATTTATTATTCAAGTCTATCTTTGTTCGCCCATCCTCGGTATGAGCGTGAATAGAACACGTAATGTTGCTGTCTCTTTGTTTCAAGTCTAAAACTATACAATCATATAGGTCATGTTCACGTCGGATCTATTCAGACAAAGGTTAGCAGGCAGGACCTTTTGTTTTGATTGTAAGCTATCTCAGCAGGGCCTGATGTAAGGGAAGGCAGAATAGAGACGCTTTGAGTAGATGACTCGACGAGCATTTTCCCTGTAATTAAACGTTTTAACGTGTGAGCTTGCGCTCCCAGAGCTATTTTTATATGTAATTTTAGCTATTTTTATATGTAATTTTATTTTTCTACTTGTATAGGTTAGAGCTATTTTTATGTATTCTATTTTTTATAGGCTAGCGCCAGAATTAATATTTGTACTTCCGCTTTTTGTTATATGGGTTAGGGCGGGTAGTATAAATAGTTAAATTCATGTTACATCCTGTACAGTTGACCAGTGGTCAGTAAAGTATATCTCTGTCTATGTGACAGTTGATGATCTTCTGTACCTGGGACGGCCTGCTATTATTACTGCTGATTATAACTGCTGCTATAACTGCTGTTTTAACTGCTGAATATAGATCTAGCTGCTGAATATAGCTGCTGAAATACATGCTGCTGTATCTAATATTGCTACTTTAGGCTGTTGCTGTAGATCTAGATTCTAGTGTTATTTTGGGAACTTAGTCAGCTTAGTCTAATAGTAAGGTACTCATTACTAAGGCTTAGTTTAGACTTAGTTGTTCTTGTTTTAGTTTTAGTTATGGGTTGGTTGTAGTAGTAGAATATTGTAGATCTAGACTAGTTTATTGTAGTGTGTTAGTGTAGATCTAGGTCTAGTGTAGTAGTTGTAGTGGTTAAGTTAGATGGTTAGTTTGTGGTGGTGTAGATTTAGAGGGTTTTAGTTAGTTTCTGGATTCAGTTGTAGTGGTTAGTGTATATATTATATTTTATTATTTATTTATTTTTATGTAAATAAAGTATCTTTTTGTTTTATTTATCCTAAACTAAAGTTTGTTTCTTGCTTTAGTTAGTTAGTTTAGTCTGGTTGCTTAGGCGACTCTAGCCCCTTGGTCGTAGACTGAGGTGTCACAGATTGAGCCCACCCAGTAGCGCTAACATCTGCATACTGTTAAATTTTAATGTTGAGCAGAGAAAAGGTCTTCACTCAGCGCCTCCTGACCTACTCACAAACGGTTTACTAAAGCGATGTCCGAATCTTTCAAGGGTGTCTAAAAAGCTGTGCGGACTCGCATGTGTGTTAGAACACTTGATTGGAGCATAACAATTTATCAAATGTGAAAGCAGCCTGGGTGATAGCACAAGTATTAGAGAATGAATTAGACATAGCTTAAGGGACCATAAAGACAGACTTGAGCCTGCTAAACAAGTAAATATCGGTATCACACTAGTGGTGAGCCAGAGGGGTAGCAAGGTACCCGTGGGCCTGGGTTCAAGAACATCTTGTTGTGCGCCCCCCCCCTTTAGCCAATAAGACAAATTTAGTGTGAGGCAAAAGAGTAATCTTAATGTAAAGACATTCCAATGTAAAGATCGTACCTTTTTTTAAATAAGTAATTATGTCATAACGTTTGATTCAGTTAGGACTGCATAAAAGTAATAATGTCTTAAAAGTCAAAGTTCTTACAACTTCTTAACAGAGTTAAACGACTTAAAAGTGTTTCTAATGAACGAACAAATGTTCTTCCTAAGTTCTAATGTGACCCCAACCACATCTGGCCAAGAATCATGGGCCCAAGTGTAATGATCTCCTTCGCACTATGGTTGTTAGCCCACAGCTGTGGGCCCCTATTGGTCGTGGGCCCTGGTTCATCGAACCCCTTCGCGCCATGGATGTTACACCACTGTGTTAGAAACCTGTAGATCTGGTACTTACATTAATTAATGGGATATAGCCTATGCAAGTTATCTTTTTTCCGCGTCGAGTCGAAAAATGGCTTCATTAGCATCATGATAGCTAGCTAGCCGACGACTCATTTTTTTGTCTGTTTTTGGTAAATATTCCCATTGATCCTCCAATCTCGAGGTGAAGTTTAACAATTTTTTATTCGTGGCTCAAACCAAGAATGACGTCACATTTGTTTTATAATGCCGCTTATACGTTGTTGTTGTTTTTTAACAGCTAGACTTTCTTTATGAAACAAATATGTTGGCTTATTATCATGTTGCACAAAAAAGTAAAGATCCGTTCACTTTTCTTGATAGTTTCCAGTGACTGTGAACTTAGCGAGTCTATCAGTTCTTTGATTTCATTAACGTAGAAATGTTAAAGGTACGGTAACCAATCAATAAGAGACAAAGTGAGGACTCTGACGTGGATAAGATACATCATTCAACCTTTTTTTTTTTTTTTTTTTTTAAAAGGGGAGGGATTTTCTACATTTTGTGCAGATGTTTAGCCGGGCCGGATAGAACCACTTTGAGGGCCCGATCTGGCCCGCAGGCCGTACTTTTGGCATCACTGGCTTAAGGCATAATAAAAAATAAGTAGACCACAGACCTATATATATCTATATATATATAGTTCTCTTCATGGCTCAAGAGTATTTCTACCCCACATAGTTTTAGCGGCGAAAAAAAAGAGAAGGGGGGGGGGAGAACAAGTAATCTACTCTGTATTCACTCGTCACTAAATAGCAGGGCCGGACTCCACCGTTGTGGGGCCATACGCGAAGCGGATTTCGCGGGGCCAAGTTTGGGTAGGGATACGGATAATAAGTGAAATTTAAGAGTTTGTAATAGAAAATACATTCGTCTTTGCATTTTATTCATTCTTTACTACGTACATAACTACTTTACAAGCCTTGCGTGTAGCAAAGTCATACAGTATATCATAAAATTTTATTTCCTAATTTATCACGCTCAATAGCAAGAATTACCAAATGTTTCAATCTATCTACGAGAATTGTATATCTTGCAATTTCAGGAGATTTCCAGGAGCTCCTGGTAAATCAGGCGGCTGCGGGAAATCTGTTATAAGTTATAAAATATTTTAATTTAATAATTTACCCCTAGAATTAGCTCGCGTCCTATTACAGTGTGGGGCCCAATGCGGTCGCATAAGTTGCAATGGCCTAGAGCGGCCCTGTAAAATAGCCGCGTATATAATTCTCTTTATGGCTCAACAGTTTGGACAAAAAGAAATAAAGGAAAGATCATTCTTTTATTTTATTTCTGCATGTCGGACTAGAGTTATCCCTCATAACTTTAGCGGCGAAAAAAAAAGAGGGGAGGGGAGAACAAATAACCTACTCTGTATTCACCCGTCACTAAATAGCAGGGCCGGACTTAACCGTTGTGGGGCTCTATGCGAAACGGATTTGGCGGGGCCAAGTTTGGGTAGGGATACCTTTTTTAAGTGAAAATTAAGAATTTGTATTACAAAATAAATTCGTCTTTGCATTTTATTCATTCTTTACTATCTACAGAATTACTTTACTTTACTGTTTCCTACATAGATCACGCTCAATAGCAAGAATTACCAAATGTTTCAATCTATCTTCGAGAATTGTTGACCTCAAGTAATTCTTCTTTAGTTTGAGGCGCGAGAAGCTTCTTTCACCTGAATCAGATGTCCTCTATGGTTTGAGATGACCGCATCCCTTTTATGAACCATGTGACCCGGGAAAGGCTTTTATTCCGTGGCCAGGATGAGAAATTGGCTCCTCACCAACTCCTCTGTCAGCAGTCCTCCGGCGCCTAGGTGATCATGTAATCACACCCGGCTTGTCATGTTGCACGGTCCTCCAAGTCCCGACATGAGTTCCTCCTTTCATGCGATAGGCTGCATTGGCTTAAGGCCGACCCTGCAAAGTAACGGCGTATGCTACGCCGTGGGTCGACTAGTATATATATTTGAATGATTTAAATATATATTATATCTAGACTGAAAAAATGGAAACAAATTCTTATAGGTCTGTGAAGTAGACTTAGGGAAAAAGTAAAATATTTCTTGAAAAATACGAATTCGTGATATAAAAAAAAATGCGACGCTGGTAACACATTAGTAACACTGAAGAGCTTTAGTGAAGACATCGCTGTGAGCCTTGCCGCCGGGACAGACGTTAGCGGGGGAAGAATAGACCTTAGACTGATTGAAAAGTTATCGCCGTTTCTAGTACAGATAAGTGGTTAGGGTTAGCTTCTTTCTCCATAAAATATTTAGAATCTATAGGGAAGTGACAACTGGCTAGATTATCACTACCGGGTTGAATCGTGGTGGATTGGGGATATCCTTAAAATTAGGTGTAATCTAGCAAGAGGTCCATATATACGTTTACCTGCTAATTCCTTGTGTATGTGTGAATGTGAATAAGTTTTTTTTTAGTAACGTGCTGTATTAATTGTTTGCAATTCCCGTCATAAGTCAGACGAAAGTCTCATTCATTAGAACTAGATCTATAGTTTGGTGTATATCTTATTTAAGTAATTTATTTTCATAATTTAGTTATATACACTTCTGGGTGTGAAAGCAGGTAAGCGGTAATTGAGATCTAGCGTAATCAAGACTAGATCTAAGGGACAATCAAGCCTGATTGCCCATTCGTAGTTTTTGTTGTTTGTAAATAAATAGACAGGTTGGTCTATTTACCAGCGACCCATGTTGAGTTAAGTGTGCGTGTGTCGCACAGTGAAATTCAGTCGGGTCAGAGGGTACACACTTGTACCAAGGATACTAAGTGTATCTTGGAAAGTGTAGAAGTGATTATAAGTCTAAGTTGGTAGTCTAGACGCCAAGAGTCTAGAGTGACGAATTCAATTCGGTTGAATTGAGAAATATTAGGAAGCCGCTGGACGAGGCTAAGCTCAAACCGGGGTTCTATCTATAGAATATAGAGGTAATAGAAGCTATTAAGCTTTGGTGCAAGATAATTTAGCTAACAAGTGAGGTAAAGTAGCTTAAAACAAGTAAACAACATGGCAACTGCTCCAGGTTACGACCTAGAAGAGTTTAGAAAAAAGTTAATCCAAGAGGCCAAGACAGAACTACAACTACGCGGCAAAGAACTGGCCGCTTGGAGAAGGAGAGAATTGGAGAAGGAGAGAAAATTAGAGAAGCAGAACGATTGGAGAGAGAGAAAGTTAGAGAAGCTGAAAGAGTCAGAGAAAAAGAAAAAGAAGAGGCAGACCGTATAAAGCGGGAAAAAGTTAGAGAGGCGGAACGGGTAGAGAGAGAGAGAGAAAAAAAAGAAGAGGCGGACAGGAAAGTACAAATTCAAGTGGAGCAAATGAGAAAAAGCATAAGTGTGTCCACTGAAGGTAACAGCAATAATAGCGCCAACACAGAAAACCAGAGTGGCGCCGCTTGGTTTAAAAAGAAAATCCAACCATTTGTGGAAGACAAAGACGACATCAGCGACTATTTGAAACGGTTCGAGATCAAGCTAGCAAAGTTTAATGTCCTAGAGAAGGAGTGGTCCGAAATCTTATTGGACTTCGTGCATGGGCAAGCCCTCACGATCTGCCAAAACCACGACCACTCGGTGAAAAATAGCTATCAGGTGCTTAAAAAGGAACTGCTAAATGCCTACAGACACAACTCGGCAACATTCCGAAAGAAGTACTACGACAATACGCCATCCAGCCAAGTAGATCCACAAATGACCATCAATTTGGAAAAGGATTTTTTCAGCAAGTGGCTCGGATTTGAGAATGTAGAGAGCACCTATGAGAGTCTGAAGAACTTCATCCTGATCGACAATTTCATCAACAAATGTGACCTTCATCTGCAGTCCTTTATAAAACAAAGAAATCCCAAGGTAATTGAAGACTTGGTAGAAATCATTAGGACCTTTAAAAACGCCTACCCTAACAGAATAGGGACCACAGAAAAGTCATTGACCTGGTAGGTTATGCTAAGGGGAATGATGTTAGTGATTGGGAAACGTATGGTAGGAGGAATGATAGGTCCAGGGAACGTGGGAACAATGGTGGGGATATGTATGAGGGCATCCATGATAGATCTTGGGAAAATGAAAACAATGTCATGGAAAGGTTAGATAGGAGAATAGATAGACCTAAAGCTGGTGATAGAAACCGTAGTGAAGTGATGTGTTTTAACTGTCAGGAAAAGGGACACATGGCATACCAGTGTAAAAAAAACACCAAGGTAATAGACCTGGCAATAGGAATGCACAGGGTAATAATAGCACTAGTGACAGGGGAGGTAGTCAGGGAGATCGTAGACAAGAGAGGGATAATCGGCCACCTTATAGGTTTTATTTTGTAAGGAGCATCCAAGGCAGGGATCGAGATAGTGGAGATAGTGAACCAGATTAAGAATTAACTACGTCGACAGTGGGGAAAATGAATTTAAACTCTACCCGGGCTTTATAAGTAATAAACAGGTGAATGTGATTCGGGAAACAGCTAGTACGACGCTCGCGGTTAGAGGAGGATTAATTAAAGATAAGGATTACTTGAGCTATTCCAAATCAGTTAGATTGGCGGACGGCGAAGTCAAGAGGTTTCAAGCGTGCAAAGTATTCCTTAGATCAATATTGTAAACAGGGTATTGTGTAGCGGTAGCCATGCCAAGGTTATCAAAAGATGTTTTACTTGGGAATGTAGAAGGTGTCAGAACCTCTACTGACAAGCAGGTTAGAAGTTGGAGAAGTAGGTATAGCAACAAGAGGTGAAACAAACCTAGAAGACACATAATTTGTTTTAACTGCCATAAACATGGACACGTCGCTAGAAAGTGCAGGGATAGAGCAGAACAGTATGCACAGAAGAGTGCGAGTTCGGATAGGAGGCGCAGGCCTAGGTCTGACAGTGATGAAAGAAGAGATGACTACACAGGTAGAAGAAGGTCATATGAGTTTAATAGTGGAGTAAGAAGAGATGACTACACAGGTAGAAGAAGGTCATATGAGTTTAATAGTGGAGTAAGAAGAGATGACTACACAGGTAGAAGAAGGTCATATGAGTTTAATAGTGGAGTAAGAAGAGATGACTACACAGGTAGAAGAAGGTCATATAAGTTTAATAGTGGAGTAAGAAGAGATGACTACACAGGTAGAAGAAGGTCATATGAGTTTAATAGTGGAGTAAGAAGAGATGTTAACTCCAGTTGGAGAGAGCAAATGCATGGCTCGTGCAGATAGCGGATATGACATAACGCTACACGACCATAGTCTGTAAATATATGTTATTTCAATTATTTCATTCTTAATTTGTAATAAATTGATGTGTCTAGTATTCTTAGATGGGCTGTAATTCTGTTCAGATCAGGGGCGGATTGGGTGTCAAAATCGGCCCGGGCATTTCTATAAAATTTGGCCCACAAATTCTCGATCATGTGATGGGCATCCATTTCTAGGTGTATCGGTCCTTAAAAGTCATTGTTAAGTTTGATAATGTATCGATATGCATGCATACAGTGAACTCTATATCTTTATAAGCAATATAGCGTCTTTTTAAATCAGCAATTATGTAGGCCCTAAAAAGATGAAGCCTACTAGTAGGAAAATGTATTCGATTAAAATAATATTACACTGTAATGTCTGTGAAAGATTTTGTTTAAACACGACGCTCAGAGGGCCTTATACACAAATAATAATAATAATAATTTAATAGGAATATTATAAAACTTTAACAATTTGAAATGTGCCATAGTGGCTTCGATCAGGCCATTTCGGTGGCCCTACCGGCCCATTTGGGTACCGGCCCACCGAGCATTTGCCCAAATGCCCATATAGCCAGTCCGCCCCTGGTTCAGATAGTGTAATGTACATATAGTTAACTTTGTAATTTGGCTGTTAGGTTGGCTCAGTTGGTTGGTAATTATATATATACTTATTGTGTATGTATGCGTAGTATGTATGTACGACTAGAAAGGGCATTAATAAGGCAACGATTTGATCATGATCATACATCAGTAAAGAGTTAGGTCGCGTTGGGACAAGTAAGCGGAGAGAGAAAATTAAATACTCTTGTAAATGCCTTAAAAACGTTAGTCGTATAGTAGAAGAACGAGTAGTGATAAATGCTAATTTATTGTGATATGTCTGTCCTGACGTGTGAGGGAAAACAGAAACTCTGGAACATGTTTGACGATAGGTATAGCTGGACGCACCTATGGTGTCAGCATGAACAATGACTACGGCTTACGATCACCTGCGTGACAACACATTAGTCAGTACCACCTTGTAACACCTGAGTGAAGTATGGGTGAAGATCAACTTGAGTTTGGGACACTGAAGAAGAAGTTGAAACCGGAATCAAGACTCAAGTTGTGTTGTATTTTATGTTTCCCATAAAGTTTGGCCCTTGCACATTATGCACAATGTACGACTAAGAAAGTAGATAAAAAATTGACTGGCAATTTTTTTTAGCGGGAGGGGGAGGAGTTGTTATGACATGATTAGGATTTAGTTATTTGTTTCGGGAATAAGGGGAAAGTTGTACTTAGTGACAAATGACGTGATAGATCTTTAAAAAGTAAGAACGCTCTAAGAGCCGCTAGAATCAGGGCGCTTTCTCATTTACACTAGGAATAATAATTCTATAGACGGCTTGTAATAGAAGACATATCGGACGGTTCCCTTGTTGAGTATTAAAAGTGTTTGTTGGTTCAACACTAGCGTCGACTTCTTTTATCGATTGTTGGCCTTTCGTCGGTGTTGCTGTTCCAGCAGTGAGTTCGGCATTACCTCCTTTCAGTTTGCTTATAGTTCCATTACTCATCACCGCGGAAGCGCACAACAGTAGCCACGTGAAATACATGTACTCCTTCTTAATCTTAGGGCTCGAAGACAAGCCTCTTAGTAATCTTTGTTTGCAGTGAAATTTAATTTATCATCTATGACAGTGCCAATGTAGGCCAACATGTCCTTAAAAGTTTTCAGTGTTATTCCAACTACTGAAACAATATTCATTTTCTTTCTTTTCCTTTGGGAAGCCGAATATCATCTCGACATTTAGAAACAAATGTCATTCAGTATTAGTCTGTATCGTTTATTCTTCTTAAATAATTATTTAAGACGAGTTCCGTATAATGATCGTATGTAAATTTATGCAATCGCGTTTTAAGTGAACATTTTGTCTGGAGGGAGGTATGATTGTTGTTGTTTGTAGTGTGAAGTACGATACTATTAATGAAAATATGCAAACTTGCCGTTTTTGTCTGTATTGCTTAATAAACAGTGAGCCTATTTAAGGCCGCCATTGAGTCTGTGAGAAAAAAAGAAACTCTCTTTGTAATCTTTTTACAAATCTTATATCAACTCTGTCTGTCTGGTGCAATAGTTTGAACACGTTTTTCCTCCCACTTCCCATTCTCGGATCAAGTTGAAACTTTGCACACTTATTCATTGTTCATAACCACTAACAAATAAGGTAATTAAATAATAGTAATTAATTAATTTTGTTTGATATCGAAAAGGGGAAATAAATCTTACAGCATTAAAATATATATGGCTGTAAATGTGGAGTTCTTCCCATTTGTTAAGCTTAGTTGGGGTCACCAGACACCTGCAAACCCAAAGAAGAACAAAAAACGAGGACGAAGCTTTACAAAGGCGAAAACATACACAAATGCTAGGCTTAATAATGTAGGCCTATTTGATGAAGCTTGTCAGCATATCATAGACTGAATAATTAGTAATCCTATTTCTGAAACTTATAATTTGGTAATAGTTCATGCAAACATATAGCTTGGAGCTACATGCACGACATTTCAGATTTGTTTGAAAAGGACGCTCTAGTTCTCTCTCTTTTGTCTTCTTTTGATCAGTGAAAATGCTCTTTCAACGAGTAAGGCCCGAAAATGTAAAATAAAAATTAACAGATCTTCCTGAGCGCAGCATGACAGGTTTATGAACAGCGTTGAGATAAAAACATCTGATCATGACGCAGCTAATTTAATATGTACCGTCAAATAACATCTCATTTTTTTCTTTATTATGAGTGAGTAAGTTTAAACCACAAGATATAAAGAACAGAGATCGACTAATGAATAATATGCAATTGCAATAAACAACTGAATGAAATTCAGACATTTTCACACTATAGGTCAAACATGCCGGACGGAGTGTACGGCACCAAAAAAGAAGGACATGTCCTCCTTTTGTTGGACGTCTGGTAAAACTCTTTTAGCTTAGTTTTTTTTTTTAGGTATTTTTTTATTTTGATTGTTTAAGTTTCGAGACATATTCTTTGCAATATCTCATGTCATGATACCGAATGACAATATGTAGGGAACCCTAACAAAGTCAAGCCTCCCCGGACACTAAAAATAATCCCTAGCAACGCCACTGGTAACACATTGACAACACTAAAAGGCTGTCTTATAATACTTATATAAGCCTATATCATGGATCCATCAGAATTCATAATCTATTAAAAATCATTAAATAATAAATTTAGAGATTTAGATCTAGATCGTTGATCGATATTAAAACACACATCGAATCTAGATGTCTGGATCTGTATAAAAAGGCAATCAATAAGATAAGTGAAAGATAGTTTTAAAAAATAAATGTGTGTTTGTATTTTTGTTGTGTGTCGCAAGCACGCACAGACCTATATACGTTATATGTGTCAATGCATGCAAATTATAAACTAGTTAGCGGATACTGCAAGAAACTTGGATCTAGATTAGATCTAGGTCATGATCTCTCTATATATAGGTCTAGTGTACATCTCTAAAGATGTTTATATATAGATCCAGAAGAACAGACTACATTAATATAGATCTAGTAAAACTCAAGAGTGTACAAAGAATAGGACATATACAAGATCTATGATCTAATTAAAACATTTATAGCTTGTGTACATTTTAATTCACGGCAAAGGTAAATAAAGTAGAGCTAGTCTAGTCATTAATAATAATAATAATATCATTCAATATGATTGATATAGATTAATAGATCTATCTGATTCTATTTAAATTTTAATGATTACATTTCATACTCATAGTTGATAGTAGTAGTCATAGTCACATGATTACCTACATTACATTATTTACATACTCAGCCTTTACATTACATGATTGATAGTGACAGTCTAGTCTGTCTATAATAACTATTGAATATATTCTAGATATAATTCTATATCTAGATAGACCTACGCCTTGGGGCTACACTATCAATCTAAGGCTAAGGCCTAAGGTTATATCCTATCTAAAATCTAAATCTGTAACTATAGAATATAGACTATTATAGAAACTCTTACTATACTAGTGACACTGTCTATACTGATAGTCAATAGCCTATGCCCATGCTATAGACTATTCACTATAATATAATAGATATAGACTCTATCTCAGTGGTGAAGCTAGAGTATTTGTTGCCCTTTGTGGCAGTTCCTCATGATGCCCCCCAAAAAACAACTTATAAAAGCAAAAAGTTTCTGATCTTGAAATAATGTGTAGTCATTATTTAAGCATTGCTATCTCACAAAGAATTGCTTTTTTTTTTTTATAGATTATGAATTCTGGTGGATCCATGATTAGGATACCCCTCATGGGCATAGCCGGGGGTAAACCCCCCCCCCTCCCAGAAATGAACACCCCCGTAGGGGGAGGTGTCGAAGTTTAGTGACTGATCTTTTGCTTTAATTTTGTTTATTTTAGGTGAAATTTTAATACTAAATCATCACTTGCCTTAGCACAGCCAAGGGGGTTTTGAGTTTAAAACCCCCTACCAGGGGGTTTTGAGTTTAAAACCCCCTACCAGGGGGTTTTGAGTTTATAACCCCCTACCAGGGGGTTTTGAGTTTATAACCCCCTACCAGGGGGTTTTGAGTTTGAAACCCACTACCAAGGGGTTTTGACTTTAAAACCCCCTACCAGGGGGTTTTGCATTGAAATCCCCCTCTTCTATAAAACAACAAAAAAAATGCAAAAGACAATCCCAAAATTCCAAGAGCACATCTAAGGAAGTTGTTGATTTTAAACCCCTCTTTAAAATTTACGATAAACCCCTCTTCAATATAAAAGAGCACATTTTAAACTCAAAATGTTATGAGCGAAGCCAAAGGGGTTTTGAGTTTATACACCTCTTCAGCTGGGTTTGAAGCCAAAAATACCTCTTCAATATAAAAAAAAAGCAAATTATGCACTCAAAATGCTTTGAGCATAGCCAAAGGGGTTTTTAGTTTAAACCCCCCACCAGCGGGGTTGGAAGCTAAAAAATAAATCTTCAAAATAAAAAAAAATAATTTCGCAATCAAAATGCTATGAGCGTAGCCAAGCCTATTGGGTGTTTTGAGTTTAAATTTCCTTTCAAATGGGTTTGATGCTAAAAAATACCTCTTCAATATAAAAAAAAAAGCAAATTACGTACTAAAACTCTTTGAGCGCAGCCAAGCTAATGGGGGGTTTTGAGTTTCAACCCCTCTCCTCCAGATGGCTTTTTAAAAAGTTTAAAACCTCTCATAATAGTTTTGAGTTTAAAATCCCACTACAGAGCGTTTTAAAGTTGAAAGCCTCTCTCTTCCATATTATTTCTAAAGCAAACTACAGTCACCAAATTCTATGACCGTAGCTAAATGTGGTTTTGAATTTAAAAAAAACAACTCCGGATATATTTTAGTTTAAAACCCCCCAACAGATGATTTTAACGATAAAACTTCCCTTTTCGATATAAATTCTAAAGCAAAATAGTCACCTAATTCCAAGATCGTAGTCAAGAGAAGTTACCAGTGGCTGGGCTCCATTAATAAAGTGCAATGAAATTGAAAAGCACTAAATGTGGCTCTACAAAGATGGCTAAGAGGGATTTTAGGAGTCAGTTATAGAGATCGGGTCTAAATCAAGGAAATCATATGCCGAAATGTGAGTTGACCCCTTAGTAAGGTTGTGACAGAGTGTCGCATGAGGTTTGCAGGACATGTTCTCCGACAAAATGAACTAGTACAACTTGGCGCCACACTTTCATGGAGGTCCTCAGAGCAGGTGGGAAGAGGCTTCAGACATTGCCAGTGACAGATTTTTGTGGAAACAGCTTGCCAGCAAATGCGCCAAATGAAGCAGGAGGGCTATTATTTCATAAACAATATGGTCCTAGGAAGATATTTCCATCAATAGCTCTTTCTTGTATGTTAATATAAAATCTATCTTCATCTTTTTTCGCCTGGAGACTTTTTCTTGTGGACAATGCGTCTTTGAGGTTCTGCTTGACAATGTACCATAAAATTTTGATCCAGCTTTTTTAGATTTTAGGCGTACTGTCAAAAATAATCCTAAAATATTTGACTTTTTAAACTTTCTGTATGATTTTTGTTTTCATGATCACTAATATCCCAATAAATTAGTTTTGTATTAGTGAGGATGTACATAGTCTGTCTCTCAGGAATGGATTTTACTTGGATAGTAATTTCACTCCAAGATATTTCTTTGATTTTGTCCTGCCCATTCTTTTCTCAACTCGTAGCAATGCCAGTGGAGTGAGATTCTGCTTTAAGAGAAAACGCATGATGTCCAAGATTCTCTACAGATAATCTCTCCACATTTTCCCCTCATTTCAATCTTGAGCCTTGCTGACAATACTTTTGCCTTGTCACTTACAAAGCAAGCGATGTGTGGCTGAGGGGCTAAAAGGCTTGGCCATCTTACAAGGGGCTTCAGTTCAAATCCCAACTCTAGCAGAGTTGTGTTTGCTTAGTGCCTAAAGGCAGCACTGAAAACATTCTACCATATACCCTCTCCCCTACTGGTCCGCAAAAGAGATTGGACCATAGCACACTGAGCATGCTATAGGCATAAAAGTTACACTATATAAAAGCAATTGTTAAAAAAAGTGATGACTGAATGTGAGATCTGCTGGTTTCTTGTTTTTCAATTTTCAACACTAACCTCCACCAGTCATTTAAACAAATCTGGTAAAATTTGATTCAAGCTAGTCTGTAGCTTACATTTAATTTAATTTAAGAAAGACTATAGGACATAAGAAATTACCAAAATAAAAAAAATGTTTTTGTTTCAATGAAAGTACAATGTGTAGTTTAACTGAGAAAGTTTGTCCTTAGTTTGATGCTCCCCACCACTTGATGCCCCATTCGACTCACACCACCCACACATTGCTAGCTATAGTCAATAGTGTCAACTATACTCAATATAATACTATAAAATATATATAGATTCTAGATCTCGATCTATATATATCTAGAATCTAGATCTAGATCTATATAATACTATAAAATAGATATAGATTCTAGATCTCAATCTATACATCTAGAATCTAGATCTATAATTGGATCTAGATCTTTATAGGTCTATAGATCTATATATGTTAATATTTAATCAAAACTTTAGGCTTAGATCCTCCGGCTTTGGGCCGCAAGCTGTACCCATAAAGATCTGTCACTATCAGATATATATAAATGATATTTTCAACAGTAATGCACAATTTGTTTTCAATATTTATTTTTTTATGCATATAATGTTTGCTTATTTCCATTAGATTTCAACTAAGGATGTTGTCAATGACTTTTTGAGGGAGTAATGTTAGGTTGCTTTATGCATACATCCCAATAACTCTCTACTATTTTTAGTAGTAGGAGATAAAGAGGAATTAATTTTAAAATGAGCTTTATCTTCAACCTATGAGTTGAGCTAGGATGTCAATGAATGATAACCAGACATTAGAGTGGGACAGAGGGAGAGGGCCAAGAAGGACTAGGTATGCTGGTTACCTAAACAATTCGAGTCTTGTGGTAGATCAAGTAATAAGCCTAGTCCATCACTAGGTAAGACATGTTGAGGCATGTAAACAGTGATCATAAACAGAATGTTTATTTTAAAATGTTTTGTTTCCTGAATGTCAGATTTTCTGGCCCCAAAACAGCTAGCACTCCAATGACAGCCAAAATATTGTGTATTAGATGTATTAGTTCAGAATTTCGATTCGACAGATCAAGAAGTTGCTATGTCTATTAGTTATTTAAAATGGAGTTTTACCAGATAGATTAAAATAAATAATTGAACATTTTCCCTAATCTTTTTTAACATGGAGACCCCTATTATCTCCTCACTATTAATGTGGAAACCCCTTTCATCTCCTCACTATTGATGTGGAAACCCCTTGCACCTCCTCAATATTGATGTGGAAACCCCTTGCATCTTATCTTATCTTATCTTATATAATACAGACGTCAAAAAAGAAGATGATTACGTCCTACGCGTCATGCGTTTAGTCATGCATATTAACCAATGACTTAAATTCTGCCAAGTCACTGGTTTTCCTGGCTAGCTCAGGCAACCCATTCCATGCTCTAATAGCACTAGGAAGAAGGAGTATTTGTACAAAGTTGTCCTAGCATATGGAACGAGGAATGTGCCTTTATCTTTGTGTCTTTCAGAGTATTTTATTAAATTTTGTTTTTGTATTTGAAGATTATGGTTCAGTGTTTTATGTATAATTGCTACTTTACTTTTGAGTCTTCTGTCCTGAAGGCTTTCTAAATTTAGTGATTTTACTAATGGTGTTACTCTAGTCAAATGTGAATATTCATTTGCTATGAATCTCACTGCTCTATTTTGTGTCTGTTCCAGTTTCTTAATGTTTTCTTGAGTTGAGGGGTCCCAAACGGAGGATGCATATTCTATTATGTGCCTAACCAAGGTTAAATAACATTTTAGTTTTATGTTCTTATTTGATTTATAGAATTTTTTAAAAATAAATCCTAATGCTTTGTTTGATTTTTTTATAGTTTCATCAATATGTGGATTCCATGACAGTTTTTCATTTATTATAACACCTAGCATCTATTTGTTCACTATTATCTAAACCTTTTGAAAAATCATCAATTAGTCCTATTAGTTGTGTTTCACATGATCTATATTTCCTAAAGCCATGTTGGTATGGGATGAAGACATTATGTTTGTCTAAGTGGTTTATGATGTTGCTACATATTATGTGTTCTAGTATTTTACATGTGATGCTGGTAAGTGATACTGGTCTGCAGTTTCCTGGGTCAGATTATTCCCCTTTTTTAAATAGGGGGGTGACATTAGCTTCTTTCCAGTCCTTTGGTACTCTGCCCTGGTTAAGCGATGCCTGAAAGAGTATTTTGAACACTGGGGCTAGCTCATTGCTTAGTTCTTTGAGTAATCTAGCTGGAATACCATCAGGTCCAGACGCTTTATTTGATTTGGTGTTGGCTAATAGCTTTTGGATTTCATTTTCTTGTACTACTATATCTTCTATGTTGTCTACTTGGTTCAAATTAAGTAATATGTTGTTGTCTCCTGGGGCTGAGAATGCTGATGCAAAGTATTTGTTTAGGATGTTTGCTTTAGTTTCATTATCATTATGTATTATGGTATGTTCATCTTTTAATGGCGCTATGCCTGTTGTTTCCATTTTCTTAGAGTTAATGTATGACCATAGGTTTTTGTTGTTATCTTTAGATATTACATTGTTTATGTATTCAGTCTGCACCTTCAGCTTACTTTTTGGGTTAAGTGTTTAATTTTTAATACTTTTTGTAAACCCTTTCTGCCTTAGTTTCTTTAAATTTTCTATATAGGTTTTCCTTCTGTTTACAAAGCTTCTTTAGTCTATTATTAAACCAGCATTTATTTATTTTGTCTGATGTGTATTTAGTTGGTATATGATTTTCTATAATGCTTTTAAGATGGTTTTTAATGAAATTCCAGAGGTCATCGACAGGTTGGTTAATGTCTTTTCTAATAAGAATGTTTGTTATGCCTCCGGACGGTGAACATAATCAAATTTGTTGTATTTGATTGTCTGCTATTTGCTCATTACAGATTGTTGCAGTCATGCTAAAACAGTTGCTTGTTGTGTTTATTGGTGCATTGGTGAGGTAAGAGGAACCATGATTGTTTTTTTTTATGTTATCCTTATAAGTTGACTTGTTCAAATCCATAGTTTTATAAGTGGATTTATTTTCCAATTGGTCCACATATATTGTGTATGATGTTAGTGTTGAGTGTGTACCTGTGTAAAGACTTAAATTTAAAAAAAATGAAGACATGTTCTTAATCATTTCAATATTATTTTTCAAGTCAAGGCTCCACTGCACCAACTTATAAAGCTCAAAACAATAAGGACTGGGAGTTTTTGATGCTGGCACAGTTTTGGCCAACAACATCATGCTATTACTTTAGGCAATCAGTAAGTTTGTTTCTTTTACCTCTCTTGACCATCCTAATTGTTTTTATATAGATGATAGATTGTCCATTTTCCCCTCATTTGGTAGGCTGATATGAAATTCTTTGGTTAGGTTTTTTTTTTTTTATGAGGCCAGGCCTAGAGTTGTTGCTTAACACACTAATGACCCTATTCCTGCTGATTGGTTGACCTGTAGTGTTGTGAATATGTTTGTTTTATATTGATTGTTACCCCTGGTCTCATGTGAGAAGAGTATTACCATTCATTTTTGTTTTCCACCTGCTTAGCCGTTGCAGCCTTTTGGTGAGTTCAGATCTGTCCACCAAAAGTAATTCCTTCAGTTTAGTAAACCAAATAAGTGATGCTTATGGTTCAGTAATAAATTGTAAAGTCTCTACACATAAATCATAAAAGAATTGTAGAACAAAAAATTAAAGAAATTAAAGAGCGTTGATAGATGAACATGCCAAAACTTTAACTCAAAGAAATTAAAGAATGTTGATAGATGCACATGCCAAAACTTTAACTCAAAGAAATTAAAGAATGTTGATAGATGCACATGCCAAAACTTTAACTCAAAGAAATTAAAGAATGTTGATAGATGCACATGCCAAAGCTTTAACTTGCGAAAGCATTAGCATATGAAGTCACTAGGAAATATTGCCTCAAGACAACTTAGAAGAGTGTTTTTACAAAAGAAAAAGCTTTCTTTTCAGAAAGACTTTTAGTGTGTTTCTTCAATGCACAGACAAACATTCACATTGTCAATGTGAGTGGTATAGAGGATGTCTACATAGACTATATTATCCTACCTAAACTCTTGCTAAGCAACATTTTACCTTAACAAAACAAAAGCATGTAATGCTGTTACCTTAACAAAACAAAACATTAGCATGTAATGCTGTTACCTTAAACAAACAAAACATTAGCATGTAATGCTGTTACCTTAACAAAACAAAAGCATGTAATGCTGTTACCTTAACAAAACAAAAGCATGTAATGCTGTTACCTTAACAAAACAAAAGCATGTAATGCTGTTACCTTAACAAAACAAAAGCATGTAATGCTGTTACCTTAACAAAACAAAAGCATGTAATGCTGTTACCTTAACAAAACAAAACAAAAGCATGTAATGCTATTACCTTGACAAAACAAAACATTAGCATGTAATGCTGTTACCTTAACAAAACAAAAGCACGTAATGCTGTTACCTTAACAAAACAAAAGCACGTAATGCTGTTACCTTAATAAAACAAAAGCATGAAATGCTGTTACCTTAACAAAACAAAACATTTGCATGTAATGCTGTTAGTTTCATAAACTTGTGAATAGTAAATCTTTTTTTTTAATTTAGGGATGTTCTGTGCCAGAAAAAGTAAACAATTGGACAATTCATGGGTTGTGGTAAGTTGTTTTTTTTTTTTGTTAAGATCTGCATATAGAAGTTATTATGCAGCTTTAAAGTCAATAGATTTTTTTTCTTCATCTTACAAGAGTAAAATTAATACGTTCATGACCTTTTTTTTTTCTTAGGCCATCTAATGCAAACGAACCACAGCCTGAGAACTGCAATAGCTCCATGCCTTTTGATTATACACAGATTGAGGTAGATGATTGTGAATTTAATGATATTAAGTTTTGCCACTAGTCACTTCATATAATATTAATGTGAATTAATAGCAAAATATATAACACTCACTGTAATACATTTTGGGTTCAATGAAATATATTGTTGATTTAAAATGATACACTGGAGCTCAATGATGCATATTAGTCTCATTTCAACAGCTGATCTTGAGCAAGATAAAAGGTTGGTTTTGTTAACACACACAATCTGCCCTAATCAAGCCTATGTTTTATTCTACTGGTCATTGGAGCATTAATATCAGCCTTAACATAAATAGCAGCATACAAAGTTTTAGATATTATTAAGTAATGAAACTAAGTAGTTTACTGAACCCTGGTCCTTGTTTACCTTTTTTTACCTTTGTTGGACCGTTGGGGCACCATGCAAGATTCGTCGACAGTCTTTCTTCATTCCTCTCTATCTTTTGCCTTAGTAAGAACCTCTTTCAATGGCAGGCCTGCTCATTCTTTTATGTTGTCATCCCATCACTTTATCTGTCTGCCTCTTCTTTTTCCTGGTACTGTCCCCTGAAGAAAGGTCTTTGCGAGCCCCAAAGATCTTGTAATATGCCCATAGATTTTTAGCTTACGTTTTTTTACGATAGCAGGTGATCCTGGGGTCCTATGGCTGCAGTAACCATGTCTCTAGTCTCTTGGTTTGTGATGTGGTCTTTGAATGGTCCTTGTTATTTAATGCTAATTTTGTTTTGTTCAGAGTTTGAGAGACAGACTTGATTTGGAGTGGCCATATTATAACAAGAGTGGTGCTAGGACATTTCTATGGTAGGTCTGGAGACATCTTTTTGGTGGGGAAAAATAGAATAAAACAATAGATATGTTAAATTTCTCTTCAAAACTATTTATGATTCTAGTGAAATTGAAATTATATTTATTGATAACAAATTGTTTTAATGTATTTGTCATGTCTGAAGTAAAAATAATAGTTTCTTCATTCCTCAGGGAACATGAATGGAACAAACATGGAACCTGTGCTTACAATTTACCCACATTGCAAGGAGAAATGAATTATTTTACCAGTGCAATGAATCTTTACCAGACCATCAATTTATTTGGGTCAGTTCACAATGCTTCCTATCTCTGTTGACCTGTCTGCTTATCTCATGTGTATAACCAGATGATGTCACATGTGACCTTTATAATACCTTCACATCTGGACTGATAAATAGTTATCGGTAACATAGATTGCTTTGTACTTTTAACCATCTAGCTATGGTTGCTATTTGCTCCTTATTAATTGCAGTATATTAGAATAATAAAGTATGAGGTGGCAAGGAATAGAAGCAACAGACTTGGTAGTGTGCACAGGCAAGATACAAGATTACAAATAAATGTTGAAGAAAATGCTTCTCATGACCATTGTATGGCTACTTGAAAAAAAACTTTAGTTGGTAAGCCGTTGCTTTAGATGATCACATACAAAACTGAGATACTCAAGATCCTATTGTTGCAACTCTAGGGTAGGCACTAGTTGTGTTTATTCACTAGGGCAAACACATAACATCCTTCAGCTTCTTCAGTCTTACTACTAAGTATACCAGTCCTTTGTTACTTAACCCGAATGTGAACCAACGACAGCCTTCTCCGCTTCGCTCCAGGTCCCTACTACAACCTTTAGGCAGCACAAAAGTTGGCCTCTTAGTTTCCAAACATTCAGACTCTTCACAATCCCTGATGCACTGTTCTTCTCTCTATTCTAGTGTCTTCCTGTTTTATTTTCAACAGTGCGCTAGTGCACATCTCAAGCACTGGTGCAAGGCAGGGTTACAACACTATCATTTCATTAGTCTTTGCACATTGCATTACATTATAAAGAACCAACATTTTCTTCTCAAGTAGAAAGATAACCAAAACATGTTTCAAACAATTGTTAAAGACACAATTCTGTGGATTTATTTTATTTAACAACATATAACTATTCTGAAAAAAAAAAGGCTGCTCAGGTTTAATAAAAAAAAATTAGATTCATTAAAAAGTTTTACTTGCACTTTATGGTACAATATATATAACATAGCCTAACACAGTTTTTGTAGTAAATTTTTTTATTTTGATTTAGTTTCCAAAAACACTAAATAGAACTCTGTCAATAGCATTACCCCACCACATTGTATAGATCACCTTGAGCAGCAATATCAGAATATACACTCAATAGTAAATCATTTTGAAGCAATAAGCTTCTGAAAAGAATATGTTTTTGTTTTTATTTTGTTTCTAAAGATGTTCTTAGTGAAATATAATGAATAATAATGTCTTATACTCTAAAAAGAGGGAAGTTTGGCTGAAATTTACCTTAGTACACTATTGATAGAGTCTTCTAAAAATAAGGAAAGCACAGTAGAAGTTTTTAGAGCCTAGACTAAAGATGTTATTCCAACAACTGTTCTGCAACAATGACTGGGCAGTTAAATGAGACAGGCCACAGATCCTTTACCATTTTCTAATCTGGAGTGCATATTCATTATTTATAGGGCAGCTCTGCAACCTTCAGAACTTTCCCAATGTGAAGTACATCCACCACACACACTAACATTATTTTAAAGTGCATTACCTGCAACATCTTAGTGGTGCTGCAACACTTCCCTTATGTTAAACAGATTCTATAGACATCTGTTCATGTTGGATGCCTGAGAACATTGAAGACATATATTACAAACAATCAGGGCTTAAAATTTATTTTATTTTTTACATTTTATTAACACTAAATTGTATTGGTACAATAGAACATTATAATTAATGGGAATAGATTTGATTTAGTTTACTAGTTATTTCATGTTTTCCAAAACCTTCACATTTAAAGTGAACTAAAAGGCTTGGCATGGCTTCAATGATTTGATGTTTAACCACAAGTACATTCTGCATTGGGAAAACAAAAAAATTGTAAGTGTATGTGGGATGTGTGGTCGAGTTGCCAAAACTGCTTGACTATTGCTTGGTCACCTAACAAGGGGGCTCAAGTTCAAATCTAGACAGGTTTTATTGTGAAAGCCTTGGCAGTTTATTTTCTCCTTAATAATAGTAACCAATGTTTAAATATTCAAACTTCTGACTGAAATTTTTTTATTTTTTTTTAGTGTTTTGAAAGCTCATGACATTGAACCATCAAAAGAAAAAAAATTTCAAGTAAGAAAAAAACAAAATTTCATGTTTACCCATTTTATTTTGTTTGATATAGTACAGTGCACACAAAAGATTGTGCATGGGATGGGTTGACTAAGTGCTAAACACTTGGTTACTGATGCATGGGATGGGTTGACTAAGTGCTAAACACTTGGTTACTGATGCATGGGATGGGTTGACTAAGTGCTAAACACTTGGTTACTGATGCATGGGATGGGTTGACTAAGTGCTAAACACTTGGTTACTGATGCATGGGATGGGTTGACTAAGTGCTAAACACTTGGTTACTGATGCATGGGATGGGTTGACTAAGTGCTAACCACTTGGTTACTGATGCTTGGGATGGGTTGACTAAGTGCTAAACACTTGGTTACTGATGCATGGGATGGGTTGACTAAGTGCTAAACACTTGGTTACTGATGTATGGGATGGGTTGACTAAGTGCTAAACACTTGGTTACTGATGTATGGGATGGGTTGACTAAGTGCTAAACATTTGGTTACTGATGCATGGGATGGGTTGACTAAGTGCTAAACACTTTGTTACTGATGCTTGGGATGGGTTGACTAAGTGCTAAACATTTGGTTACTGATGCATGGGATGGGTTGACTAAGTGCTAAACACTTGGTTACTGATGCATGGGATGGGTTGACTAAGTGCTAAACACTTGGTTGCTGATGCATGGGATGGGTTGACTAAGTGCTAAACACTTGGTTACTGATGCATGGGATGGGTTGACTAAGTGCTAAACACTTGGTTACTGATACTAAAGTCTAGGGTCAGAAACATTTTGAGTACCTGGCATCATTTGAACAAAGTAAAGGAAGTTTGTTAATTGTGCTAGACACACAACACCTACATGCACTATTAGCTAATTTCACAGGTGAAATCAAGTCCACCTGGTCAACGACTCTTAAGGCTTAGAGGGAATTTAAATATATTTCTTATTTGATGTGTATTTTTTTTTGTTTTGTTTTGTTTTAAACCTCAAATTTCTACTGTGACCTTAAGTCTTTTACTTAGTGTGATGTTTTTTTTATATCAAAAATTATTTGTTCATTTTATCTTTGTTGCATAAATTTGGGCAGTGGTACCCCATTCACTTCAGATTGGGGATCAAAGATAGGGTTAAAAGAAGTTTGAACCTGCTGTATATAATGTATTATTCTGTATATAAAACTAGAACAGAACATGGCAATGTACACATCTTTTAAAGTGATAAACTTGTATACTTTGTAAGTCAATTGTTGTCTGTGTTTACTTTTCAGGTCCAAGATATTTTTGATATTCTTAATGAGCATTTTCAAGCTAAGCCAAATATAATTTGTTTACATAACTCAGAGGTAAGACTATAGTTTAGGACTAGTAGAGTTTTCTTTTGTTTTTTTAAATCTAAAGTTACATAAAGTTTTTTTTCCTGTAAATAACTAGGATCATCACTGAACAAACATTTATTCTAAATATTTATATAAAAATATTTAAATTCTAAGCTCATTATTCCCATTTTATATTAGTATGTATTATTTGTATTTGAAAATTTTCATCTGTTTATAGGCTCAAATAATAAAAAAGGCAGGTTTCCTGGCATTGTGGTATGCGCTAATCACTTAGCTATCTACCTAGGGGGCTCTAGTTGGAATCCTGACTTGAACTGAGTTGTATTTGCTGAGTGCCTAAAGGCAGTACTGAGACCTCCTAGATACCCCCTCCCCTTGTAGGTCCACAAAAGAGATTGGACCATAGTGGACTGAGCAATGTGCTAAAAAAAAAAAAATGTCAACAATATTTAAATAATAAAAGTTCAAAGGTTGTTGTGGCTAAAAAACAAATGTTCTGGAGAGAACAGAAAGGAAGACATTTTTTACACATTTTAATTTCATTTGCAAATATTACATTTTAATAAAGCATCAGTTTTTAATATCAATTTTAAAGCTTTTTAGATTAGGCATACATCATATGTCAGTGTGATTCCTATTTCTGTTTTCACTGGCTATTCATATCATTCAATGACTTGCAAAAATGTGATCAAAGATTAATTGCAGAAAAATGGTTCTAACTGTCGCTGCAATGGCCCAGGACCATTTGCTTAGCATTTTGGCATGTCATTTTAAAAGACCTACTAAACATTACTGTGATTTTACATAAAATTGGAAGGAACAGCAGATTTATTTCCTATGTTCATATATTTGTTCATATATTTGACTAAATGTAATGACAAAAAACCCATGACACTCTATATTAGCCACAAAAAAAAAACAACATATAATGTAATGTACTTTCACAACTCCTCATGTCATGCTTATAAAAAAGAATGTTTAGAATTTTATTTTTTATTAAGTTTCTTCTTTTTTTTTTTAATTTGACCCCAATTAATCAATTATTTTTTTTTACCAACTTTGAAGCAAACACTTGAACTTTAATAGACCATCTTACAAGAAACAATCAACAGCCCATTTGTTTCGCATAATTTTTTAAAGACATAACAAAGTTTGTTTTGTTAAAAATTCAAATGAAATCTACAAGTGATATTTTAGTTCCTTATAAGTTACAATCAAAAGGACATATTTCATTGCACACAAAATTCTTGTTAGATACACTCGCTTGGGCTTTACTAAATATATATATTGGTCTCCTTCAATCATAGAACCACTATGGTTCATCTCAGAGCACACTTCCTCGTGTAGCTGCCCTATTTTGGAGAGACACTCCCGTCCACAAATAGCGCAGGTTAAGGTGGCTTTTGCTTTGGTGGTAGAGGAGCTGGCCATTTTTCGGATTGTATGTTTTTCTTCCTGAGCTGAGACCCATGTTCTTTCATTGTCCATAGCTTTCTCTCTCCATCTGGTGCGGTCTAGAGCTATGTCTTCCCAATTGTCAGTATTGATGTTCACTGATTTGAGGTCCCGTTTTATTATATCTATGTAAAGGACGTGGGGGTGGCCAGTTTCTCTTGAGCCAGTCGTGAATTGTCCATGGAGGATGACTTTCAGGATGCGCTTGTCCTCCATCCGGCGAACATGTCCAAGCCAGCGCAAACAGCGTTGTCTGAGGGCTGTAAAGATGCTGGAAATACCTGATCGCGCAAGGATCTCAGTATTGCACACTTTTTCTTTCCATGTGACTTTCAAGATCGTACGGAGACATCTCAATAGGAATGAGTTCAGTTTTCTCTCTTGCTTTGCGTAGGTGGTCCATGATTCACTGCCATACAGCAGTGTACTCATAACGCATGCCTTGTAGATGTCCATTTTGGTCACCGTAGTTAGCTTCTAGTTTTCCCAAACTCTTGGCCTGAATCTAGCTAAGGTCGAGGCAGCCTTCCCTATGCGTTTTTTTATCTTCTCTTCTAGAGACAGGTCATCTTTAATTGTGGATCCCAGATAGCAGAATTCGTTTACGGCGTCCAGCTTGTAATCGTCTATGACGATGGAGGGTGGTGCTGTAGCAGGTGGCCCCATAACATTTGTTTTCTTCGTGATAATAGTCAAGCCATATTCTTTACAGGCCTGAGAGAAGTGGGACATTTTTGACTGAAGCTTCTCTTGCCTGTGTGCCACTACCGCTGCGTCATCCGCGAATAACATATCTTTTACGAGGGTGGTTCTGATTTTAGTTTTGGCCCTTAGTCTGGCAATATTTAGGAATTTGCCATCAAATCTGGAATAGAGATAGATGCCTTCGGTGGATTTGTCAAACGCGTTGTGGATTAGCAGTGAAAATAGTATTCCAAAGAGGGTTGCGGCCAGGACACATCCTTGTTTAACTCCGCTGTTTATGCTGAAACTTTTGTAGCTGGCACTGTTAAATTGCACAATACCCATCATATTTTGGTGGAAAGATACAATTACATTTAGTAGCTTGGGTGGACAGCCTATTATCTGTAAAATTTTGAAGGGGCCATCTCTGCTGACTAGATTGAAGGCCTTTGTTAGGTCAATGAACGCAATATACAAAGGCATTCTTTGTTCTCTGCACTTCTCCGGGAGTTGGCAGATGGAGAAAATCATGTCGAGCGTGTATCTCCCTGAGCAAAAGCTGCATTGTGATTCTGGATAGACCCGATCAGCGAGTTTTTGTAGCCTGGGAAGTATCACTCGAGCAGAGACTTTGCCTACAATACTTAGAAGGGAGCTTCCCCTGTAATTGTTGCAGTCGCTTCTGTCACATTTGTTCTTATACAGTGTAACGATTTTAGCATCCCGTAGGTCTTGTGACACAGTACCTTCTTGCCAACATTTGCAAAGCAGTTCGTGTAGAGGTTGGATTAGAGTAGTTTTGCATTGTTTTAGAAGATCTGAATATTCTCACTGAGCTCTACCCAGTATTCATTGGCACAGATCCTTGCTGTCCTCTGTGCATTGGCTCTAACTTATTTCAGATTTAACAGGTTGCATTGGGTAGGTTTTGTAGCAAGTGCATCTCTCTTTGCCCGATGCTTTACTAAATACTGTCCTCAAAAACCTAGGCAAGTTAAATAGTCTTGAGCATTAGGGGAGACAACAAAACTTCAAATGTGTTAATCCTTGAGAGAGAGAAAGAATGGTAATGACCTTAGTAGTAATTTTTTGTTTGTCTTCTTTCTGTCCAGGAAAATGTGTATTACATTGAAGAAATTTGGTTATGCTTCAACAAAGACTTGACTGCACGTGACTGTGAGGAGATTCCTGTTCACATTGAGACTGCTCTCAAGTTTACTAGTGAGACAAACACTCTGTTTGGGAAAACCAAAAGCTATAGAAAAGATTGTCCCAAGGATGGAAAAGTTTATTATTTGCCTATTAAACATCCATAAATACCAGCCAGATAATATGTTAATAGTCATTTAGGATTCAAGTTAATTTTTTTTTTATTAGTAACAGTAATTTTATTTTGTTAGACCATACATATTTTTGTTCTATTTTACTTTATCAGAAATGATTATATTTCTTGTTACTTGATATTATCAGCTTTTTGATATTCTACATTATGTTTGTGACCAATTCCATCCTCAATCCTTGTACAAAATTGTGCAGTTGAAACATATGTTGATACCACTGTTGGAAAATGTGAAGCTATAAACAAAAATTTCATAACATTTCAACTTGGTCTAGAAGCTGAGCTTATTTTTCAAAGTTATACTTCAATTGATAAGATAATTGGACATGTTTTTTTTTCTTGTTTCAATGCAGTTAATCTTTTATGAAGATGTACACTTCTTTGTTTAGAAATTTTCACTATTTTAATCTTAATAAGTTATGAAACTCAGAGCTTAGAGTATAGAATAATAATTTGATATTTGTAAGAAACAAAACTTGGTCTAGAATTTATGTTCGATTTAAAAGAAAACAAATAAATACATAGAGATAAGTGAACATCTAAACTTAGTTTATCACATCTTAAACTTAGCTGCTGAATACAACTTGAGTTGATGTATGAAGTTGATAGAATTATTTGACATTGACACTACAACATTGCTATGACCTTTTTTTTTTTTTTAAATAATAGTGTTTCAATAATGGAACGATATTGTGGTACTCTTTATATATTCCATCATTCCATTTTTGTTTTGTTTCTGTGTTGCTAATTTAAGTAATGAAGTGAAATCCAACTCAGTCTGGAGTTCAGTATTTAAAACAAAGTAACAGGTAGGAGTCTCTAACTGTGCAAATCACTCAGTTCAGCTGTGCAAAAAGTTTTTGACTAGGAAGTCATGCACATGTCATAACTTTAATACTTTGTATTCCCCCTTTTTTATTTCCTTAAAGTTGCCAATGTTTGCACTATGGGCTGAGTCTGAATAGCTCCAGGTCATAGACCTAGTCCATAGGCACCAGAGACCTAGTGAAAGGTGACATTCTGAGACACAAGGTATATTCTATTGGCTCCGAATAGTTTCATTTTGAACAAATATAATACAAGAAGGAAAGTACTATAACATTTTAATAGAGTTATAGCTGGGATCATATATTAAAAAATAATAATAGCCTTTTTGTTTCATCAATTTATTTAGACACAAAAAGTCATTGTGGTAGTGACTTTAGACAAAAGTTACATATCTGTTTTCTAGATCAAAACTACTAATGTAATGTTGTAGTATAAAAATTTATAGAGGCTAATGTTTCATATTACAAACTTTCTCTCTTCATAAAGAAAAAATCACTCCATTATCAATCAGATCAAAATTTCATTGTGTTCCATGTAAACATTAACAATGCCATGACTGTGCTGATCACATTTATTACTTTGATTGCATTTGTCTCCCTTGTTTTTCCCAGAGATCCCTGCAGTCATGTTTATATGTATATTTTAAAAAGGCTAAAGCAAAAAAACCCAGATAGATTCTTACTTGATGTTCAAATAATATGGTAAACTCAACATTCATATAAAATTCATTCATAAAAAAAATACAGTATAGCCTAATTGTTCTAATAGCCTCAGAGTCCCATTACATTTATACAGTAAATATTTTCAAATTAATTCAATAATGAATGAAGTGATCATTCTGAAATTTGTAACAACTGTGTTTGACAGCAGGAGGCTATGTTCCAGAATTTCAGCTGGATAGGAGAATAAAAGGTTGTCTAAATAAAGAAAAAAATTGATTTTTTATTTTTGGACTAAGACTTAAATGTGAGTAAATAGGAACAGTAACAAAAGGAACAAGTGAATATATATATTTGTTTTGTGCATGTGATCCATGTTTTTAAAATGCTTTGAAGAATTCTGGGAAAACAATATTTTTATACTGATACATTTTGTTGTTGTCTTCCATGTAGTTGACATGTGCTCTTGTTGTTAACCATTCTTAGAGGAGTTAATTGAACTGAATGGACAAATATACCTTCGTGGAGTTTTAGAAGTGGGAATGGGAACAGATCATTCAGATGTATCTACCTTGATACTTGATTTAAGCTGTGAGTGTTGTGACACCTTGATAGAAAACTGCCAGTGATGTAGCTAATCCACATGCAGTGAAGTCTATTTGAAAACCCAGAGGCCACTGAGCTCACGCTACTTCTATATAATAGACTACGATGAGCTTGTTGTATAAACACGTCCCGAGACATGACGTTAAACTGCGCTCCTCTTTCCTCAGCACTTTTGGAGCTCAAGAGTGCCCTACTTCTTTTCTATCATTGTGTCTGCCTCCTCTTTTCCTCAGTCTGCCTTCATTGATCATCGCACTGTCTCAACTTTAATATCTCACTACGTCCTAGACCAGTCCGTTTGCTGTGGACTGCGACGGGTAAGGGGGGATAAAAAGATCCTGGTGCTTGAGTGGTGGCTATATGAGGATAAACCACCACAACACAATACTTTGGCTTCAAGTTCCCATAGACCTGAGGCCCAGATGGCCCGCACTGGGTCAACCGGCTGGTCATGCCGAGCTACCAGCATAGGTCGTCGACCTATGCTGTAGGGCGGTGGCTGGAGGGTCAATCAGGGAGCTGCTGTATCGGACACATGCCCGATGCAGCAGCTGATTGAGTATAGCACCTGTGTAGCCCTGGCGGGCTCATTCTGGACATCCTAATGGCCCGTCCCCTTGTTGGACTCGATGGCGGGTGGGGAGCACAGGTGCCGAACTAACAAGAAAATGTATATGGATAAAAAAAAACCAATAAACTACTTGCCCCAGATTTAAGTCTGGGCAAGAGACGCCGTATTGAGGCAAAAAAGGAGGAGGCCACAAAAAGCTGTACTACCTGGCCATCATTTTTGGTGGTCAGGTGCACAGAGGAGGGGAAAAGCCTGACAAAGCTGAGCCCTTATATTATTATAAATAAGGGACTCAAGTCAGTAGTGGGAGAGCCCAAGAGTGTGTCTAAGCTACACAAGACAATGGAACTTCTTGTAGAAGTAGAAAGCAAGATACACTCTGATGGGCTTTTAAGATGCAGAAGACTCTGATCTCCAAGTGGAAGTCATGCCACACAAGAGTCTGAACACCAGCAGAGGTGTAATCAGCTCTAGGGACTTACTGGAATGTTCTGAGAAGGAAGTAGTGGAGGGCATTGAAGGAGTCACCAATGCCCGTCGTTTACCAGGCGCAGGGATGGTGAGGAGGTCAAAACCGCCACTATTATCCTCACATTCGGAACTAGGACACCGCCTGAGTATGTTAAGGCAGGATACCTACGAGTTCCAGTGAGGCCCTACATACTTAACCCCATGAGGTGCTTCAAGTGCCAGGGTTATGGACACGGCGCGGCAGTCTGCAAGAGGAACACTGTGTGTGCCAGATGTGCTGGAGTGGGCCATGTGGGCAAGGTCTGCACAGCCCAGTCCAAATGCCCAAACTGTCAAGCTGGCCACTCAGCCTACTCCAAGGACTGCCCTGTGTGGAAACAGGAGGTTGCCGTGCAGGAGTACAAGGCAAGAAATGGGTGTACCTTCAGCCAGGCGAAATTGGCTGTATTGGCCCTACCCAAGGGCCAATTTGGCTTGACAATGACCTATGCCCAGGCTGTTGCTAAGATGGGAAGACCCATAGCCACACAGACGGACACATTGACCCCACCACCCCTCCTCCTCCTCCAACTCAGAAGAAAACACCGCCAAAGAACACACCTCCGAAGAAACAAGAAAGCCCTGTTGTCAAGCTAAAGAACAGGTTCTGTGTGCTCGCTGATGAGAGCATGGAGACTGAGCAGCATGTCAAAACCAACATTTAAAGAGAACCCGGAGACATCATGCCTGACACAGGTCCTCCTCAGAGAACCCATCCAGACACCTGAACCTCTACCGAATTAGAGGTTGACCAACTCCCTAAGGGGAGAAATCAAAGCGGGGAGGATGCCCGAGATGAGCGAGGAGGAAATAACCTCCGCTCTAACCAGAGGGATCTCCCCTCTCCAGAGAGAAAGGCTTCCCCCAAAAGGGGCTTGTCCTCCTCTCCATCCAAACCCAAGAATAAAAATACCAAGATCACTGGAATAAAGGGAAACCCCTCCGGGGGCCTCACAAGGCCAAATAGCTCCAAGTAGGTCATTTAGAATAAGCCATGGATTCCAGAATTGTACAGTGGAATTGTAGAGGCCTCAAGGCCAATTATGAGGAAATGCAGCTACTGATGGACTCTGAGACTCCTGTAGCTGTCTGCTTACAGGAAACATTTCTGAAAGATAGAATCAGTTTCCGAAGCTACAGTGCTTACAGCAAGAATGTTAAGAATGCAGAGAGAGCATCAAGTGGAGTCTGTATCCTTGTGAAGGACAGCATCCCCCATGAGAGGGTAGAACTACAGACCACACTACAGGCCGTAGCGGCTAGGATAACCCTTAACAAGGTTATCACTTGCTGCAGCCTGTATCTACCACCAGGCGCTCCATTAAACCCAACTCCCCCGGCCTTTTATAATCCTTGGGGATTTCAATGCCCATAACACCATGTGGGGATCCAACAATACCGACACAAGAGGTCGTATGCTGGAGGATATCTTCCTCCAACATGATTTATGCATACTTAATGATGCATCACCGACCTAGTTGCACCCAGGAACTGGATCTCTCACATGCATTGACCTCACCGTATGCGTCCCTGGACTTCTGGACGACTTTAAATGGTCAGTTAGCAATGATCTACGGGGAAGTGATCACTTCCCAATCATCATTACTAACAATCTCCCCTCATTGGGACGACCTCAGCGGTGGAAACTGAATAAGGCCGATTGGGAACAATTCCAAAAAAGATGCTCTGAGGATATCACAGAAAATATCCTCGATGAACAGAACCCAGCTGATACCTTTGATAGCAAGCTTCTTGGTATAGCCAGGAAAGTTGTCTCCCTAACCTCCGCAAATCCAAAACGGCCTAGCAAACTATGTTTTGATACAGCTTGCAAAAGTGCTATTGGCGATAGGAAAAAACGACTGGCTGCATTTATAAAGAATTCTTCCCCGGAAAACCTAAAGCTATTCAGGATAGCTAGAGCAAAGGCTAGACAAACCATACGGTCAGCCATAAGGAATTCCTGGAGAAGTTTTGTCGGCAGTCTGGATGCCAAATTTTCTGCTAAAGCGTTTTGGAAGGCAGTAAGGCGAATCAAAGGGAAAGAATGAAATGCAATAGGGCATCTGAAAAACCAAGGACGAACTGTCACGTCCCCCAGAGAAATAGCTGACTGCCTTGCATCCTCAATAGCAGAAAAGTCATCCACTGCACACTACACGCCAGAGTTCCAAAAAGTCAAAACCAGGGAGGAAAGACACCCCATTGATTTCAGGTCAGAGAACAATGAAGACTACAACAAACCGTTATCGCTGGACAAGTCACAGGACACAGCGCCTGGAGAAGACGAAATTCATTACCAGTTCCTCAAGCACCTTCCCGAACCCTCATTGGGAGTCCTGCTAGGGGTCTATAACTGTGTGTGGCAAACAGGCGCTTTCCCAAACAGCTGGAGGAAAGCCAGTTATACCGATACCAAAACTGGGAAGAGACGGCTCTGACCCAGCTTACTATCGACCATAGGCACTTACAACCGTGGAAAGAATGATTAACAGTAGACTGGTCTGGTACCTGGAGAAGAATAAAGTGATCTCCAACTACCAGTGCGGATTCCGGCAGGGGCGGACAACAACTGACCACCTGGTAAGGCTGGAAGCTTATATTAGAAATGCATTACTCAGAAGAGAACATCTAGAAGTTGTATTATATAGAAAAGGCCTATGACACAACCTGGAAACATGTCATTCTACGTGACCTGGGGCTTAAGGGACACCTCCCCCGTTTTGTGGGGGAATTCCCGAAAGACCGAAAATTTCAGGTTCGAGTGGGCAACTCCGCTTCCGACACTCATGACCAGGAAATGGTTGTATCCCAGGGCAGCATTCTGTCAGTCACCCTGTTCAACATAAAAATAAATAGCATCATAAATGCTCTGTCCCCTGGCATAGAGTGCTCTTTGTATGTTGATGACTTTGTCATTTTTACTTATGGGAAAAACATGAACACCTTAGAAAGAAAATTACAGTTATGTCTAAACAAAATTCAAAATTGGGCAAACGATAATGGTTTTAAATTTTCGGACTCCAAAAACAGTTAGTATGCATTTTTGTAATTTAAGGGGACTCCACCCAGACCCTGAACTATTTATACACAAAAAGAAGATCCCTGTGGTGAAAACTACAAAATTTTTAGGCACCTTAGATTCCAAATTTAATTTTCTCCCCCACATTAAGGAAGTTAAGAAGAAATGCCAAAAGTCATTAAACATACTTAGAGTACTCAGCCATACGGACTGGGGAGCTGACAGAGATACCTTGCTGCTGCTATATCGGAGTCTAATTCGATCCAAACTAGACTACGGATCCATAATATATGGAGCAGCAAGGAAGTCGTACCTAAAAATACTGCCTTGCGTCTCTGTCTCGGCGCGTTTCGTACATCACCTATCCCAAGTCTCCATGTGGAGGCTGGAGAACTCCCCATGGATATAAGAATGAAAAAGCTTGCAATGCAGTATATAGTCAAGCTAAAATCCAAGCCCACGAACCCTGCCTTCGACTCCATATTTAACCCCACAGAGGTAGAATTATACAATCGAAGGCCTAACGTCATACAGCCATTAGGCCTTCGAATGAGAGAACCCATCCAAAATTTAACCCCACCCATTGACCAAATCTCTAAAATAGAAACCCATCAGAATCCTCCTTGGCAAATGAATAAACCCAAATAAAATGTATCTATCACGATCATCAATTAATATGGATGTCAGATGTCAAGATCTATGAAGATGCAATGATAGATGTCACGTTGAAGATTATCTTGACCTGTATCACACTAACGATGATCGTGATTGCCGAGGATCTTGAAATCTTCTTTTAATAAGATGATCGTATAGAAGTAGCTAGATCTAGTTGATAATACGATCATTCAAAATGTTGCCAGTTGATCATCTAGAAGTTGTCATTCGCTAAGTCGATCTAAGTATGTTACTATATTCAATGAAGAAACTTCTCTTCGTCTAAAACAATTACTTTAATTCAGAACTTGAAAAAGCTATTCACAAATAATTACAATGGTTAAACGTACTTGAATAAAATGATAGATCTACACAGTAATATAATTGAGTTCTAATACAAGACAATAGTAGATGTTTCCACTTCCAAATTCCATACAATGACTGACTAAAAAAACAGAACTTTTCCCGGGCTCCAGCTACGTCACGTCTCCCAGGCAGCTCATTGCAGTGCCAACCAATAAATGCAGCCCAAGTTACACTAATTAACATATCTCCACGTGGGAAAAAAACCCGAGGTACTTGACGAGCTAAAAATAAATACTGTGTACGTGACAGTATCCCTCCTTAATTTAAAAAAAATACAGACCCAAGCATACTACAAGTCTACTTTTAGGAACTGCAGGAGAGCTTTTGAGCTTGTGGCACCATCTACACAGACGGATCCAAAATGGATGGAAAGGTCGCGTGTGCCTACTCCTTTCGGAACAAAACAATCTCCCGTAGACTCCCCGATGGCTGCTCCATCTTTACGGCCGAATTGCATGCAATTTCGCTTTCACTTATGGCCGTCAAAGCACCAGAAAGGAGGAAATTTATAATCTGCTCCGACTCCAAATCTGCATTGCAAGCTTTGGTGCAGATGAAGACTGACATCCCATTGGTACATAAGAGCCTGAAGCTGTTGGACCAAATAACAGCCGACCGTAGGGATGTCACCTTCATCTGGGTCCCCTCCCATGTTGGCATTGAGGGAAATGAAGCCACAGACAGAGAAGCAAAGAGAGCCATAAATCATGCGGTGTCAGGAACCCAAATTCCCTGCTCGGACCTGAGACAAAGTATTGCCTCTGCCACCTATCGAGAGTGGCACAACCGATGGGAGTCTGAGACTCACAATAAACTCAGGCAGATTGTGGCCCACATCTAAGGGGTGACAAGGCGTGGTAGCACGACCATGTCCAGACTTAGGATTGGCCACACCTACATCACGCACTCTTTTGTGCTGAAGAGACAAGAGCCCCCACTTTGTGAGTACTGTGACTCTCGCCTCACCGTGGAACATATCCTCGTTGATTGCCCCAGATACCAGGATGTCAGGGAGATATATTTTAGAGCCACTAACTTAAAAACACTATTTGATAATGGCGACCCCGGGAAGGTACTGGGCTTTATCCGGGAAGTGGGGTTATCTACGAAGATCTGATTTATGAATTTGTGAACATGTACTATTTACATTAGATTTTTACCAAATAATTAAATTTTTACTACCTTTACTATTTTAACTGTGAACAGACCTTGAATTTAATGATATGACTGTATAGACTTTGGCCCATGTTGTTTAGAGAGAGAGTAGTCCTTCAGGGACTGCAGGCACGACATGGCCTAAATTGTGCCGATGTGCCTAAAATCAAATCTTGTATAAACAATTATCTTTATGACGTTGACCTTTGACCCCAGTCAATACAATGTCTCTCAGGTCAGTGACACAAGTAGAGGTTCTTATAATGGAAGATAGCGATGTATTAGCCCTTGTTCAATGACCTACTGACTTAGATTAGCTTTATGTATTAGCACCTGTTCAATGACCTACTGACTTAGATTAGCTTTATGTATTAGCACCTGTTCAATGACCTACTGACTTAGATTAGCTTTATGTATTAGCACTTGTTCATTGACCTGCTGACTTAGATTAGCTTTAGAGCTGCTACTGCCTTAGATTAGCTTTAGAGCTGCTACTGACAAAAACTCAAGAGAGAGACTTGACAGTTGTTGGACTTTGCTAAATACACAACATTTATGTAGATAGTTTACCACGAAAGAAGAATGGAGCTGTTAGTTCATGGTTCGTAGTGCTCCTAAAATCTCCTAAAATTTTGTCATGGAAAAGTGCTACTAACCCTGGTAGTTGTACCTTGTCAAGCATCTATTCATTTCATGGGCGAACTCAGAACTTTTTAAGTCTGTATGTTAATTAAGTGTGAAAGAAAGAAAATGTCTTTTTCCATTGGAATGGATGAACCAAAGATGTTGGGAGTATGTTGAATCATTTTAAAAATTAACCAATTAGTTAATTAACTATTGGTTATTAATTATTTTATTTGGTATCTCGAACAAGGGAAATAAATTTTACTTAGAGCGGAGCTGTTTTCACTAACAGGATAAAGGGCAAAGGTGATTTACTGGCGCTTAAACCAGTAAGCTTCGGGTAGGAGGGACTCATTAGCCTTGGCTTGCAGCCCACCTAGCCAAAGGAAAATAGAATTCAAACCTCTGCTGCTTTGCAGCTATACACCCAAACGTGGGAAAGGTTTCGTGGGTCAGCCCTGGGGAAAAATATGGAACTGATGACCATTAGGCAGCTTTAATGCTCATCCCACCGATGTGCCCTTCAACTGTAGTGTCACTAAAAGAAATTCATTTCATAATATCATATGTAGGTTTGTGTAAAACAGTTTTTAAAACTACTTCAAGGGCTGGTAAAATCGATGTTTTATCTATAGTGTTTTCCGTATTTGGCTATAGGTAAAGAGATCTTGTAAAATGCTCACAAACCACCATCTTTTCTATATGATGTTGAAGAAAGATTTTGTGAGTCTATTCTGAACTTTTTTCTCACTGTTCTCTTTTTATCAGGGTGGCATCGTCTCAAATAATCCTCGAGTGTGATTGGTTTCTTATGGTCATAAAAAGGCTCTTATTATAGACAATCGCTTATTTAACAAGGAAATAAATAATCAACGCTTTAAAATCAAGATTTCTTTTTGTTAAACATTTCTTATATGTAGACAAAATTAACTATTTAAATAAGTATTGAAATTAAATTCAACTATTTTACTTTTGAATAATAGAATGGATATTTATAACTTATAAATGATTAGTACCTGTGTTGGACAGATTTCATATGGAGATGAAGGGCAAATTTAAAGGCTGGAAAGAAAATGAATACCTTTGGGTTTCTTCTTGAACCAAGACACCTGTTAGATGAAGACACGCTTATTACAAACTGTTCTACTTTTCCTGTTTGTATGATGAAATAAATGGCAAATCGCTTTTTCAATGATGTCATTGATGCACGAGCACTTTTCATCAACAAACCAGTAATACAATCACCAATAGACATATTGAGGAAACAGGCTTCATATGGTAATTACGTGTGCTCAAACCTCCTCCGAATACCGCTAACTCAGGTCACTTCCATTACGTCACGTCAAAGCTCAAGTTCATCAAAAACTGAGGAGCACAATGACGCAAGAAAGGCTGATTATGGTTTTAATGTCAGTGAAGTCACAAAAACTAGAAAGTATCGATGTAGTTGATGTTATAGATTTCTTTGCTGCACAGAATGCACGACGTGAAGCGATATCAATTGAGATTTGTCACTTGTGCATTATTTAACTAATAAACAACGGTATTATTCATTAAAAGAGTCAATGATTATTTTTTTGTTAAGTTTACTGATATACTGAACCAATTTGATTTTGGGCGTAAATTATCTCATGTTATATGTCGAATGTCAAAATGCAAGGGGCCCCAAATCCCTAGTTACGCCCGTGCTCCTCCCGTGTTGCTGTTTTATGATTCATCCATGTCTTTACGTCATTAAAAAAAGCAATGATATCAAATGGTTACATCTTAATTTCTGCCATGCCGATGTTAGTTGGCACTTGCATCATTTTAGGACACTGACACTCTAAAAAATGTACTTCATGAATGAATCTCCTTATAAAGTTTCAGTTCTTACAAGACAGAGATCTTCACGCTGGTCCACACAAACACATTTCCTGCAGAGAATAGTCTTTCAACTTTAGTTTCTAGTAGACACAATACAAACACATTTCCTGCAGAGAATAGTCTTTCAACTTTAGTCTCTAGAAGACAACATTTTTTTTTTCTGTTTCTCCTTAGGGCACAGAATTCTTCTGAACAGGGAGTAGAAATTCCAATCCCTATTTTGGTCCTAAGAAGCACACTTTAGAGTGCAGTTAATCTCGTGAAATAACTCTGTATTGGACCAAGATTTGACCCAAAGAATTACAGACTCTAAGAGTTAACCTTGTCAAACTTGCCACTTCTCTCTCAATGAGATACTCCGCACACACAGTTGTAGTCTAGCTTTACGTTTCTTCTAACCAGCTCTCGGCGTCTTGGCAAGAAGAAACGTTGCGTGCCTACTTCGTTGGGGAGGAAACTTTTCATTCAATTTGTCAATGCCATGAAGAGACTCCCAGAGATTCTGTCCGTCGATAGACTATTGCTGAAATGTTGTGTAAAATTACAACAAAAGTGGTCGAAAGCGGGACTGTCCCGCCTAAAGGGAATGTCCTTCTTCCATAGGGTTATAGGCCTAATAAGCATGGAACGTGTTGCCTGAATCAGCCAGGAAAACCAACGACTTGGCAGAGTTTAAGTCACTGATTAACATGTAGGACTAGAATCACTAGATTGACCTAGGGACACATGCAGGACGTAATCATCTTTTTTTTTTAATAACGTCTGTATTTTATAAGATAAGAAGATAAACAGGTGAAATTTACAACGCTTTCTTCATAAACCTTAAGCAGCGTATTGTCGGGGCCAGCATTAGGCATAGGGAACTAGGCAGCCTCATAGGGCCTCCGATTGATGAGGGCCTCGATCAGGACTCATAGTAATATTTTTTTTACAAAGCTTAGCTGAACCATGGTTGAACTATTTCTGTCTGTCTGGTAACAAGTTTTTACACGTTATTTCTCCGACACCCAATTTCGGATTAAGCTGAAAATTTGCTCAATTTTTTCTTTTACTTGACAACAGAAGAATAATAAAAACAAAAAAAAAATTAGTTAATTAACTAATGGTAATTAATTATTTAATTTGTATATCGAACAAGGGAAAGAAATAGTACTTGACAGAAGTGGTGGTATAAGCTGAAATACATCTGCCAATATATATACTATTACACTGCATATGTTTAAGTTTTTCTTTTTACGCTGTTTAAAACAATTGAGCATTTATTTTACTACAAGCAAATATAAGCCTTATTTCCCAGTATTTATTGCTAAATGTAGGTTTAATTTGAAACCTTAGGCTGAAGTAAAACTAGGCATTGATTAGTTACATTTACAGATGGAATTAGAAAAGGAAATATTGTCAGTGTCATCACCTACAACTATAAACAAATGCACACACACACACATGTAATTACAGAAATTGCACACACACACACACACTAACACTCGCTTACATACACGTGACAACACTTGACGCGTTGAAAGCTCCGGTTTGATCTGGTTCGACCGTAAAATCTGGCCAATCTTCGCGTCCTTAGCCACCGAGCGCATTGCCTAGTAACAGAGGTGGAGTTGTGCAGTGGGATTTGCGACAACAGTGCCGCGTCACATGACAACACACGAACTCTCGCATTGCCTTGGTGATCCTGGATATGTGAAGGCTTTAGTCTGGTGAGTAAATTAGTTTGTTTAGTCTAAACAATGTGTCCAATTGCATTGTATCAATAAAACTTAATTACATATATTTCACCAACAGTTACTATACAGTGGTGTACATAAAATAGGCCCATGATTGTATTCGTGTTTACAAAGTTATTCATATGTATATTATATACTATTTAAATGGTTGCCTTAAGCCTAACCTGTTTCTAGTCTAGTTCAATATTCACATTTGATTAGAGTAATTCCTTTAGTAGAATCCCTAAACTTAGAGACACTTTGATAAATAAGAATACAAAGTAAAGTAGCTATATTATATACAACTTTGAACTATAATTTACAAACAGAAAAACAAGACCTAATGAAACACTCAGAAAGACAGAGATAAAAGGTCATTCCATATTCTAGGACAAAATACTACTAATGCTCCTTCTTCGCTAGTGCGTTGGAGTATGGAACTGGTAGCCTGATTCAGCCAGGAAAAGGTCTGTAATCTATAATATAAATAAAATATCCAGATTAAATTTTGAAGGTTGAAATAATAACAATATACACTACAATGAAACTCTTTGCTGCCAATATGTCATGTAGTCATTAGTCAATATACACTGCAATGAAACTCTGTACTGCCAATTTGTCATGTAGTCCTTAGCCTATACGCGATGATGAGGCTATTAGTTCATTATTTCCCAGTCACATCAATGTGTTCACGCAGTGGCTCATGTCAACACTAGATTGAAATTTGTTTTTTGTTTCTTTCTAATGCAAGCAATGCTGGACACCGCCGTATGGAAACAACTTTATTTTTATTGTCTTTAATAAGTTTGTTCCAGCATCTTGACGTTTTTTTTTTTGTATTGTCTCTTTCTGAGTATTTTGTAGCTTATAGTTTTGTATTTGTCTGTTGTGGTTTAGACAGTTGTGTATTGAACGCACTCAAGCGCCTATAAGATACAACAAGACCATACTATTCCAAATACAGAGATTTGGATATTGTCATAGTTCAGATTGAATCAGTATCACGTTTAGAATCAGCATTGTCTGTGTCAAAACGTGTCTTGACAACACACAACTTTGATTTCACTCAATTATAACACAATGTCTTCTAAAGACAAGTATCTTTTATCTCACCAAATTATAACAATATGTCTTCTAAAGACAAGTATCTTTGATCTCACCAAATTATAACAATATGTCTTCTAAAGACAAGTATCTTTGATCTCACCAAATTATAACAATATGTCTTCTAAAGACAAGTATCTTTGATCTCACCAAATTATAACAATATGTCTTCTAAAGACAAGTATCTTTGATCTCACCAAATTATAACACTATGTCTTCTAAAAACAAGGAAATAAAACTAACATTTGGCAAATAAAAACAAGGGACAGAACAGCATCCGATAACAATGAGAGAAACATATCTAAAGTATTCTAAAACTATCAACGCTGGTGATCGCCGTGAAAAGAGGTGGAATGTCTCTTTGTTTATCTCTGTCTAGTAGTAGGCAGTGGTTGTGACAACTTGAGCTAGTTATGACCTTATTTTGTTTCTATAATAAAGAGTTCATTTTATTTGCTCATTTGTTTCAACCAGCAGTAAAACAAGATGAAAACAAGTTTCATATGTACATGCATTCAATAGTTGTTTGAACAACTTTCCGTAACTCTAAAAACTTAACAAAACAAGTTAACAAGGCTTGTGACTAACTGTAATGGTCTCCCTTTGGTTCCTTCAATGTCACTGCCGTGGTTGTTATTTAAGTGAGAGCTTGTATCTAACTTGATGTGTGAGTATAGCTGACCGGCCACAGGGCCTGTGACGAAACTGTGTGTAACACAAGTTCCCTTTGTCACCTTTAAAAACAACAACATAATGCATGTAAGAGCTTACCGAACACACGCGCAGTCGGCGAAAAGAGAACTTATATAAACCATTGGGAAAATAAAGGCTCTGTCTGAGTCAGATGTGACAAAAATCAGGTTTACCTGGGCCTGCGTAGTCACGTTACGCTCTCTAAATAAGGAGGGGGTCGGGGAAACCAACATTTTGAGAAACGCTGGTTGACAAACTTTATCAATCTATAACTCCTTTAATCATCAAACTGATCACTGTTTTTGATTGGCTACCCCCAAGCTGAGAAACAAAGTACATAAATTCCGCAATGAGGACTAGACTAGTGGTAGTGATATGGGAGACTAGACTAGTGGTAGTGATAAGGGAGACTAGACTAGTGGTAGTGATAAGGGAGACTAGACTAGTGGTAGTGATATGGGAGACTAGACTAGTGGTAGTGATATGGGAGACTAGACTAGTGGTAGTGATAAGGGAGACTAGACTAGTGGTAGTGATATGGGAGACTAGACTAGTGGTAGTGATATGGGAGACTAGACTAGTGGTAGTGATATGGGAGACTAGACTAGTGGTAGTGATATGGGAGACTAGACTAGTGGTAGTGATATGGGAGACTAGACTAGTGGTAGTGATAAGGGAGACTAGACTAGTGGTAGTGATAAGGGAGACTAGACTAGTGGTAGTGATAAGGGAGACTAGACTAGTGGTAGTGATAAGGGAGACTAGACTAGTGGTAGTGATAAGGGAGACTAGACTAGTGGTAGTGATAAGGGAGACTAGACTAGTGGTAGTGATATGGGAGACTAGACTAGTGGTAGTGATATGGGAGACTAGACTAGTGGTAGTGATAAGGGAGACTAGACTAGTGGTAGTGATAAGGGAGACTAGACTAGTGGTAGTGATAAGGGAGACTAGACTAGTGGTAGTGATATGGGAGACTAGACTAAATAAGTTGGATTTGTTTTGAATTTGTTAAGCTGTGTTTCGTAATCCACTGAATCTGAAGAGAGTTCACCGGAGGGGGGGGGGCTGATAGTTTAGAACACTGGAAAATAAAGATCGCTTAGGTTACTAGAACAAAAAATTGTTTCCTGTTAACTGTGTTCTAGTTACAGACACACAATAAACATTTGTTATACTCTCACACTTTCTTCATCTGTAACAGTATGGTCATGATTTCTATTCTGTGTGACCATAGGCTGACATTGTAGTACACTACTAGAACTTGAGACCTGGTTGAACCTAGCAACTTGGCCACTTCTATTGGTCATCCTGAAAACAATTGGCAGCTAGTAAAACCTGACTCAGATCGATGCATCCTATTGATTGCAGTCAAGATGGAGGCGGAAGTTCTTTCTGAAGACATTGATTTCGGAGAACGATAACACGAGAAGAATTTTTGTTTCTCTAGCCGTTAGTTTCCAGATTGAATACGTCACACATCTATTGGCTACATCTGAACAGCGAGTTTCAACTATTCAACTTGAGGTTTGTTGGATTAGGCTGAGTGAGTGAATTCTCTCGATTGAGAATCAATTCACTAAATTTGATTCTGAAGCTTACAAAAATCAATTAGAATGGGAAAAATGAAACCACATCATAAGATTTATTAGAGATCTCTCTGTCTGGAACATGTGTATGAACTTTTAGAGGTCTCTCTGTCTCGAACATGTGTATGGACTTTCAAAGGTCTATCTCGAACATGTGTGTGGACTGTATCGAATGTTCTCTAAAGTGTTTTGTTCTGGTGTTTGAAAGAAGTTCACTATTCTCAATCCAAACTGGACAGCTCACAGGTGAGCAAACAAGAAGTTTAATCTCTACTTCCATCTGTGACTTTGGAAAGATTTTAGACTCTACTGTAATCTCTAATAGTGTTTCAAATCTTTCAGCTTCAGTTCGATATTGTAGAACTCTTGTCGTTTTGTTTTTCCATTGTAGTCTAAGAACTAATAACTTAAAAAAAAACATATCTAAGAAACATCGCTGCACTCAACGTTCTTGTTTATTGACATCACGGAATACTTTTATTAAAGGTTTTTCTATTCTACTTCGGAAAGTAAAATCTTACGAATGATTTCATTCTTACATCCAGTTTGTCTACACTGACTGGTAAATATGAAAACCTTCTTATTTCAATGAATATTAACACCTATAAAGTAGCTAAAGACAAAAGTGTACATTATGAGATTGATTTTATGTTCAGATCCAGAGAAAGTTATAATTTTATTTTCAGATCCAGAGAAAGTTATAATTTTATGTTCAGATCCAGAGAAAGTTATAATTTTATTTTCAGAACCAGAGAAAGTTATAATTTTATGTTCAGAACCAGAGAAAGTTATGATTTTATTTTCAGAACCAGAGAAAGTTATGATTTTATTTTCAGAACCAGAGAAAGTTATGATTTTATTTTCAGAACCAGAGAAAGTTATGATTTTATTTTCAGAACCAGAGAAAGTTATGATTTTAACTTCAGAAACAGGGTAAGTTATGATTTTATTTTCAGAACCAGAGAAAGTTATGATTTTATTTTCAGAACCAGAGAAAGTTATGATTTTATTTTCAGAACCAGAGAAAGTTATGATTTTATTTTCAGAACCAGAGAAATTTCTGATTTTATTTTCAGAACCAGTTTTTTTTTAATTTTTATTCACAGAGCGTTCTTCCAATGATTGTTCATTTTAATATATATATATATATGATAGGCCAATTATCTCACATGTTCACGATATTCATCTCGTATGAATCTGCACTAGGAAAACGTTTCGTTTCTTATGTCGACATGAATTAAATGTTTTATCTTGGTTTTAGGAATTAAAGCGAATTGTATTTGAAGCCTATCTACAAACGAGTATTGGGTTCTTATACACAAAAACAAATAGAATACAACATTTCATAAATCTTAAAGTGTACACATGGAAACCAAAAAAAAAAGGGGGGGGGGGAATGAACGAATTAAAAGACTGTGTTAGTGTGTATCTTTGTGTCTCTTCAATACGAGTTTGTATTAGTGTGTATCTTTGTGTCTCTTCAACACGAGCTGTATCTTTTTCTTAGTGCATTTGTCAAGGCCCACAAGGCCATGGGGCAGACAGTCTTAGTGCACTTGTCAAGACCCACAAGGCCATGGGGCAGACAGTCTTAGTGCACTTGTCAAGACCCACAAGGCCATGGGGCAGACAGTCTTAGTGCACTTGTCAAGACCCACAAGGCCACGGGGCAGACATTTTATTTCCGTTTTCCCAAAGAGCTTCCAAATGTTAAACGACAATAAAGAAATGAAACGAAATGGAGGCTACGTCATTAGACACGTGTTGAGGGAATAGTCCAAGAGAAATATGGTTTATTGATGGACAAGAAAAATACGAAACCTCTCTGTACTCTCTATGTACTCTCTATGTACTCTCTAAGTACTCTCTATGTACTTGTTTTCAGTTCTCTTATTTTTATGTCTGTTACTAAATCCTGCAATCTCGTCAAGGGAAATATTGATTGTCTGATATATCCTGAGTTAGATATAAAATAAGTAACACATGGCGTAGATTCTTTGTTTCTTTTATACAGACAATCACTTGATAGATCAGTTAGAGATTTGGTCCGGAAACTAATTTACTCTCAAGAATAGAATATTACTTCCTAAGACACATCTGGAAACATAGTTCAATATTCCGCTGTTTTCTGTCACTATCTTCTTACAAAGCTTATATCAACTCACTCTGTCTGTCTGTCTGGTAAAAAGTGTGTACACGTTATTTCTCCCACACCCATTCTCGGATCAAGTTGAAAACTTGCACAAGGAAAATTAATACTTCAGTATTCAAAGGTATGGCTCAATTTGTTGGGTTTACTCCCCTTAAATAATTGTTAATGCTATTTCTCCCTCACGCAATTTCCGATCAAGCTGATACTTTAAACAATTATTTATTGCACCTAAAAAAAAAATGAATCAATAAAGAAAATACTCAATTAGTCAATGAATTATTGGTAATTAATTATTTTGTTTGATATCAAATAAGGGAAATAAATTGTACAATATTGGTAGATATAGTTTTATGGACGGAGTTTTTCCCCTTTGGATAACGTGTTTAAAAAAAAAGGATTTAAAAAAAATATTGTGCTTGTTATGTAGAGTTTTAGATCTCACGGAATGTTTTAGGCTGCCAAAACTTTCACCTTTAAATTATTGTGGTGGCACCCATATATATAGAAGAATACTACATACGTCTAAACTCTAGAGTACTCTAGACGATGAGATATCTTTTGTGTCTATATTTAGATTTCACGAGCAGCGTTTCCAAACTTTTCCCTTAACGGCACACTTTGCAGATTCTGAGTAGTTAGAGGAACACTTCATTTATTTTCTTTTAAGGAGATCAATTCACGTGGTGGCCTACTTTTTAATTAATCCAGTAGTTGGTGGAACACATAGTCATGACTACGGAAACACTAGGGTTCCACGGAACACAGTTTTGGAAACATTGAACTACAGCATGGTGAAGGGAGACAAATCAATTCAGAAAACAGGAAATGACGTAAAGTTGAGGTCAACTATTTGAAAACAATTTACATACTCTACTATAAGCTGCACAACATACATTCATTCATACATAAAAACATAACAACATGCATAGAGACATAAACCACATCTTAAACAATACGCACGCGTATAGTACAGACATAGCGTACTAAATCGTAGAGACAGTATGACATTATCGAAAGTCAAATAATTGTCTTCTCTATCCTTGAATGCAAGGCTTTTAACTTACCTTTAAGTAGATCACGAACTATTTCTGTCTGATATATTTGTAAGATAAAAATGTTCTGGTCTAACAAATCTTATAGGATTTATTTGTGTTTTAAATCTTATCTTATCAATTGCAGACGTTACTTCTTAGCAGAAGATAATAACGTCCTAAGCATATCCACGTGTCAATCGAGTCTTCCATGTTGAGACTTAAAATCTAAGTCGTTGTTGTTTTTTTTTGTCTGGCTGATTTACGCAACACTTCCCATCATCTAATAGAACTAGGGAAGAAGGAGAACTTGTCAGCCAATCTGAACTTGCCAGCCAATCTGAACTTGTCAGCCAATCTGAACTTGTCAGCCTTTGATAATTTGGACCATTTATTGAACATTTTACAACCTTTAATTTATAGTATTAAAAATCTTTTTAGTTTGATAAAATAACACCATGACTTTATTGAACAAAAAAAAGTAAATGAAAACGAATTTAGAAATGAGAGGACATGGAGAAGTAACATAGACACACAATATCATTAAATGTCACGTATTGATTTGATCTAGATCAGCTTTTTAAACAGGATTGATTAAAAATAGACAAATAACATAGAAAGCAGTTTAAACGTCACTAAATATTCATGAGGGTCTTATAAATACATTTCTCCTATGACTCATTCTGATGGGTCATTTAGTTAGTATTTTTTTTTTAAGTCAGGTCAATTCGAATTTTTCTGTTCTGTATCAGTTCTAAGTCTCTAAAACATATCATAGGTGCACTATACCAGTGTTTCTCAAACTATGGCCCACAGACCTCAAGGGTTCCACAGGAAGAAAATTGTATACAATTATAATAACTTCTTCGCTAAAAGCCTGTTGAATCCAATCGGCTAATTTGAATAATAATCACCTGGCCCCTCAGTACTGTTTAATATGTCTAGGAACTATTCTATGACCATTATTGAGGCAGCGTGGCAAAATAACAATGATTAAAAACAGTCCTGTGAGTGTCATGTGATGACATTTTGCGCATGGATATTACATTAGTTTAGAAACTAATCAACGTCGTTCTATCAATGTCTGTAGTACGACTTTCCAAGAAGGTCAAGCCTCGTTTTAAAGTTTCCATCCGACGACCCTGAGTATCCACGACACACTCAGACTCCACGACACACTGAGACTCCACGACACACTGACATCAGTCTGGTTATTAATTGCGCACATTTTAAGAATAAGTATAACGTTTTACTTTGTGTTTGTTCAATTGTTTTCCACACTACAGCCACACATCTAACCGTTAGGTTATGGAATCAATATTTAAAGAGAGTGAGAAGTACGTGTGAAGTAGAGCAGGAGAGTACTGGAACTAGTGACGACACAATGAACTGACACACACACGATGTACTGTAAGAGAGAGAGACTGCACCACGTAAGGCAACATGACGTCAGTTGCTTCTGAATATCTACACTTCGGATTTGTACCGTAGAAAGACAACAGCCACAGTGTGTCACGTGTCTCGATGTGTCAATGTGTCACATGTCTAGATGTGTCAATGTGTCACATGTCTCGATGTGTCAATGTGTCACATGTCTCGATGTGTTCTCGAACAAAAGTTTGTAACCTGCTAAGATGAAGCCTCATTTTGTATCCAATCAGAATGGACTCAAAGACAAACCCGTAGATTTATTTGAACGTCCATCAATACAATTGTAACAAATCAGCAGAAAATGATCAGCAATGCAACAACAGTGACTGACAAAAGTTCTTAAGGCTTCGTCTATTCTTACATTGTGAAGAGCTAAGAGCGTAACATCCCGCACTGCAGCTTTAGAAATATATGATTTGGGCAGACAAATCAGGCTGTCTGGGGTCCGCTTACACCGTATTGCTTGCAAAGGGGTCCCTGAACTGAACACGTTTGAGAACCTCTGCACTGTACAACACATAGGGTCTTTCCATTTCCTATGTAGGCCAGAATGCTACACACTCTAACATATATAGTCCCGTGTGTTTCACCATCCGAGTCCTACGTTTAAATCAGTGGTTCACAAACTTTTTCGTCTCGTAGACCCCTTGCCATGCTTTCGGGTTTTCGGTAGACCCCCTGCTTAACTTGCACATATTTACAAAGTCATCAACATTTTTAAAACTAATTTCTAACTGTACGAGGTTGAAGAGTGAAAAAGTAATATAAAGCCGAACATAAATGTATTGAGATCTTTTTTAGTGATAAAATTCAAATTTAAACCAATTAAAATAACAATTAATTTGTATTGTGTTGCTGGAATCACCAAAATACACTAAAAACATTTTCTCAGGTGTATCATTCGTATTATGTTCATATAGGAATTTGTTGTTGTTATATGAAGTAGTCCATCAAACATTAAATATTAATTAGTTAATGAATTTCTCTTATGCATCATTGGAAAAATTTTCGCAAAGAGCAGTTTCTCGTGCATTTCTTGATCTTTCACGCGTGGCTCAAATATTAGTCAACCGGGACTGTTTTCACTAACAGAAGAAGGGGAGAAAGCGAGTAACTGTCGCCTAAACCAGTAAGCTTCGGACAGGAGGGACTCATTAGCCATTGCTTTCTACCCACCTAGCAGAAGGAAAACTGAACTAAAACCTCTGCTGCCTTGCAGCTAAAGCCCAACATGGGAAAAGTTTCGGGGTCAAGCCTGAGGTAAAATATAGAGCCGGCAGTTTGCACCACACAGTGCTACACCCTGTCAGAGCCTGTGACGCTGCTGATCCCAAACTGTATTTATGTCGTTTGTAAAGAATTACATAAGAAACTTTTAAGTTTAGAACTCATGCTACCGATGTGACCTTGAACTGTATAGTTTCGTAAAGAAATTATTTTAATAATATCAGATGAAGGTTTGTGTAAAACAGTTTTTAAAACTACAATGGCTGGTAAAATCACGGTTTTATCTATAGTGTTTTTCCGTATTTTCCTATAAGTAAAGAGATCTTGTAAGACGCTCACAAACCACCATCTTCTCTACAAGATGTCGAAAAGAGATTGTGTGGGTCTATTCTGAACTTTTGTCTTTGAGTGTTCGAAAGTTTTTCAAATCGTTATCTATTTTGTCTCAAATGATCCTCCTGCGTCATTGGTTTCATATCGTCATAAAAAAGGCAACTGGCAACCACTTGTTTGACAAGAAAGGAATGAATCCCTATTTAAATAAAATCTACTTTTCTTTTTGTTAAACATTAGTTACATGTAGACTATTAATTAAACTATTTTAAATAAGTATTGAAATTGAATATAAGAATTTTTCGTTTGAATAGCAGGATGAATATTGAAAGAGTTAGCTAAGGTGCAAACCACACATTAGTGTATGAAAGAGTTACATTAATAAGATGTAAAAATTAAAGAAATGACCCGGTTACATTAAATCTATTATCGTAGACGCCCGTGGAATCTCATAGACCCCCAATTTATTTTTTCACTTTCGTAGACCCCTTGGAAGTCCTCCCTATATAGACCACTTTGGGAATCACTGGTATAAAGCATAGCAAACATAAACATAGATGTACGTGCTTGTAAGAGTGGAGGTAAACTTACAGATAGGAGAGTTCATCTGTCTCCACCTATCTAAAGAAAATCAATACATACACCAATCAAGATACATTAAATTTTAATTATCTGAAAGCTTTTAAAAGTTTCACAACCGACTCTTAAACAAAAACAACAAAAATAGAAGTCATAGACTCGAGACGAGACTTGAATGAGACTACAATTGACATTTACTTGTAGAAAGACATGTCAAAACTCAACTAGCTATTTTTTTAAATCAAATGTGTAAAATGTAGACAGCGACAAAGTATAAAAACGACAAACTAAAGGACAATTGATGACCTTGTGAGTTAGGGAAATACAGGACTTGTCATTTCGTTCTAAAATATGTTTGTATCTGGTACAAACCAGTTTGAATAGAAAACCTCTCAAGGAATTTCTGAGGATTCAAGAACAGGGCCGGATTTACACATAGGCAACATAAGCTATTGTTTAGTGACCCAAAGAAATATTTAGCACCGACCTATCTGAACTTATAAAGGGCCCCATATCTCAAATAGTATAGGGCATTTTCAAGTCTAAATTTGACATTCTTGTGATCTATGATTGGAAGACATATTTACAGAAATTCATTATCAACCTAATTTGTATGTCGGTACAATATTTAAACACGCTATTTCTCTCACGCCCATTCTCGGATCAAGTTGAAATTGTAAACAATTATTTATTGCACCTTTCAAAACATAACTCAATAAAAAATTAACCAATCGGTTAAATAAAAACTGGTAATTATTGTGTTTAGTATCGAAAAAGAGAAATAAATTCTACTTATTTAGATATGTGGCTGTAGATGTGGAGTTATTTCCTTTTAACGTTTGTACAAGTTTTCCTCTGTTTTCCCATTCTCGGATCAAGTTGAAATTTCGCACATTTATTCTCTAGTTAATGACGTTAAAATCAATAAAAAAAAAAGGTGAACCAATTAGTTAATCCAATTAGTGGTAATTAATTAATTAATTTTATTTTAGTTAGGAAAAAAAAGAGTTTATTCCTGCAGGATTGAAATATAAGGCAGTGATTTTTGCGAAAAAAAAAAGTTTTAATAATAATTTGCATGTTTTCTTTAATGCAATGGAGCTACAATATCATTCATCTTTGTAACATCAAAGATTCAGAAATATATATATATATATATTTTACATCAGCTAATCTTAAAACCCTAAACCTAATATATCATATTATTGTATCTTCACAGATCATTGAACATTCTAGATCATGAAAGATCATAGATCATTCTTGTATCCTAAAAGATCATAGAACATTTTTGTGTCATCATAGATCATAGAACATTCTTCCTTCAGCACAGATCATATAACAATCTTGCATTATAGCACAGAACATTCTTGCATCATCACAGATCATAGAATATTCTTGCATCATAACAGATCATAGAACATTCTAGATCACATAACATTCTTGTATTATCACAGATCATAGAAAATCATAGCAGATCATTGAATATTCTTTTATCATCAAAGATCATAGAATATTATTGCGTCATCACAGATCATAGAACATTATTGCGTCATCACAGATCATAGAACATTATTGCGTCATCACAGATCATACAACATTATTGCGTCATCACAGATCATAGAACATTCTTGTATCATCACAGATCATAGAACATTCTTTTATCATCACAGATCATAGAACATTCTTGTATCATCACAGATCATAGAACATTATTGCGTCATCACAGATCATAGAACATTATTGCGTCATCACAGATCATAGAACATTATTGCGTCATCACAGATCATAGAACATTCTTGTATCATCACAGATCATAGAACATTCTTGTATCATCACAGATCATAGAACATTATTGCGTCATCACAGATCATAGAACATTCTTGTATCATCACAGATCATAGAACATTCTTGTATCATCACAGATCATAGAACATTCTTGTATCATCACAGATCATAGAACATTATTGCGTCATCACAGATCATAGAACATTCTTGTATCATCACAGATCATAGAACATTCTTGTATCATCACAGATCATAGAACATTATTGCGTCATCACAGATCATAGAACATTCTTGTATCATCACAGATCATAGAACATTCTTGTATCATCACAGATCATAGAACACTGTAGTGTTGCTAGTGGATGAAGATAGATTAGGATATGAATAATGAGCAGCTCTTTTAATCTGTGTCTATAAGTCTTAATGTTGACTTGAATAAAAGAATATTTTCCGTAAGTTTACATTAATTAAATTATTATTACGCACTTTTTTTTTCTTGTTTACTTTACAGCCTGAGCGTTATCTGATGGATGTTATGTAAAAGTAGATTCATCATCATCGTCTAGTCATCGCCCTGAGCGTTATTTCTAACCTTAAAAGTCATGAAGTGATTGGACTTGATAACTTCATCTTTAATGCCAGCGTCTTTTAGAGACCATGCACGCGTCAGTCATGGACAATGTCCCTCTCCAGACTGACCGCTGTACCCTTGTGTACTTGAGTGTAGTATGCCGAGATCCTACCAGGTGTCCATGGTACGAGGGTCTCACGATCACCACGCGCCGGGAGCCTGGTCACTTAAGGACAGAACAGACACTGACTACGGATCTGAGGCCCGGGGACGGACTGTGTCTACCCACATCTTGGGACTAGGGATCGTCTTAGTTGGCGTCCTACTGCTAGCCATTGGTCTGATCATGGGGCTGGAGTTTCCCAAGTACGTCCACGAGCAGTACAAGGAGAGCCAGTGTGTGGTCACTCCAGAGAAGGACTCGTACACATCATGGGTCAGTTACTAACTTCTTCCATTTCCTTTAAGTTTGTCGTACAACAAGAAGTTTGACCAATTCTGCATTTAATTTATTACATCATTACGTTACATTCATAACATTAAATTACATTGCATTGCATTCATTACATTATATTCATTGCATTATATATTACATTACATTCATTGTATTATATTACATTACATTCATTACTTTACTTTCATTACATATTACATGAAATTTCAGGTCCCGCTCTCTCTTTCCTCTCTCTTTTTTTATTCTAATAAGCGGGCTTCATTTTAACGATCATAATGTGCCCCCGCCATATTTACGCACTCATATTTTTTGGCCTGTTAATTCTTGTCGCACTTTCACCTATCCTCTCCCTCCCCCGGACAAAGTTTAGTCCTTCCTACACTCTATGGCAGCCTATTTGCGTGATATGTTTTAAATGCTTGATATATAGACTGCAGCCTTAGAGAAATACCGAAAATAAAATACAAAGATTTGATAGAGCTTGCGATGTTTCACGAAGCGATTCTTTCAAAAAACTCTTCTCTATGCAACTTTTGTCGACTTTGAAAAAGCTTTTGATAGTGTCGACAGAGAATCTATCTGTAGTGTAATGAGAAATTATGGGATCCCCAATAACCATAATTAAGAACCTTTATGATGGTTTCACCTGCCAAGCGACCCACTGTGGCAAGCTGTCAGAGGAATTTCCAGTCACAACAGGAGTCAAACAGGGATGTCTTCTTTCACCACTCCTGTTACTTCTAGTATTGGATTGGCTCACAAAAGAAGCTTAGTCTAATGCAGGGAAAGGATTCCAATGGACTCTCACACAGAAACTGGAAGATCTGGAATTCGCCGATGACATAGCCCTATTATCATAACATGGAATGGGTTGCCTGAGCTAGCCAGAAAAACCAGTGACTTGGCAGAATTTAAGTCATTGGTTAATATGCGTGACTAAATGCATGACGAGTAGGACGTAATCATCTTCTTTTTTGAAGTAACGTCTGTTTTATATAAGATAAGATCACACAGACTACAGGATATGCAAGAAAAGGTCACAGCTTTAAGCGAAGTAGGAAAAAGAGTATGCCTCAAAATAAACCACCAAAAAACAAAAGTATTTAAAGTAAACAATAAACTAATTGGAGACATAGTACTGGATTCTCAGACAATAGACCAAGTAGAAAATTGTATATACCTTGGGAGTGTAGTGGGTATATCAGATGGAACAGATGAAGACATTAAACGCCGTATAAATCTAGCGCGTCAGACATTTACACATCTTAAACCAACCTGGAAATATCTCCTCACATCTCAAACAAGACTAAACTAAGAATCTTTAACTCTAATGTCAAGGATGTCCTATTGTATGGTTCTGAAACATGGAGAACAACTGAAACCACAACAAAAAAAAATACAGACCTTCAACATATCAACAGATGCCTGAGAAATATCCTAAAAATACACCTGAACGACAGAGTAGAAAACACCAAACTGTGGGAGATGAGTGGACAGAAAAATATAGAAGTGCAGATCTTAGAGAGGAAGTGGAGATGGATTGGTCACACCCTTAGAAAAGATCAAAGCAACAGAGCTAGGCAGGCCTTAGAGTGGAACCCCCAGGGAACAAGACGCAGAGGAAGACCAAAAAGAACATGGCGACGCAGTGTACTTAAAGAAGCAGAGAAGACCGGGAAGAGCTGGGAAACAATACAAAAAACTAGCAAGAGACCGTGGAGAGTGGCGTGTTTTTGTCGAGGCCCTATGTTCCATGAGGAACTAGCAAGAGACCGTGGAGAGTGGCGTGTTTTTGTCGAGGCCCTATGTTCCATGAGGAACTAGCAAGAGACCCTGGAGAGTGGCGTGTTTTGTTTTGTCGAGGCCCTATGTTCCATGAGGAACTAGCAAGAGACCGTGGAGAGTGGCGTGTTTTTGTTGAGGCCCTATGTTCCATGAGGAACTAGCAAGAGACCGTGGAGAGTGGCGTGTTTTTGTCGAGGCCCTATGTTCCATGAGGAACGCAAAGGAGTGATGATAATGATGATGATGCATTAGTTTCATTACATTCATTACTTGACATTAACTAATTATTTGGGGTTTGGAAACGGTGCTCCCCAGTTTCTATTCATCTTGTACTCTGTGATATTCTCTAGACATCTTCCCAACACAGCGGTTGTAGCTATGAAAGGTAGGTTTGTAAACACACATACACAGCTCAAAAACACACGCACATCTACAGCTTTAACCCACACATCTTCACCTCATAAACACACATCTCCAGCTCCTAAACACACATTTTTAGCTCCTAAACACACACATCTTCAGCTCCTAAACACATACATCTTCAGCTCCTAAACACACACCTTCGGCTCCTACACACATCTTCAGCTCCTAAACACACATTTTTAGCTCCTAAACACACATCTTCAGCTCCTAAACACACACCTTCAGCTCCTAAACATACATCTTCAGCTCCTAAACACATACATCTTCAGCTCATAACACACACATGTTCAGCTCATAACTGTGACAAGTTGGATTAAGATTTGGCCGTTCTGGGTGTAGGGGATTTATAGTTTGAGAACCCACACTTGCACATAAGATCTACAAGCACAGCGTTATAATGCAGGCAACAAATACTATGATGTAAAGTTATGTACAGTTTATTATACAAAAGATAATTAAAAGGTAAAATGCTGTACAGTTGCTAGGATGGGGTCTAGCGTATTTACATATATAGGACTATCATCATTAGATATGAGAACCAAGTGGTCTGAGTGTCATTAGGCTGGTTGCTTAGCTTTTGGTCTGGTGCTGCACTGATGAGACGGGTGTGGCTGGTACTGATGGTGTCTGCTGGTGGGCTTGCGTAGTTGATCCAGGCTCCGGTTCCAGTCCAACGTTGTATGGTTGCAGAGCTAAGCTGCGTCTACCATTCAGTCAAGCCAGTGACGAGTCTGTAAATAGCGTTGTTACTTGAACTCTTGAAGGATGAGAAGAACTGATGTCTGCAGATCTGGTGCCAGCAAATCTGTTATCAGCTTTAGGTTGCTAAGATTTCAGGCGAATGTAGCCTATAGATAAAAACACCAATCCAAAGTGAAATAAGGGAATGAAAATAGTCCAGAGCTCAAGCAAGAGATAGATGTACTTCCTGTCGGCTCTCCAGCGAGAATGAGATCGGACGGTGAAGTCTTGTCCATATGCACGTGGAAAGGGGGTGAGGCGGGAGATACGTGCAAAGATGGTCTAGACTATCCGGCGTCTTTGACAGAGAGATCCCCGCTTGACCGTGACGGCGTTTCCAGGAGATAGACACCGCGAGAAGGCGCGAGTTGAAAGTCAAGGGAGTTCGTCCAGGTGGTCCGAGAATATAAAAAAGGTCGGGGGGATTTATCAGAGCTCGGCCGGATCAAGGGGAGATTATACCTTGATAATGGCTAGTGCTAGACGAACAGCGTTGCCCGAGGCGTTGAGTTGAATTGGCACTTTGAAGTGACCAGCCGCTCCCGGAAGGGGGGGGGGGGGGTCAACGGATGTTTGCCAAGATAGATGGAGGGAGTGTACTCTTGTCAAGGTGGGGATAGTAAAATGTGACATCGATGCCAAAGGGGGTTGGGTTGGATTGGAGGGGTAGTGGCTTTTTTTTAGCTCTTGATTGGCTAAATTAATAAATTGATGATTAATAGCGTGCAAATAAATTAATTAAATGCTTAGACCTGAGTGATACCTTGAGTGAGCTAAAACGGTTCGTCACAATAACACACACATCTTCAGCTCATAACAAACACATCTTCAGCTCATAACAAACACATCTTCAGCTCATAACAAACACATCTTCAGCTCATAACACACGCATCTAAAATTCCTCACACACACAGAGTTCAGAAACACAACAGTTACTTATGAAATAAGGTTGCTTGTAAGAGTACCCCATGTTACATATTAATGGGGATTGATTCTAAAAGAGCACCCCACTCAATATAACAAAATTTTGATCAATTAAGTTACATATTAGCGGGTATAGCTAAAAATATTCAATTAGAATTATAGCTAGATTTAGGTGTTTTAGATCAATAGATCAGTGTTAAAAGTGTGCCGGCAAGTTCGTCTAGAGGTGTATTGGTCCATTCTTGTACTGCCTAGGTTATTAGGTATAACCTCCAGGTACACAATTCAACTAATGTATGCAACAAAAGACTTTACAAAGTCGCAGGTAAACATATGTACAAAGTTTATTTACATAAGTAAAATAAATGTGTAAATAAATGGCCATCAACTCACGGGCCGACACAACACAAAGTAAACAAAAGATACTTAAAAATAGTATGGCACACAGCCCTAGTCATATTATACATTATCGTCACATTCTGGTTATCAAAAATAACGGTCACAGACCTTAGGTCAACACATGAAAACTTTTGACAATTCTGGGGTTACAGGCTTCAGACTTACACTAGCCACTTTTAGCCAAAAAAACAAACAAAAGGGTCATGATGAACTATAGGCTTCAGGGAAACCTATGAGTCTACAAGCTTCATAGAATCCCACCTATAGACATTCGTTTGGTATAGCCCATCTGATGATTCAATACAGGTTGAATCCCTCAGAGAAAGGTTACAAAAATATGTCACGTTTGGGAGTACCCCAGGATGCAGAACATCAGGGTAAAGATATACTGCCTGGAAATCATTTGAGGCTATATCTACTAATAAATACATTATATAAAATACAATAATACTAAAGATATACTTAGCCCAAAGATCTCCAGAGCAGGGCACACTTCTCCGAGTACCCCATGACACACGACCACTAACAGAAAAAACACTATTCACAACACAGGTCAAGTGGTCAAGCTGGTAACTCAGGAGCAAGTGGCAACTAAGCACAGTTTGCAAGGCCTTTTATAAACTATATAAGGGGAATCACTCCTGTCTTTACAAGTAATCAAAAATAGTTATTTCCCCATTATGTCACACACAACTATACATCGCAACCAGTCCCAGTGATTTATTTTATCCTTCTCATGAAAGCTCTTTCAAAGTAGCCGCACAACTTCATCATTATTTCATAGCAATGTCCGTGCCACTTGTCCATCAGAGAGTCCACTCACAGCTGGGGTCATGTCGTATGAAAGATATTTACACTAATAAGGTCACTCAATCTCCGGGAGAGCAGCGCATTTAGCCACACAACAGAATTAAGTCTTAGATCGATGACTGATCGTATTAGTACCTGATCTTTTCACAGTCAAGTGAAAGTTGGGGGGGGGGGGGGAGGGGGCATGAAGTCATAGAAAGTAGGCGTAAATATTATGGCAGCATCGAGTAAGGTATTCTAGAAGAGAGTATTACAGAGTAAAGGTATTGTAGAGGATATTATTACAGAGTAAAGGTATTTTAGAACTTGGTATTACAGAATGCGGTAATGAAATAGATGGTATTACTGAGTAAGGTATTTTAGAAGATAGTATTACAGAATGCGGTATTGTAAAAGATGGTATTACTGAGTAAGATATTGTAGAAGATGGTATTACAAATACGGTATTGTAGAAGATGGTATTACAAATACGGTATTGTAGAAGATGGTATTACAAATACGGTATTGTAGAAGATGGTATTACAAATACGGTAGTGTAGAAGATGGTATTACAAATACGGTATTGTAGAAGATGGTATTACAAATACGGTAGTGTAGAAGATGGTATTACAAATACGGTATTGTAGAAGATGGTATTACAAATACGGTAGTGTAGAAGATGAATTGTAGTGCATCGTGTTGCATTGTAATGTATTGTGTACGTTTTCGTTGTTTCATTTATTGCATTGTATGTCATCATGTGTGTGGAGTAGGTTTTTGAAGAATAAAGTCTTGTAGTATAGAGTCTTGTTGTGTAAGGTCTTGTCAGTTTTTGAAGAATAAAGTCTTGTAGTATAGAGTCTTGTTGTGTAAGGTCTTGTCAGTTTTTGAAGAATAAAGTCTTGTAGTATAGAGTCTTGTTGTGTAAGGTCTTGTCAGTTTTTGAAGAATAAAGTCTTGTAGTATAGAGTCTTGTTGTGTAAGGTCTTGTCAGTTTTTGAAGAATAAAGTCTTGTAGTATAGAGTCTTGTTGTGTAAGGTCTTGTCAGTTTTTGAAGAATAAAGTCTTGTAGTATAGAGTCTTGTTGTGTAAGGTCTTGTCAGTTTTTGAAGAATAAAGTCTTGTAGTATAGAGTCCTGTTGTGTAAGGTCTTGTCAGTTTTTGAATAGTAAAGTCTTGCTGTGCAATGTGTTATAGTGTAAGGTCTTGTAATGTAAGCTTTTAATGTTTTGGTTATAGCATTATTTTCTTGAAAAAAAAAATTAATCCATACCATGATATAATTTGACTGGGCACACACACGCACACACACACACAGGTTTAACTAATAGTATGGAGCGTTCTCTTGCTAAATGTACTCCATTTTTTAACAGGAAATTCGATTTCAGCTTCGGGTAGATTGGCCTGCTGCTTGCATTTAGGAGTCTTTGAAAACTTCCACTAGAAATGATTTAGTGATCGCTTTAGTCGATGCCTTGATCTTGATAAGTGATTCCACATTAATGTCACGTGACAAGATTGATTATAAAATGTTGACTATTCGTCAAACCTGAAGTCTGACACAATGTTTCATCTAGGGACGTATGTTTTTTTTTACGCAAATCCGACTGTTCCGTGTGTGTGTCGGCACACGATAGAAGCTGGCCAGGGGACTTGAACTATCCCTATTATTAGGTCACTTTATGTGTGTGTGTGTGTTAGGCCGGATGCGCGGTGGCTGAGCGGTAAAGCGCTTGCCTTCAAACCGAACTAGCGCTAAACAAAATAAAATTGGTAAAAATGTTTCTACTGATTTATAGTTATCAGTCTAGATCTATTACAAATTTAATGACATGACTGATCCAAACTTATTGATACAATTACACTTAAAATAAGTTTTTTTTAAAGATTTTTTTTTTGTTTTCTTGAGTTCAGGGGTCCCAAACTGAGGACGCATATACTTATATTAGCATGTGGAGTAACTGCCGCTTAATCAAACTTAAACGGCATTTTAGTTGTATGTTCTTGTTTCATTTGTCAATTTTTCTTTTCATAAACCAAAATATTTTGTTTCATTTAAAAACAAAAATAAAAACTGACTCAACACACACGGCTACCCGAGACGCGAGTTGGAAGTAAAGAAATTCTCGTTGCATTCTGGGTAGTTGGTCAAATTTAAATCTAGATTGTTGTACAACGTACAATTTAATAAATCATCTCACAAACAAAATAATTTGCTTTTAAAATAAGCATTCAGTTTGCTCTACGGATTGGTATACAATCAAGAAATATAAATGCTTGTATAAATGATTGTATAAATGCTTGTTTGTGTTATTTCTTATATAGAATATTCAGAGTCGTAGGAAATGAACTGTTTATGTATAAAAAAGAAAGTTTGATCAGAGCACATGATCATCTGACACCTGATCGTGTTCTACGCCCCAAACACATCATTATAGATTATTTGAGCATTAAATTCTAGTGCCAGGGGCTGGGAAGTTTGTGTAGGCCTGAAAATGATGAATTTAATTGATTAGTTTTGAGTTTACTAGTAAAATATATTGCACAATTCTCTCTATCTCTCTCTCTCTCTCTCTCTCTCTCTCTCTCAAACTGAATGTATGCCATGTTTATACAAGTCCTGCTGATGAAGAGTTCAGAGCCAGTCATTGTTACCCCAAACCACTTCCAATATCTATATTTATGTCAAAGAGGACGTATCTTTACCCCACAGTGGACGTATCTTTACCCCACAGTGGACGTATCTTTACCCCACAGTGGACGTATCTTTACCACACAGTGGACGTATCTTTACCCCACAGTGGACGTATCTTTACCCCACAGTGGACGTATCTTTACCACACAGTGGCTGTATCTTTACCACACTGTGGACGTATCTTTACCCCACAGTGGACGTATCTTTATCCCGCAGTGGCACTATCTTTACCCCACAGCGGCAGCATCTCGCCAGTTAGCGTGACTCGGCACTGTTTCAAGAACTTCCTAATTTAACAATGCGAACTTAATGTTTCCGCCCACCATTAACCCAGTCCTCCCTGCTGTTTATACAAGTGACAAACTCGGTGTGATTGTTGGTTTAAAAACAGAATAACGATCGGTCCTTAATTAAGATGTCGCAAACTGAGATGTCGTAAACTGAGATGTCGCAAACTGAGATGTCGTAAACTGAGATGTTTCAAACTCAAAGGTGGAACTAAAGTGTTTTTAAATCCGAAGAATTAATTATGTTATTGTCCTTATATCTTATTTATACACACACACTTTGTCATTCACACACACACACACACAAATTAACTTACTGACTTAGACTACTGACTCTTGAAATATATTCCCTGTCAAAATTTCACTCACTCACAGGCGCATCATGATTGGAAATTATAACGAAATAGTTGTGAACCAATCCAATCAATCATTTGTGAATTTAAACGAAATAGTTGTGAACCAATCCAATCAATCATTTGTGAATTGAAACGAAATTATTGTGAACCAATCCAATCAATCATTTGTGAATTGAAACGAAATAGTTCTGAACCAATCCAATCAATCATTTGTGAATTGAAACGAAATAGTTCTGAACCAATCCAAGCAATCATTTGTGAATTAAAACGAAATAGTTGTGAACCAATCCAATCAATCATTTGTGAATTGAAACGAAATAGTTGTGAACCAATCCAATCAATCAATACTTCGATACTCAACGCGATTTCCTCTTTTTACGATTTCCACGAGACTGATGCCTACTAGATACCAAGACCTGATGCCTACTCGATACCAAGACCTAATGCCTACTCGATACCAAGACCTGATGCCGACTAGATACAAAGACCTAATGCCTACTAGATACCAAGACCTGATGTCTACTAGATACCAAGACCTGATGCCTACTAGATGCCAGGACCTAATGCCTACTAGATACCAAGACCTAATGCCTACTAGATACCAAGACCTGATGCCGACTAGATACCAAGACCTGATGCCTACTAGATACCAAGACCTGATGCCTACTAGATACCAGGACCTAATGCCTACTAGATACCAAGACCTGATGTCTACTAGATACCAAGACCTGATGTCTACTAGATACCAGTACATCTTGAGTGCACATTATGACATCACAAAAAGCCTCTGTCTATGTTTTAGTTTCTATAGAAACCAGATGTGACGTAATAAGCTAGCTTTTCCCTTTTGTTTCTAAAGCCTCAATCAAGTTGTAGTCCTTCAGAGTGAAATCTAGTGAAGTGAACAAAGTTCAAGGCTAGTCACCGCTCAGTGCTCACTGGTATAGTGACACATTTCTTTTCCGCCCTTCAATCTTGTTGTGTTTAATACAATTAATGAAATCTAAATTAAATTAAATCTAATTTACACTAGAACTCCAACGACAGTTTCACCACGACATCGCGTGCTCTTTTAGTCAAGAATTTAGCTGCAAAATCAATGCACCAGCTGTCCAATGACATTCTTTCTAGATCGCCACTTGATTTTGTTTGCTTGGAAAATAATTTCGTCCCATCATGCTTTTGTGGTCTACCAACGCCATATTGACCATATCTGGTCGCTTAACAAATTTGTAATCGGGCTGAGCTAAACTTAAAGCTCAGGCTGCGCGATGTGAGCAGGTCTGTTTAAACCTAGGGATGTACTCATTAGGATTTATTGACAAGCTCCATTCATTGATTCTTGTAAGCACGACAAATGACTGCATATTTGAACAGTCAGGCTGATTAACTCTTTCTTTTTTTAAACTTGCTTCAGTAAAAAGGACTTGCAAAGCTAAAATAGTCTGGGCTTATGGTGCACACATAGTTGTGGGCTTATGGTGCACACATAGTGGTGGGCTTATGATGCACATATAGTGGTGGGCTTATGGTGCACACATAGAGGTGGACGTTTGGTGCACACAAAGTGGTGGGCTTATGGTGCACACATAGTGGTGGGGCTTATAGTGCTAGAATAGAGATGTGCTTATAATGCTAGGATAGAGATGGGCTCAAGATGCTAGGATCTTGGTGCGTTTATGGTGCTAGAATAGAAGTGAACTAATGGTGCTAGGATAGATGTGGGCTTATGGTGCTAAAATAGAAGTGGGCTTATGGTGCTAGGATAGATGTGGGCTTATGGTGCTGGGATAGAATTGGGCTTATGGTGCTAGGATAGAAGTGGACTTCTTGTGCTAGGATAGATGTGGGCTTATGGTGCTAGGATAGAAGTGGGCTTATGGTGCTAGGATAGAAGTGGGCTTATGGTGCTGAGATAGAATTGGGCTTATGGTGCTAGGATAGAAGTGGATTTATGGTGCCAGGATAGATGTGGGCTTATGGTGCTAGAATAGAAGTGGGCTTATGGTGCTGAGATAGAATTGGGCTTATGGTGCTAGGATAGAAGTGGACTTATTGTGCTAGGATAGATGTGGGCTTATGGTGCTAGGATAGAAGTGGGCTTATGGTGCTGAGATAGAATTGGGCTTATGGTGCTAGGATAGAAGTGGATTTATGGTGCCAGGATAGATGTGGGCTTATGGTACTAGGATAGAAGTGGGCTTATGGTACTGACTATTAAGTGTAACACCTCTACTTTGATTCTATTTTTGACTGCAACAAATGACTTATGGTAGGATTACCGTAGGAAAGAAAATTAATGAACAAAATCAACATAAACATAAACATTTGTTGTCCTTTGGTTCTTTAACTTGAGATTGTCTCCCTTCACGAGAAGGAAACCTCAACAAAATCAATTAATTTTTCAAATCTTTATCTGCTCTCTAATTGGTTAACTTGCTGTCAATGTCGTAGCTGGGGATTTGGGAGCACGGGAGGTTGACCTCTTTAGGGTCCTCTGCATTTGGACATTCGACATCATAACATGAGATAATGGCCTAATATTTAATGTAAAAACAAATTAGGGACACTCATTTCGAGGGGGCCCGGGGGGATTTCAAATGTGGACCCCCCCACCCTAGCTCCGCCTCTACTTGCTGTCCAATCCAATGATCAAATCTTTCTGACCATCCGATTGTCTTTCAGTTTGTTTCTCGTCCCTTCAGTTCACCGCTCCAATAGAGTATCGAATAGACGTTTCTATTGTTTGCGTAAGAACAACTTTTCATTGACTCCGAGTACATCTTCAGAAACGTGATACACGCTGAAAAACAGCGAGAATTGAAATCTTATAGGAACAAACTGTTAGTAGCTGACTAAGATGGGGCAGTATCGATCTTATATCGCTATGAGTCTCTTATCTTGTAGATAAAAGTATCGATCTTATATCGCGTCACACGAAACTCTGATCTTATAAAAAAAAAAAAAGAATCGATCTTATATCACGTCACATGAGTCTCTTATCTTATAAAAAAAAATCGATCTTATATCACGTCACATGAGTCTCTTATCTTATAAAAAAAAAAGAATCGATCTTATATTACGTCACACGAGTCTCTTATCTTACAGAAAAAAAAGAATCGATCTTATATCGCGTCACATGAGTCTCTTATCTTTAAAAAAAAAAAGAATCGATCTTATATCACGTCACATGAGTCTCTTATCTTATAAAAAAAAAAGAATCGATCTTATATCACGTCACATGAGTCTCTTATCTTATATATAAAAAAAGAATCGATCTTATATTACGTCACATGAGTCTCTTATCTTATAAAAAAAAGAATCGATCTTATATCACGTCACATGAGTCTCTTATCTTATAGAAAAAAAAGAATCGATCTTATATCACGTCACATGAGTCTCTTATCTTATAAAAAAAAAGAATCGATCTTATATCACGTCACATGAGTCTCTTATCTTATAAAAAAAAGAATCGATCTTATATTACGTCACATGAGTCTCTTATCTTATAAAAAAAAAGAATCGATCTTATATCACGTCACATGAGTCTCTTATCTTACAGAAAAAAAAGAATCGATCTTATATCACGTCACATGAGTCTCTTATCTTATAGAAAAAAAAGAATCGATCTTATATCGCGTCACACGAAACTCTGATCTTATAAAAAAAAAAAAAGAATCGATCTTATATCACGTCACATGAGTCTCTTATCTTATAAAAAAAAATCGATCTTATATCACGTCACATGAGTCTCTTATCTTATAAAAAAAAAAGAATCGATCTTATATTACGTCACACGAGTCTCTTATCTTACAGAAAAAAAAGAATCGATCTTATATCGCGTCACATGAGTCTCTTATCTTAAAAAAAAAAAAGAATCGATCTTATATCACGTCACATGAGTCTCTTATCTTATAAAAAAAAAGAATCGATCTTATATCACGTCACATGAGTCTCTTATCTTATATATAAAAAAAGAATCGATCTTATATTACGTCACATGAGTCTCTTATCTTATAAAAAAAAGAATCGATCTTATATCACGTCACATGAGTCTCTTATCTTATAAAAAAAAAGAATCGATCTTATATCACGTCACATGAGTCTCTTATCTTATAAAAAAAAGAATCGATCTTATATTACGTCACATGAGTCTCTTATCTTATAAAAAAAAAGAATCGATCTTATATCACGTCACATGAGTCTCTTATCTTACAGAAAAAAAAGAATCGATCTTATATCACGTCACATGAGTCTCTTATCTTATAAAAAATCGATCTTATATCACGTCACATGAGTCTCTTATCTTATAGAAAAAAAAGAATCGATCTTATATCACGTCACATGAGTCTCTTATCTTATAAAAAAAAAAGAATCGATCTTATATCACGTCACATGAGTCCCTTATCTTACAGAAAAAAAAAGAATCGATCTTATATCACGTCACATGAGTCTCTTATCTTACAGAAAAAAAAAGAATCGATCTTATATCACGTCACATGAGTCTCTTATCTTATAAAAAAAAAGAATCGATCTTATATCACGTCACATGAGTCTCTTATCTTATATAAAAAAAAAGAATCGATCTTATATCACGTCACATGAGTCTCTTATCTTATAGAAAAAAAAAGAATCGATCTTATATCGCGTTACATAAGTCTCTTATCTTATAGAAAGAAGTAGCGATCTTATATCGCGTCACACTGTGACAGGTTAGGGAGTGTGACGTGTGTTTGGCTGGTTTAATATCTAGGGGATGATTAGTTTTGAAACTATCACACACCAACCAGTCAGCATATAAATCGGGAGCAGGCACGCAACGAGACAAGCAATGAAAGAAAGATACAAAGTTAAAAATGAAGAATATTTATTTACATAAATATTTACATAGAAGCATAAAAGGGGGAGGGTTTGCATCTATCTCTTATCTATACTATATTTAATCATCACTCTTGCACTTAATAAGAGAGTATGCCACTTTGTCTTCTGAACTTAGCTGGTTGTCCTGATGATGTCACAGCTGGCTGTGTTCTTGCTTGAGGTTCTGCAGCTGGAGGTGGCGCTCTAGCGGGTAGAGGGACGCCGGTGATATAGTTCTTGTGGAGTCTCAATCCAAAGTTCTGATATCTGTAGTGGGCACAGTAGGGCGGGTGGCCGGCTACCGTGGGCACAAGTGTACTGCGGGCAGAGCGGATCTGCCGTGGACAGCGTAGTTAAAAGGATAAGTCCAGTGAGTTGCGGTGAGTTTGGCGTAGCTATGACGTCTCGCACAGATCTGGGTCTATAGGGACGTCGCACCTAATAAGTCGACAGGTGGGCTGTCGAATAGGCAGGCAAGTAGAGCCGATAGCGCCAAGTGGAAGAGTTGAGTAGATCCATGTAGGCAGTAGAGGATACTCAATAGCAAGTGGGCAAGTGATCCGATAAATAGGCAGATAATGCCAAATGAGTAGTCAGGTAAATAGGCAGACACCTGAGGGAGGCTACGGATAAATAAAGACAAGTTAGGACATGTCTCTCATGCATCTTATCGATGCCATCAACTGAGATGCATTCGTCAGATCGGTAAAGTAGCTTTTAAGCACAAAGGGGAGATGATGACAAATGGGATTTGGAAAACAGATGGCTGATAGTAGCAATATAAAAATGTACATAAAAGGGGGAATAATAATATCAAATAAACAACACAAGTTGGAAGAGAAAAAAAAAGGGGGGTGAGAAATGGACGGTGGTCAGCGACCATAACGGTTTGTTTACATACGACCGTCGGCCGAGAACAATGGAGCGAGCTTGAATGGGGAGAGCGTCCGTTTAAGGGGCGTAACTCTCGTTATAGTAAAATGAGTAAAGAGGAGATAATTCATATTTCTTCTCTAAACACAGTATACGTGTGCTAGTAAAATTATCAAGGCGGACAGCCGAGATAAAGGAAATAAAATAAGATGTAAAATACATGGTTGCCTCAACGATCAATAGAGCAACGTAGCATTAATAGATTAATGCAATACATAACTAAATACATATGACATGTTTATGTTTTCTACTTACGACAGTGAGAAATACACAATGCACTAATTAAATATAAATGAAATACACATGATAAAATCCAGTATGAAATATGCACAAAGTATTTAAGATGGAACTTGTGATTAAGTTCGGCTTACCACCAGGTATTCCTCTAGGAGTGAGAATAAATGAAGCAGTCCAGACTCGATAGCTCAGCTCGAATGAGAAAATGAGAGGGTCTGGCTTGATTTAATTTACCTTATAAAGGCCTGGAAAAGACGGGCGGAAACAGGGAATGTCCTAGGCTAAGAATTATCTTACACGTGGGTGAAGTCCGACAAGAGTCGCACCTTGGAAAGGTCAATAGGCGTGTTGGTCCGAGTGATCTCCTAGGTCAAAGAGAGACGTGGGAGAAGGGGGGGGGAGAAAGATTGACTCGCATTCCACCCAAGGTGGTGTCAACTGCGGCTGTCAGACATCCGGCGGGTAAGACAATAGAGATTGTGTGTTTACCTTTCCCCGATCAAGGGCAGGTAAATGATATACCAAGTCTAGCTCGAAGAGGTAAAGGTGGGGCGGGTGGAGAAATTGGGGATAGAGCGGAGAAATAATTAAAATAAAATAAATAAATAATAGTAAATAATGATTAATGCTGTGATAAATTTGAGTGACTCTGGCAGCAAGCTTTTGACTTGTCACACACACGAGTCTCTTATCTTGTAGAAATAAAGTATCGATCATACATCGCGTCACTGGAGTCTCTTATCTTGTAGGAAAAACCAGTATCGATCTCTGTCACAGTCAATTGCTCATCATTACTTTCTCAGGCTCGTTACAAAAAATCGTTCTATTGATAAAGGAGAACGATTACAGTCTTGACGTGGTTCAATATTGAAGAGGCTTGTCGTCTGCTGTCCTTGTACCATTTAGAACATTGCATTAGCGACTGAACGACAAGCTTAGAAGGAAATAACGAACAATATAAAAAATAAAAATCCCAGTCTTCACCACGATTCGAACCCGGGACCCCCGGTTCAGAAGCCAAGCGCTTTACCACTCAGCCACCGCGCCTCCTGTTTGTAGGACACACTAAAAAAAAGCTCATGTCACTTGGTCACCGAAAGAAGTCTTTCTATATGGTCAATCTTTTCCAACCGTTTCATGTTTGTTTGTTTGTAAAATGTTTTACATAGTTCGGATGTTCCTTCAAAGTTGAAGATAGTTTACTTCCTAGTTCAAACCTCCCGCAGGACGACGGGGGATGGGAGCGGGCAGGGTTTGAACCCTCGACCGTCGATAAATCCGAACGAAAATCCAGCGCGCAAACCGCACGACCAGGCAGCCATCCTCGAGTAAGACTAATCCATTCATTGAGACGGATCTCTTCATTGGTTCTTGTAATGGCCAATCAGTAAAGCCGAAATATATTTAAAACTCTTTTTAAACAACACTGTAAAAATATTTTTAAAAAAAAGACAAAACCTCCTTTACACAAATTATAGAGCGATTTCTCTTAATCACTAATGAATGATAGATTTTTTAAAAAAAGGAACATTTCCTACCACGCCACATTACTCCCTCCCCGAGAAAAAAATCCTAGTTAAGGGAATGTATAGATCTACTACACATTTTTACTATTCTAATGCTAGGCCTTTAGATCTAGACCTAGAAGAGGATGCACACAAAATGTTCCCGAACATTCAACTCTTGAATTCTATAATGCCTACCTGTGGAAATACCCGAAGACGTATGATCCATTCAAGAGAAATAGTTTCTGGTTCTCTAGTCAATGTTTAAATTTATTATATTTTTTGAAACAGTCAAACTTCCATTTTCCCAGTGCAGCCAACGAGCAAGTAATTTATTTCCTAACGACATCAACTGTCACATTTCTAGGAAAATCTTTAGAGTCGTTTTCGAGATCCGTGTCCAGGTTTTTTCCACCCACCCAGGTTCCATGAAGTTACAAGTCGAATGAAAATATTTTAAACATAGAATAACCTTGGCCTTGACGCTCACATTGAGGGATGAGTTTCTGATTCATTATGTGAAGTGGTGGAACTAAGACACAACTGAAGGCCCTTGGTGTAAAATGTAGATTGACAGAGAACAAGTAGATGGAGGTCACAGACTATTTATAGCTATTTAAATATATTAGCAACAGCCTACATGCCGATACCATTCAGTGACGTTGACAATCTATCGATCATGGGAACGTGACAAATATGAAAAACACCAAGCGGTCGATAAATAATTAATTTCTTCATTTTGTTTCCCACGCAGCCATCGTAGAGATTTGGTCTAGAGAGTAAGTCTCCAGAAGTCACATGAAGAGGTGTATCAATGACGTCAATGTCTTGGCAATTTATCTAAGTGGGGCAGGCTGCTGGGTAACATTTTTCCAAGGCAAGGGCAATCATTCATTTCATTGAAAAAACAAATGGTGGTTACAGATGCCTAGCTTTCGACTTGTAGAAGTCACGTTCGTCCATTAGGGGCACCATGCTTCTTCTCTAGAGTCCTATCATCGAGTGCAGTTAGAACTAGAGGATGATGATCAAGTTATGATAAAGTTGACAATCAGGCCTTGAAATTCTGTATTGGGTAGGCGGAAGTTTAGCCCGCGGCTAGTCCACTGGGTCTGTCCCGTCCTGCTTACAAGATGAAAGAGTAAGCATTGGATTTAATAATAATGCTATCACTTGAATGTCTCAGCCACGTGTGTTAAAGCTACACTTGAATGTCTCAGCCACGTCCTTTTACAGCTACACTTGAATGTCTCAGCCATGTCCTTTTAAAGCTACACTTGAATGTCTAAGCCACGTGTGTTAAAGCTACATTTGAATGTCTCAGCCACGTGTGTTAAAGCTACATTTGATTGTCTCAGCCACGTCCTTTTAAAGCTACACTTGATGAAGTCCATCGTTAGTTTTCAATAACATTTTGGTAAAAGCCAGCCTCAAATTTAGAAGATATTCTATACTAAATCATCCTGCTGTTAAGTTGTTTTGTAGAAAGTGTTTGAGATGTGCTAGGCCAACACACTGGACACTCAACTAGGAGCTGATTCTAAAAGATCTTACTTACAAAATGAAACGGCGGCTCTTAATGAAACATGGCTACTATGTCATCTGACAGGAATCACATTCAAATATGGACTCACATGGGCTGAACTACAATTTCAATATAACTTTTTTGTCACTTTAAAAAAAATATATTGAATTCCTTTGCCACCCAAAAACCCACCCCTTCCCTTGTCACCAAGCGGGGGAGGCCCCATAATTTGAGAATCGCTCAGCAAGTAACAAACACAATATTAAATGTCAACTCATGTCTACCATTAGAAGTGAACCAGAACAGTCAAAGTAGTACAATGTCTACGCATTCATTGTACACATCTAAAGAAATTAGACCAACACAAGAGTTTTACATTTTTAAACAATATTGACATTATTGTCACACTGTTTCTATTTCTAGACATTTGACAAGCTACTTTGTTGTCAATTCAAGTCACATGGCGGGGGGGGGGGTACACCAATTGAATAGTGGCATTAGTTTTGAACAATCCATGTCAAAGTTGGGGGGAGGTAACCCAACTAAATAGTGGCATTAGTTTTGAACAATCCATGTCACAGTTGGGGGGGGGGAGGTAACCCAACTAAATAGTGGCATTAGTTTTGAACAATCCATGTCACAGTTGGGGGGGGGAGGTAACCCAACTAAATAGTGGCATTAGTTTTGAACAATCCATGTCACAGTTGGGGGGGGGGGGAGTAACCCAACTAAATAGTGGCATTAGTTTTGAACAATCCATGTCACAGTTGAGGGGGGGAGGTAACCCAACTAAATAGTGGCATTAGTTTTGAACAATCCATGTCACAGTTGGGGGGGGGGAGGTAACCCAACTAAATAGTGGCATTAGTTTTAAACAATCCATGTCACAGTTGGGCGGGGGAGGTAACCCAACTAAATTGTGGCATTAGTTTTGAACAATCCATGTCACAATTGGGGGGGGGGAGGTAACCCAACTAAATAGTGGCATTAGTTTTGAACAATCCATGTCACAGTTGGGGGGGGGGGAGGTAACCCAACTAAATAGTGGCATTAGTTTTGAACAATCCATGTCACAGTTGAGGGGGGGGGGAGGTAACCCAACTAAATAGTGGCATTAGTTTTGAACAATCCATGTCACAGTTGGGGGGGGGGGGGAGGTAGCCCAACTAAATAGTGGCATTAGTTTTGAACAATCCATGTCAAAGTTGGGGGGGGGAGGTAACCCAACTAAATAGTGGCATTAGTTTTTAACAATCCATGTCACAGTTGAGGGGGGGAGGTAACCCAACTAAATAGTGGCATTAGTTTTGAACAATCCATGTCACAGTTGGGGGGGGGGGAGGTAGCCCAACTAAATAGTGGCATTAGTTTTGAACAATCCATGTCACAGTTGGGGGGGGAGGTAGCCCAACTAAATAGTGGCATTAGTTTTGAACAATCCATGTCACAGTTGGGGGGGGGGAGGTAACCCAACTAAATAGTGGCATTAGTTTTGAACAATCCATGTCACAGTTGGGGGGGGAGGTAACCCAACTAAATAGTGGCATTAGTTTTGAACAATCCATGTCACAGTTGAGGGGGGGAGGTAACCCAACTAAATAGTGGCATTAGTTTTGAACAATCCATGTCACAGTTGGGGGGGGAGGTAAGCCAACTAAATAGTGGCATTAGTTTTGAACAATCCATGTCACAGTTGGGGGGGGGGGAGGTAAGCAAACTAAATAGTGGCATTAGTTTTGAACAATCCATGTCACAGTTGGGGGGGGGAGGTTACCCATCTAAATAGTGGCATTAGTTTTGAACAATCCATGTCACAGTTTGGGGGGGAGGTAACCCAACTAAATAGTGGCATTAGTTTTGAACAATCCATGTCACAGTTGGGGGGGGGGAGGTAAGCCAACTAAATAGTGGCATTAGTTTTGAACAATCCATGTCACAGTTGGGGGGGGGAGGTAACCCAACTAAATAGTGGCATTAGTTTTGAACAATCCATGTCACAGTTGGGGGGGGGAGGTAAGCCAACTAAATAGTGGCATTAGTTTTGAACAATTCATGTCACAGTTGGGGGGGGGGGAGGTAAGCAAACTAAATAGTGGCATTAGTTTTGAACAATCCATGTCACAGTTGGGGGGGGGGAAGGTTACCCAACTAAATAGTGGCATTAGTTTTGAACAATCCATGTCACAGTTGGGGGGGGGAGGTAACCCAACTAAATAGTGGCATTAGTTTTGAACAATCCATGTCACAGTTGGGGGGGGGAGGTAAGCCAACTAAATAGTGGCATTAGTTTTGAACAATCCATGTCACAGTTGGGGGGGGGGGGAGGTAAGCCAACTAAATAGTGGCATTAGTTTTGAACAATCCATGTCACAGTTGGGGGGGGGGAGGTAACCCAACTAAATAGTGGCATTAGTTTTGAACAATCCATGTCACAGTTGAGGGGGGGAGGTAACCCAACTAAATAGTGGCATTAGTTTTGAACAATCCATGTCACAGTTGAGGGGGGGAGGTAACCCAACTAAATAGTGGCATTAGTTTTGAACAATCCATGTCACAGTTGGGAGGGGGGAGGTAGCCCAACTAAATAGTGGCATTAGTTTTGAACAATCCATGTCAAAGTTGGGGGGGGGGGAGGTAACCCAACTAAATAGTGGCATTAGTTTTGAACAATCCATGTCACAGTTGGGGGGGGGGAGGTAACCCAACTAAATAGTGGCATTAGTTTTGAACAATCCATGTCACAGTTGGGGGGGGGAGGTAACCCAACTAAATAGTGGCATTAGTTTTGAACAATCCATGTCACAGTTGGGGGGGGAGGTAACCCAACTAAATAGTGGCATTAGTTTTGAACAATCCATGTCACAGTTGGGGGGGGGGAAGTAACCCAACTAAATAGTGGCATTATTTTTGAACAATTCATGTCACAGTTGGGGGGGGGGAGGTAACCCAACTAAATAGTGGCATTATTTTTGAACAATCCATGTCACAGTAGGGGGGGAGGTAACCCAACTAAATAGTGGCATTAGTTTTGAACAATCCATGTCACAGTTGGGGGGGGGGGAGGTAACCCAACTAAATAGTGGCATTAGTTTTGAACAATCCATGTCACAGTTGGGGGGGGGGGAGGTAACCCAACTAAATAGTGGCATTAGTTTTGAACAATCCAAGTCACAGTTGGGGGGGGGGAGGTAAGCCAACTAAATAGTGGCATTAGTTTTGAACAATCCATGTCACAGTTGGGGGGGGGAGGTAACCCAACTAAATAGTGGCATTAGTTTTGAACAATCCATGTCACAGTTGGGGGGGGGAGGTAAGCCAACTAAATAGTGGCATTAGTTTTGAACAATCCATGTCACAGTTGGGGGGGGAGGTAACCCAACTAAATAGTGGCATTAGTTTTGAACAATCCATGTCACAGTTGGGGGGGGGAGGTAAGCCAACTAAATAGTGGCATTAGTTTTGAACAATCCATGTCACAGTTGGGGGGGGGGGAGGTAACCCAACTAAATAGTGGCATTAGTTTTGAACAATCAATGTCACAGTTGGGGGGGGAGGTAACCCAACTAAATAGTGGCATTAGTTTTGAACAATCCATGTCACAGTTGGGGTGGGAGGTAACCCAACTAAATAGTGGCATTAGTTTTGAACAATCCATGTCACAGTTGGGGGGGGGGGAGGTAGCCCAACTAAATAGTGGCATTAGTTTTGAACAATCCATGTCACAGTTGAGGGGGGGAGGTAACCCAACTAAGTAGAGGCATTAGTTTTGAACAATCCATGTTATAGTTGGGGGGGGGAGGTAACCCAACTAAATAGTGGCATTAGTTTTGAACAATCAATGTTACAGTTGGGGGGGGAGGTAACCCAACTAAATAGTGGCATTAGTTTTGAACAATCCATGTCACAGTTGGGGGGGGGGGAGGTAACCCAACTAAATAGTGGCATTAGTTTTGAACAATCAATGTCACAGTTGAGGGGGGGAGGTAACCCAACTAAATAGTGGCATTAGTTTTGAACAATCCATGTCACAGTTGGGGGGGGGAGGTAACCCAACTAAATAGTGGCATTAGTTTTGAACAATCCATGTCACAGTTGGGGGGGGAGGTAGCCCAACTAAATAGTGGCATTAGTTTTGAACAATCCATGTCACAGTTGGGGGGGGGGAGGTAACCCAACTAAATAGTGGCATTAGTTTTGAACAATCCATGTCACAGTTGCGGGGAGGAGGTAACCCAACTAAATAGTGGCATTAGTTTTGAACAATCAATGTCACAGTTGGGGGGGGAGGTAACCCAACTAAATAGTGGCATTAGTTTTGAACAATCCATGTCACAGTTGGGGGGGGGGGGAGGTAACCCAACTAAATAGTGGCATTAGTTTTGAACAATCCAAATCACAGTTGGGGGGGGGGGGCGGAGCACCAACTTAATAGTAGCGTGAGTTTTGAACAAATCCTTTGAAGTCAACCCTCTGAACTCTGCACCATTTCCCTAACGGAAATGATTTATGCTAATTTATCGATAGCGCTGACGGCCACGCCCAAGTATCGATCCCCTGTGAGTAGGGTGATATCGCCCTGTTGATTGTGTTGTCATGGATTTCTCTAACAGACGTAGTCCACCAGGAAATATGACGATTGTCTGAGTTGGACGTAATGTTGATCTAAGGTCATATATCGAGGACACAATATTAGAAGAAATGGCTTTGACTTCTACTGTTGGAATTCCTCTCACGGCTAGGGTTAAAAGCTAGTACACAAATGGTTGGAAATATTGACACCAAACATCGATTCGATCTAGGTTTTGTTTTTTACTGTCAAAGTTTGAGAGAATACAAAGAGGAGATAGATAGACGGACAGATTGATAAGCAAACAGATATAGATTCAGCCTCTCTAGATTTAGATAGATAGATAGATAGATAGATAGATAGATAGATAGATAGATAGATAGATAGATAGATAGACAGACAGACACAGATAGATAGACAGATAAAAAGATAGATAGATAGATAGATAGATAGATAGATAGATAGATAGACAGACAGACACAGATAGATAGACGGATAAAAAGATAGATAGATAGATAGATAGATAGATAGATAGATAGATAGATAGACAGACAGACACAGATAGATAGACAGATAAAAAGATAGATAGATAGATAGATAGATAGATAGATAGATAGATAGATAGATAGATAGATAGATAGATAGATAGAGAAAGAATAAAAGCATGAACGGAAATAAAATAAAAGAGAACATAGAGAGAGAGAGAGAGAGAGAGAGAGAGATGTATACAAAGTATAATTTAGAGCTGAGAAAACAATCAACTCACCGTTAGAAATACATTAGTTGTTTTTTTTTGTCTGTTTTTTTTTCTTTGACCACTGGTTTGTTATGTTTCTGTCTGCTTATCAGTTTGTCTGCTTTTCAGTTTGTCTGCTGATCTTATCCCAGAGAAATAATGTAATGTGACAAACATTTCTTATCAATGAGTCTTACCTCAGTGATGTCAGTTTTATTTGACAACCATTATATCATATTGACAATGACAATGGTGCTGTCAATAGTCCAGACTGGCACAAATCAATTTGGTTTGAATGACTACAATTGTGGATTGGATTGAGTTCAATACAATTACCTAACAATTAGAAACCTAATGAGACAAGTTGGTTTCGTATCATCAAGCTGTGTCAAGTTTTGTTTGTGCAATGTACTCTGGGTTGAGTTCTCCAAGAAAAAGTTTGAAATTCAATAGTCTAGTTTAAAACTCAGCATTAACGCTTAGCCCAGAGGCGTCTCTAACCTTTTTGCTTACGTGCGCCATTTTTTTGTTCACTTCTACTACTCCACTGTACAAGTTTCAGTCCTTTAAAGTTGTTCATTTGGCCACATATGGTCAGTTAGAGATAGTGTGTAGCAGAGGAAGGGATTGGGCACAGAGCATAATAAACTTTGCTAATTAAGTCTGTCGTTAACATTTTTTGTTTGCATTTATAATTTTAATTTATTTGTGGCCTATAGACTTATAATAATTAGGAACACTGTTAGCAGTTTAAATAAGAACAATTTAACATAGAGGCAATATATAACTAGCTTTAGCAAAACGCTCGGCTTTGCTTTGCTTTCACCAAATCTGTAAATATTAAGAGTTCATTTCGTGTCTTCTAGAAATTCATGTGCGATCCAAAATCTTCTGAGACCTATTCTTCGTAAAAATTAATGCACCTCGCAATTAAAGATCTAACAAATCAATTTTTTTCTCATAATTCACTAAAGTTTAATTAATTTTTCTTTTCCTAATTTTATGTAAACATTTTGCTACTGGTATCCATAACATGCAGCAAATTCTAAATGTGAACACATAGCTTCTTGTTGTATATAGTAATGGCATGGCCGGGGCCCTATGCGAAACGGATTGCCCTGGATCCTGGGATAATAAGTGAAAATAAAGATTTTGTATTAGAAAAAAAAAATTTCTTTGCATTTTTTTCATTCTTTACTAAGTACAAAATCACTGTAAAATTAACTTTACGATCCATCTACAGTAGAAGGTAGTTTCCAACAAAAAGCCGATAAACATTCAGATCTCCTTTGAGATTTATTATCAACTATAGGCCAGTGACTATTAAAGTAAATTAAGTATTTGAACTTCTTGTTTGATTAAAATTCGCCTTATTATTAAAATTGTATTAAATGAATGCTGACATTGCCGTTTTTTTTATCGCAAGTATGATTGGCAGTATGGAATGACTAATTTGTCTGTTTTTAAGGAGATTTGCATGAATTTTCAGAAGATTTTAATAATTACAGGAAATTTTCATGACTTTTTCGTATATTTTGCAATTTCAGGAGAATTCCAGGAACCCTTTAATAATAAGTTTAAAATGGTTTTATTTAATAATTTACACCTAGATTTCGAGCGGGGCCTATGAAAGTGCGGGGTCCACTGCGGCCACATAGGTGGCAGTGGCCTAAGACCGGCCCTGAGTAATGATATCCCAGAAGAGGACAATCTAAAAACTTTTTGAAGCAAGAGTACAGTTCCGGTAACTCTTCCAGTCATTGACCGTTCTAGTTGACAAAAATTTAATTAATGATTTCCTGGACATGACCTAACTTTCACAAATACGTCTGACCATCTGATTTTTCCTTAGAGTGACTTAAGGCTAATAGGTTATTCAAAAATGTTACCATCTATGCCTCTAATAATGAAAAGCTTAACTAGAAAACATCAAAAATGTTCACAGATGTGTCCAAGGTGTTCGAAAGGAAAGAGCATGTATATGTGTGACAAAAAAATCTGATGCAAATATTACATGAAACCATAGGCACTGCTAACAAAATACAATTATAGGCATGCCTACATGGAGTGCTAACAAAATACAATTATAGGCATGCCTACATGGAGTGCTAACAAAATACAATTATAGGCATGCCTACATAGAGTGCTAACAAAATACAATTATAGGCATGCCTACATGGACTGCTAACAAAATACAATTATAGGCATGCCTACATGGAGTGCTAACAAAATACAATTATAGGCATGCCTACATAGAGTGCTAACAAAATACAATTATAGGCATGCTTACATGGACTGCTAACAAAATACAATTATAGGCATGCCTACATGGACTGCTAACAAAATACAATTATAGGCATGCCTACATGGACTGTTAACAAAATACTAATATAGGCATGCCTACATGGAGTGCTATCAAAATACAATTATAAGCATGCCTACATGGACTGCTAACAAAATACAATTATAGGCATGCCTACATGGACTGTTAACAAAATACTAATATAGGCATGCCTACGTGGAGTGCTAACAAAATACAATTATAGGCATGCCTATATGGACTGCTAACAAAATACAAATATAGCCTACATGGTCTGCTTACGAAATACAATTATAGACATGCCTGCATGGAGTGCTAACAAAATACAATTAAAGGGAAGCCTACATGGACTGCTAACAAAATACAATAATAGACATACCTACGTGTCTGTCAACAAATTATAATCATAAACATACCTACGTGGACTATCAACAAAATACAATCATAGACATGCCTACGTGGACTGCTAACAAAATACAACTATATGCATACCTACAGGGACTGCTAATAAAATACAATCATAGACATGTCTACATGTAATGTTAACAAAATACAATCTTAGACATGTCTACGTGGACTGCCAACAAATACAATCATAGACATACCTACATGGACTGCTAACAAAATACAACTGTAGGCATGCCTACATGGACTGCTAATAAAATACAACCATAGGCATGCCTACGTGGACTATCAACAAAATACAATCATAGACATGCCTACGTGGACTGCCAAAATTGGACTATACGCCTTTATTTTCATTTGATTAAGTTCCAATCAAACTGAAATTTTGCACAATTATTTCTTTTACTTGACAACACAAGAACCAATTTTTAAAAAATTAACCAATTATTACATTAACTATTATAGGTAGTTAATTATTTCGTTTGGTATCTCGAACAAGGGAAAGAAATTTACTTGACCGAAGTGGTAGTATAAGCTGAATTAGTTCCCTCCCTCTTTAAAATAAGTTTGAAACAAACAATGAATAACTATACAATCTTTCATTTTCACAAGTACTTCACTAGCAGAACGGTTAGTGTATAAGCGTTCGCCATGACTTTGACTTCATTCGTTTACCCACTTTTTTAAGCTTTTACAAAGCGCTTACGGTGAAATTCACTCAGATATCCCCCCCCCCCAGTGTCCCAACTGGTCCAGACAAGTGATAGGATCATAGCGTAGTGAGAAAGCTAAAACCATGAAAAATGCTTAAAAAAGGGTAAAACTCTTTCTAATCGCACCGATTGATTGTTATTGGTCTAGATCTAGTAGTGACTGATACAAATCAATGAAGACAATGACACTTCAGATAAACTTTATGTGTTACTGGGTATTGTTTATCTACTCTGTTTAGGTTGCAGGAACAGAATGGGACAGAAAGGTCAAACTCTATTACTGGACACTGGCCAATGTGAATGAATTTCTGTATCAAGGAAAGATCCCAGAGGTCAGTAAATGTAACAAAAATTACGTTCTTTGAGTTTCGCGATTCATTTGTAATGAGGTAAAGAGAGAGAGAGAGAAAGAGAAAAGAAAAGTTTTCTGTCAATATTATTGATTTACCTCCCTTATATAAATCCACTCGGACTGTCTGGTTCAAAGTGTGGACACGTTCTTTCATTTCGACCACTTTCTATTTCAAGGACCAAGTTGAAACTTTGAGCAATCCTTCATTGTCGGTGACAAAACATGAATAAATAAAAACAATGAGTTAATGATTAGTCGTAACTAATTAATTTTCTTTTATACGTATAATGCTGCTTCCGTCTTGTTAGACACATTGATATATATATATACTATCCCGAAGCACACCAATTAAAATGTCAACCTTGTTTGACCAGCGCTCTTCTTAATGGGAGAAATAAAAAAGCATTGTAGACGCCAGAGAAATAGATTTCAGACTGCAGAAAAGGAGAGAGAGGGAGTGAGAGAGAGAAAGTGGGAAAGAAAGAAGGAAAGATGGAGTGGGAAAGAGGGAGAGAGAAAGAGGGAGAGAGAAAGAGGGAGAGAGAAAGAGGGAGAGAAAAAGGGAAATAAAGAGGTAGAGAGAGAAAGAGGAAATGAGAGAGAGATGAGGAGTGGGATAGAAAGAGGAGAGAAAGAAAGAGGTTGGGAAAGAGGAAATGAGAGAGAGAGAGAGAGAGAGATGAGGAGTGGGATAGAAAGAGGAGAGAAAGAAAGAGGTTGGGAAAGAGGAAATGAGAGAGAGAGAGAGAGAGATGAGGAGTGGGATAGAAAGAGGTTGGGAAAGAGGAAATGAGAGAGAGAGAGAGAGAGATGAGGAGTGGGATAGAAAGAGGAAATGAGAGAGAGAGATGAGGAGTGGGATAGAAAGAGGAGAGAAAGAGGTTGGGAAAGAGGAGAAAGTGAGGGGAGAAAAAGAGAGAGGGAGGGTGGGAGGAAGATACAGAGGAAGAGAGGGAAAGAAAGAGGAAATAAGAGAGGAAAGAAAAGGGAGAGAGGAGAAAGAGGGGAAGGTAGGAAGGTAAAGAAACAGGGAGAGAGAGGAGGGAGAGAGAGAGAAAGAGGGAGAGAGAAAGAGGGAGGTTCAGAAACTACAAAAGTGAAGCTAAGTGTTTAAACAATGAATGATGTCTGCGATTTGTTGATATAGTTTTTATGATAGAAATGCTGAATTCAATAAATAAGAAAACAATGGCTAGTCCTGACTCTACAACATCGCTGGTAGTGATTGGACCAAGGCCATTCTTTATAGAAGGCCTGAACGTTGACCTGCAGCGTCACTACCTATGGGCAGTTTAGACCAATAACGTGTTGCCAAGTCACAGGCCTGTACAACGTGGCAACGAGCTATTGGTCTCCACAGCCCACAGGTTGCGACGTACCATGTCATTGGTGAGGCCAACTATAACGAATGGCCTCGATTGGACTGGTGAGCAGACCATGGAGACTCTCCCTGCCAAAAAAAAAATCCTTTTGATCGGTAGAGTTTGCTAGTTGCACACTTCTTTGTTGTTGTTGTTGTTTTTTGGACCAGCTAATTATGCTCGATTATTCTTGTATTCATCATTTTTAATATTATATATCTCCTTCTAATTAGCTTTTACTTTTAATTTCACCATTAGTTAGTGTTATATTTGCAAAGCTTCTATCAACTCACTCTGTCTTTCTGTCTGTCTGGTCCAATTTGTGTACAACCTTTTTCTCTTACTTCCCATTCTTGGATTAACTGGAAACTTGACACAATTATTCACTGTCGTTAACAGAACAATATAAAATTTATTGTAAAAAGCATTGAGAAATAAGCTTTAAATGATGAGTTCTTCCCCTAAGATTAGTTTTTTTTGTAAGTATTTTGTTTATATTAATTTCTTTTATCCTTTTGTCTGACCAGTTGTTAGTATTATATTTTGTGTTGATCAGTTCATAGAGAAAGGTCCGTATGTTTACATAGAGCAAGAGGTCAAGGAAGATGTTGCTTTTGCCGTGACAGAAGTGACCTACAGGTTGAACCGGATGTACACTTTTGACCTGGAGTCTACTATCAGTGAGTGCAGAGTTTGCCAGACAGACGAGCAGGTGAGCTGCTTCCAATTGAACTTTAACAAATGTATTTCATAAACAGTAGAAAACTTATGACATAACATCATTGTGGAAAAGCTGGTTATTTTTCACGAAGAGTATTTAAATAAAACATGTACTAATTAACATCCACGCATTATAAAACTTCTTTTTTTTTCTCCCTGGATGTGACATGCAAAATATGAAGTTGAGATTTCAAAGCCAAGGCATAAATGAAAAGTGATGTTTTACATAGCTTTTGAATAAATCTCAGTTTTAGGCAAATCCTGAAGTTAATATTAGAATAAGAATTATTAAAAATCATTCAAAACATTAGAGTTTTTTTCAAGACATTTTACAAAACAAACAAGAACATCCAACTAAAATGCTATTTAACCTTAAAGTTAGGGCAGGAATAGAATATGCATCCTCTGTTTGGGATCCCTCAAGAAAACATGAAGAAACTAGAACAAATACATAACAGAGCAGTGAGATTGATAACAAACGAATATTCCAATTTGATTAGAGTAACACCTTTGGTAAAATCACTAAACTTAGAGACACTTCAGGGCAGAAGAATAAAAAAAAAAGAAACTATAATACATAAACACTGAGTCATAACTTGCAAATAGACAAACAAAACCTAATGAAATACTCAGAAAAACACAAAGATAGAGTCACATTTCTTGTTCCATACGCTAAAACAAATTCATACAAGTGCTCTTTCTTCCCTAGTGCCATTAATGAATGGAATAGATTGCCTGAATCAGACAGGAAAACCAACGACTTAGCAGAGTTTAAGTCATTAATTAACACGCATGACTAGATTGACACATGAAATGCGTAGAAAATAATAATCTTCTTTTTTGAAGTGATGTCTGAAAAATATAATATAAGATAAGATCCCTTTTATATCTTTTGAGTTATACTAAAGCTCATTCGAACATGTCTACTAAAAGCTGTATCTTTGTCTCTCTAGCTTTCCATTATCAACACATGGTATCTACAGATGATAGGGCTAGCAGGGGGAGAGAACTCACTGGCTTGGTCAAACGTTCCCAAGTATACTTCTGAGTTTCTCAGACAGTTTGGCTTCATCTACACCGACGAAGACGTTATTATCTACAACTCGAATGTTTCCATTCTGGGCAGCATTTCTTCAGCGACACCGCCTCAGTTTCAGCCGCCTTGGAGCCATTTCTTCTTCGGCAGCTGGTTGAACGGCTCCTCCAGCTCTTCTAAATCTACTATCCTCAGCGAGAGGAAGGACCAGTCTTTCACTATCCTGGAGATAACGGCCTTGTACAAAGTGTTTAGTAATGTGACATTGTTGGGTGGTCAGGCCCTAGCACTGCCCAACGTGACGTTGCAGGCTCTATGTGACCACTGGGCTGAGAACATCTGTTCCAGCTACTACTACGTTAAGCTAAAGGGCGTGGGCGTGCCAGAATGTGGCATCTACTACCTGATGAAAAGATGCCAGGACATGAACATCACATCCCAGGCCAGGGAAATACTTCAAAGGGCATTCTGTCCGCCTGGAGAAGATGGTTGCCTTAATTTCACGGGAGCACCAGACGATCTGCTCCCTGCGTACAGAAGCGTTATATTTGACTTCCTGCTGTTCTTGTCTGAGGTTGTTCTGGAAAGCGTCAAGTCGTCCCGGGACATGAGTCCAGTTGTTACAAGGAATCAAAGCGAGCTGGCCCTGGGATACAATGTCACTGTGGACAGCGTCATCGGAGTTGTGCGTGTGCCTGGTGTGCTGCAGATGAAGTGGAAGGATGGAACTCGCCCACTGTGGAATGTCTTGACGTGCCTTGATGACAGAGATATGAACAACAACATGGTCTTACAAAGTAAATAAAAATAATTTAATTGATAGAGCAATGTTGACCAAAAAAAAATGTAGGCTCAACTAGACTAGTCAAATGTGATTGGTACAAAGTAAATAGATTAACTAGACTAGTCACATGTGATTGGTACAAAGTAAATAGATTAACTAGACTAGTCACATGTGATTGGAACAAAGTAAATAGATTAACTAGACTAGTCACAAAGGATTGGTACTAAGTAAATAGATTAACTAGACTAGTCACATGTGATTGGTACAAAGTAAATAGATTAACTAGACTAGTCACATGTGATTGGTACAAAGTAAATAGATTAACTAGACTAGTCACATGTGATTGGTACAAAGTAAATAGATTAACTAGACTAGTCACATGTGATTGGTACAAAGTAAATAGATTAACTAGACTAGTCACATGTGATTGGATCAAAGTAAATAGATTAACTAGACTAGTCACAAGGGTTTGGTACTAAGTAAATAGATTAACTGGACTAGTCGCATGTGATTGGTAGTAAGTAAATAGTACACACATTCCTGGTACACACATGTAATACAGCTCACTATATCAGACTTGTATTAAAAATGGTGTCACAATTTGCATATTTTATTTTTAAACAAAAGGGTTCGCTTTCATTAGATCAAAAGTGGCTTGTTTCAGTTTCCACTATTTTAAAGTTTGATTGCCAATAACACATTTAGTCATAGACAAAGAGACAATCAGAAAGCAAGCAATAGCGCATTAAACATTCCGTGTATTCTAAAGATGAACATAAAAACACACATACATCAGCCCTCACAACAGACATCAGCCCTCACAACAGACATCAGCCCTCACAACAGACATCAGCCAACACAACAGACATCAGCCCTCACAACAGACATCAGCCCTCACAACAGACATCAGCCCTCACAACAGACATCAGCCCTCACAACAGACATCAGCCCTCACAACAAAAATTTTCAACTTTAACGAATTCAACTTCATTTCGTTTTCCTTGACTACACCTGAGACAAGTGTCTTGACTACACCTGAGACAAGTGTCTTGACTACACCTGAGACAAGTGTCTTGAGTACATCTGAGACAAGTGACTTGAATACATCTGAGACAAGTGACTTGAGTACACCTGAGACAAGTGACTTGATTACTTGACTGAGGGGATTCTTCAAGTGTGAGAACTATCAAGTTCCATAAAAAAACGATTGTGTTGTGTCGTATACTCATCGATCTACAGTGATTACATTTTCTTTAACTTACTAAATAATTATAGCGTACATAATTATAGGTAATACGCCACTAAAACTTTGTTAATTACCTTACAGGATATAACAACATGTGGTCAACTCCGGCCCAACTGCTGAGGAATCCAAACTTAACACCCAGGAGTCTTACTTCATTTACTGACTTCGCTACTTCCTGTTCTGCACTTCGCGCATGCGCCACTTGCTATTCATTGCCTGCTTCCATTAACATCTTCATGGAAGATTTGCTAAGACCCGTGCCCTTTTATCTCAACTCTAGTTCATCTCTTAGTGACGTTGTCGTCTATAACTACACTCTGAACAAAGGTAAGGCACTGAACGTTACAAACTCTTCCTTGCATTCTTGTGATGGACAACTATACGAAGCACTACGGAGAATCATTTCATCCTATCTGTTTGTAGGGATATGGCTCCTTAACCCACCAGCAGGTTTCCCTTGCCGCGAAGAGGCCGGGCCGCACGACGGAACCATTCTTCTTACAATGTACCGCCATTAATCGTGATAGGTTGCCACCTCAGCTTGCGACCCCGTGAGAAATGGCGTAGCGGACGGGAACAATGGTTACGAGCTTTTCTTCACCACATGGTGAAATGTACTCGGTACTTTGGAAGCCCTCTGAAGGTTCTGGTTCCTTTTTCTTGATCGCCCATTTCTTCTGTTGAAAACTGATTTTGTTTAGTTCATGCTGTAGCATGCACAGTGCGCTGTGGGTAGGGGGGGTATCTGGGAAAAGGTTTCCATGGTCTCTTTAGGCGCTCAGCAAACACAACGGCATCTAGAATTGGACTTCGAGCTCCAGCCCCTAGATAGGTAGCCAATCGGGTTATGCTTCTCAGCCACACTTCTTATGGGCCTTTTCAAGAAGTTGTCACGATAAGGTAAAGAGTTTCCTGACCAGACTTGTTCATGCCTCGTACACACACAGACGTCTTCCTTGTGGTCGAGATGAACATTTACCGATATGTGCTTCCTAAATAGACAGGACCAGGCTGGGGATATCAACATTCAAACCAGCACATGGTAAAGAGAAATATATGGTATTTTACATTATGTGCTTTATTGGAGGCTTTAATTGCAGCTGTCAAAGAATAGACATTCTTAAATGCAATTACATTTGACTTTTGTCTTTGCCTTTCCCCTGTGTTTATTGAAAAGACCTGCACATCTGTTCGATCTCGGATTTCTTCGTCAACGCTTTTCTCTCGGTATACATTTAATAACACGGCCGTGAACTTCAGAATCAATCATTCGTGCAGATCTAAATTGACATTCAAGCAATACATTTCTTTTTGGTAAGGCGATTTGATACTTCTTAACTCTTCGATAAAAAGAAAAAAAAAAGCGAATTCATTTTCACTGTAATTAAACACTTTAATTTCACTTGACTACTTCCAGCTGGACCTCTCGAGATCTAAACATGTGTATCTCCTTACAAGGCTCAGTTCATTCACTCGTTTCACTTGATTAGGAGGGACGAGAATAAAAAACTTTGCCACTATTAATCTAAAGCAAATGTCAAACATATGAAGTACGGATGTGGACCTCAACACTTTAGTGTATTCCATCATTAGGCCACCAGTCTCAATTCAATGTACTAACAAGCTTCACGCCAGAAGACAATCTAATCAAGAGTTTTCTAGTACGCTGAGCTAGTTAGAGGTAGGTCGTTTATCGAGCAGACAAAACCTGATGATCTACATCCCACGTCAGGCCTGCCTCGTTCACGCTGACAAACTTGACCCTACACTAGTGACTCCACTAAACAAAGCATGTGATCTCTTCTAAGGCGATTTCTTGATCTGTTTCTGACGTCATTACCGTTTGTTCGACATTTCCTTTCCAAGTTTAAAATACACTTGACCTTGTGACTAGTGTAGTTTGTATCAGTGTACAGATCAATAAACTGTTGGGAAAGTGAGTAGCTTCATAACAATATCAATCAGTTGTTGTGACTAGACTAGAACATGAAGCTAACCAATGAACCAGTTGTTGTGACTAGACTAGAACATGAAGCTAACCAATGAACCAGTTGTTATTACTAGACTAGATAATGAAGCCAACCAATGAACCAGTTGTTATTACTAGACTAGATAATGAAGCCAACCAATGAACCAGTTGTTGTTACTAGACTAGATAATGAAGCCAACCAATGAACCCAGTTGTTGTCACTAGACTAGAACATGAGTTTGAGTTTTTGGCACATCGGCACAATTTAGGCCGGCCATGTCGTGCCCGTAATCCCCCAAGGGTTACTTTCCCTTCATACCACAAGAGCTTAATTTTATATAGCTAAGCCATTAAAACCAAGGTCCATTCACAGTTAAAATAGTAAAGGTAGTAAACATTTAATAATTTAATAAAAATCTTTTGTAAATATTATATATTCACGATTTCACAAATCAGACTTTCGCAGACAACCCCACCTCACGGACAAAGCCCAGTACCTTCCAAGAGTCGACATTGTTGAACAGTGTTTTTAAGTTGTGCGCTCTAAAACATTTCCCCACATCTCTTGGTATCTGGGACAATGAATGAGGATATGATCCACGGTGAGACTAGAACATGAAGCCAACGAATGAACCAGATGTTGTGACTAGTTAGACTAGAACATGAAGCCAACCAATGAACCAGATGTTGTGACTAGTTAGACTAGAACATGAAGCCAACAAATGAACCAGATGTTGTGACTGGTTAAACTAGAACATGAAGCAAACCAAGGAACCAGTTGTGACTAGACCAGAAAATAGAGCCAACCAAGCAACCAGTTGTTGTGACTAGCTAGACAAGCCTAAATATTAAACAAATTGTTTTGATGTAGCGCGCGTATAAAAGAAACTGACGTATCTGTGTGTGTATACAACTTTGTTTCCTAACATATATCTTGATCTATTTGCGCCAGATGTGCTCTTCACTTCTGACATTTACCTGGTGGATCACGGACTTCAAGCCATGTCAGGCATCACTGGATACACGTCATGGGCAGGACTACCTCATGCAGTAGGAGGCTCAACTGCCCACCTAAAAATGGAGACATCACAGAAACCTGGCGACACCTTTGTGAGTTTTTGCTATACGCTCGAGTCTGTGTGTGGTCAGTTGATGCCAACACTTTGTAGATATGTTGAGTTGGTTAACGCTCAAGTCTGTGTAGTCAGTTCATGCCAACACTTTGTAGAAATGTTGAGTTGGTTAACGCTCAAGTATGTGTGGTCAGTTCATGCCAGCACTTTGTAGATATGTTGAGTTGGTTAACGCTCAAGTCTGTGTGGTCAGTTCATGCCGACACTTTGTAGATATGTTGAGTTGGTTAACGCTCAAGTCTGTGTGGTCAGTTCATGCCAACACTTTGTAGATATGTTAAGTTGGTTAACGCTCAAGTCTGTGTGGTCAGTTCATGCCAGCACTTTGTAGATATGTTAAGTTGGTTAACGCTCAAGTCTGTGTGGTCAGTTCATGCCAGCACTTTAGAGATATGTTGAGTTGGTTAACGCTCAAGTCTGTGTGGTCAGTTCATGCCAGCACTTTGTAGATAGGTTGAGTTGGTTAACGCTCAAGTCTGTGTGGTCAGTTCATGCCAGCACTTTGTAGATATGTTAAGTTGGTTAACGCTCAAGTCTATGTGGTCAGTTCATGCCAGCACTTTGTAGATATGTTAAGTTGGTTAACGCTCAAGTCTGTGTGGTCAGTTCATGCCAGCACTTTGTAGATATGTTAAGTTGGTTAACGCTCAAGTCTGTGTGGTCAGTTCATGCCAGCACTTTGTAGATATGTTGAGTTGGTGAACAAAACAACAACGTCATGTGTTCATGTCTAATAATTGAACATATTGATCTCTTCAACATTGTTCAACAACCCCTTGCACAACCACATCTCTTGTTTCTGTAACATACTCTTATAACCACATCTCTTGTTTCTGTAACATACTCTTACAACCACATCTCTTGTTTCTGTAACATACTCTTACAACCACATCTCTTGTTTCTGTAACATACTCTTACAACCACATCTCTGTAGTACATTTTGTCTCATGCCTGAGCGACTTCCTAAAAGTCAGTATTGGGCCAACACACTCTTCGAATCTTCCAGCTCAGTGTCTGCAATGTCCTAATGTTGTGTATGGGTAGGGCGTGGGTATGTCCTACCAGCTATACTAATGTTCTGGTCATTGCTTTTTATAAACATTTAGAAGGTACTATACGGCATCCCGAGAGTCCAAGTAAGTACTGAATGATGAAAATCTGTAACTTGAAGCTAGTAATCCTTAAGCATTAGTAAAGCAGGAGGAGCGGTGGCTTAGTAGTAAAGTGCTTGGCTTCCAAACCGGAGTTCTCTGGTTTGAATCCTAGTGAAGACTGTGATTTTTAATTTGGAGATACTTAGGGCGCCTCTGAGTCAACCCAGCTCGAATGGGTACCTGACATTATTTCGGGAAAAGTAAAGGCGGTTGGTCGTAGTGCTGGTCACATGACACCCGCATTAACCGTGGGCCACAGAAACAGATGATCTGTTTATCGTCTTCCCTATAGACCAAACAGTCTGAAAGAAAATAAAGACGCCTATTGTTACTCCGTACAAGTTTGTTGAGGAATCAAGATAAAGTAACTTAACACTAAACGTACACAATCTACTGATACATGTACACAATCCACTGCTACATATACACAATCTACTGCTACATATACACAATCTACTGCTACATGTACACAATCCGCTGCTACATGTACACAATCCAATTTTACGTGTTCACATTCCACTGCTACATGTGCACAGTCCACTGCTACATGTTCACAATCTACTGCTACATGTACACAATCCACTTTTACGTGTTCACAATCCACTGCTACTTGTGCACAGTCCACTGCTACATATACACAATCCACTACTACATGTACACAATGCACTGCTACATATTCACTAAAGTTTCTAGGAATCTTTATGGTATACCACTCAAACAAACTTCGTACTAATGGCGGCACGGCTAAACTGCCAGGATTCTAATTTTATTTGTTTTATGATACTGTTCACATTTGTCATGTAGAGTGAAATCCAGTGAATACAAACTGAGAATGTTGTTGTTGTTGCTGCTGCTGATGGAAACACTGAGATCTAGATGTTTCCTTTGTCTTCAGGTTGTGGTAGAGCCAGTCACTGGGAGGATCTGGGAGAAGCATACACAGCTTCAATGGAACGTCGCTGTCAGTAACGAAAGTGCTTTCTTTAATGGGAGGAATGTCTCAGCAGTTCATATTCCGCTTCCGGTCTACTGGTGGCACAGATCGGCCGTGATCAGCTCGAGTCAAGTGGATTACTATAAGCATCTGGTAACATCTAGTATTGTGTTTAGCTAAGATAAAATGCTTTGCTATTTATACATAGGAACATCTAGTATTTTTTTTAGCTAAGATAAAATGCTTTGCTATTTATACATAGGAACATCTAGTATTGTGTTTAGCTAAGATACAATGTTTTGCTATTTATACCTAGGAACATCTAGTATTGTGTTTAGCTAAGATAAAATGTTTTGCTATTTATACATAGGAACATCTAGTATTTTTTTTAGCTAAGATAAAATGCTTTGCTATTTATACATAGGAACATCTAGTATTGTGTTTAGCTAAGATAAAATGCTTTGCTATTTATACCTAGGAACATCTAGTATTGTGTTTAGCTAAGATAAAATGCTTTGCTATTTATACATAGGAACATCTAGTGTTGTCTGAGAGCAAATGTTTTGATATGTACAACTAGTAAAATCTAGTATTGAGTTTAGCTAAGAAAAAGAGCTTTGTGCACCAAATGTTAAAATGTTCTACTCGTAAGAAGCTGATGCCCTTGACACTAGGAGCTCTTCTGTAATAAGAACTCTTATGTTAAAAGAGCTTTTCTGTACAAGGAACTCTTCTGTACTAATGACGCATGTACGCATGCTCCTAATGCAAATATTTATGATCGTCCCTAACGTTCCACCTCCTAGTAGCGCCGAATCTATATAAAACTGGGGTGTGTGTGTTTGCGCTTGTTGATTATCAGTCGGTGAAAAAAAAAGTCATATCTGGATGAAGAAATGTATTCGTTTCTGGGTTTTCACGATTAGAGCCCTATTCCTTATTTAAACTTAGTCGGACGCTAACCGAATGCGACATGGGTTGTATTTCAAAGTTGGTTGTTCCAATGAACAGGATCAGAGTTTGTAATAATGGAGTGAGGATAGAAAGCAAAAACTTGACATTACAATCACGTCTCCAAGTTTTCTGGAGGCTTCAGTGTGTGATTGTAACATCGGCAACCTTTTAGTTTCTGGAGGCTTCAGTGTGTGATTGTAACATCAGCAATCTTTTAGTTTCTGGAGGCTTCAGTGTGTGATTGTAACATCAGCAATCTTTTAGTTTCTGGAGGCTTCAGTGTGTGATTGTAACATCAGCAATCTTTTAGTTTCTGGAGGCTTCAGTGTGTGATTGTAACATCAGCAATCTTTTAGTTTCTGGAGGCTTCAGTGTGTGATTGTAACATCAGCAATCTTTTAGTTTCTGGAGGCTTTAGTGTGTGATTGAAACATCGGCAATATTTTATTTTCAACCTGACCTGGTCAGTTAAGTAGTGCAAAACCAAAAATGTTCTGTTGATCGATACTCAACTTTTTTATTTTTGCTCTATTGCTTCCCAGCGTGACCACATCAAGTGTTTGCCCAGCCCTTAAAGGTGGCGCCCCTTGTATCCGCTAAGATTGTTCCTTTCTATTACGGCCTGTCTTGACATGTCACTTTTATTGAAATATAGCTCTAAACATTGGTCTTTCTATTAGCTATAGATCTAAACATTGGTCTTTCTATTAGCTATAGCTCTAAACATTGGTCTTTCTATTAGCTATAGATCTAAACATTGGTATTTCTAATAGCTATAGATCTAAACATTGCTCTTTCTAATAGCTATAGATCTAAACATATGCACATGTCAATCTTAAACAAAAGAGAGTTCAACTTCTTAACATCTTTGAACTTGAGTCATAGTAATTAAATGATCATTTATTCATTACAAAGAAAAAGTTGACTTTGCAATCTAGAAGAAAATGTCCGCCGGATCAATTTCTTTGATAGCGTTTCGTTCCCACACAAAGACTGATGTCTTAAACATGTATTTCATTTCTGGAGGATTCAGCGGCAGTACCTCCACTTCCAGCACCCTGAGGTCAGGGATGAGATGACCCGTATCGTCCATAATATTGACTATGTTGACCTTGTAAGCAGACGTGGGCACCAAAGGCTTTATCAGCTTGATCTGACTGTCTATGTCCAGGCGGACATAATCTTCCATTCTGTTATCTAGAAGTAGGCCTTGGATTTCCCCTTCTTGGTTCACGCCGAAGAAGATGGCGCCACCGCCAGAGTTTAGAAATGCGCAGACGTATTTTCCAACCATGATTCGGAAATTCCTGTGAAATAAACCCAAGAAAAATACAATTTAACTTTGATTTCAACATGAGTTTTGCCAATACGCGCAGCCTTTGTTTGGCTTTGAAAACCGATGTCATGATTTAATTGACAATGCACTGGATTACAACGATCTATTTAAGAATGATATACAATGTATGATAAACTAGGTCTCAATGACTTATACATTGATTGGTGGAGTTTGAAAGTAAAAGTCAACTAGAATGATATTCAATGTATGATAAACTAGGTCTCAATGACTTATACATTGATTGGTGGAGTTTGAAAGTAAAAGTCAACTAGAATGATATTCAATGTATGATAAACTAGGTCTCAATGACTTATACATTGATTGGTGGAGTTTGAAAGTAAAAGTCAACTAGAATGATGTTGTATTTAACCGCTTATATAATAATGCAACTTAAGCTAAATTGAGTACTGAATTAGGCATTCCTTGTTGACTTATGGTAATGGTGTTTAAAATAGTGATGGCATTCGCGACTTCCACCTCCAAGCAGAGAAAAGGCTAACAACTCAGGGTGGATTTGCAAATTTTGGTTTCACTAAAAAATAGGAGTACTGAGGATGATGGACTTATTACCACATTTGTATCTATCCTAGGTAAGCTGGAGAAAGTTTGGTGGCATGTTTGAAACATTTCAAGACTTTTTTTCCCCATGATCACTAGACAAGCTAGCCCAGTCAGTCAGTCAGTCAGTCAGTCAGTCAGTTTGTTTTATTTGGTTTTCCGGAACACTTGATAGATCAATCCCTTGTGACATGAATCATGGTGCCTAGTTTCCACTACGCTTTCTAACATTCTGAACCGCACGGAGGTAGTGTTAGGACTCAACAGCACTTAGCTAACAGGCATCTTTAAAAGTGCATCTAAAAGAGTTACCTCGGACTACGTGTCAAAATGTCTCCGCTGTCAGTGTAAACATTTTTAATGTCCGTGGACAGAGTCTGGAAAAGGAGATAAAAGTTCATCCCAGTGTTGAAACATGGCGTCACTTGCGGCGTTGAGGTCTTGGCGTCCACTTTGATCAGCTGAGCGTCGTTTGTGGCCTCCTGGCGTCCCGACGTCGGACTAAAACAGGCCCAGGCCGTCTGGGCGCAGTCCAAGGTCCTGACATCATCTTCGTCCTCCTCCAGGCGCTGGAAACTGATCTGAGTGTCCGAGTCTTCGGCCGAGACACTGAGCAACTGAAAGACGTGCTCACCCTTGGGCTGACTCGAGGTCTGTGGCTCCGTGATCTCTTTGAACTTGGCCATGGTGACATCTTCTATCGGGGAGTACTCGTTAGGAGCAGCTGATGGATCCAACTGACCAAGTACTGCTTCTGAGATGGAGCTCAGCTCCTGAAAGTAAAGCATTTAGCATTGTGCCTCGTAGACTGTACTTTAAATACCAGGTACATAATCCTAAAGATTAACGACGATCAAAAGCATTACCACAGTCTGTTCGTTGAAGTTTTCAACAGGACTTTTATCTTACCTATAGCAGACGTGACTTCACAAAAGAAGATCATTACGTCCTACGCATTTCATGTGCCAATCTAGTCATGCATGTTAATCAATGATTTTTTTAAATCAAAGTACTAAAGACACATACTAAAAAGCAATTATATTTGTTTCTATCAACTATCGCAAAAAAACGTGGGTTCCATCCCCCATACTGGCCAAATTATTTTGCTGGTTTTTTTTAAAGAAAAATAAGTAGGAATATTTAGTTGATTATTGGAACATGAAGTTTGACTGTTTAGTTGACTATTGGAACATGAAGTTTGACTGTTTAGTTGACTATTGGAACATGAAGTTTGACTGTTTAGTTGACTATTGGAACATGAAGTTTGACTGTTTAGTTGACTATTGGAACATGAAGTTTGACTTTAGTTGACTATTGGAACATGAAGTTTGACTGTTTAGTTGACTATTGGAACATGAAGTTTGAATGTTTAGTTGACTATTGGAACATGAAGTTTGAATATTTAGTTGACTATTGGAACATGAAGTTTGACTGTTTAGTTGACTTTTGGAACATGAAGTTTGAATATTTAGCTGATTATTGGAACATGAAGTTTGAATATTTAGCTGATTATTGGAACATGAAGTTTGAATATTTAGTTGATTATTGGAACATGAAGTTTGACTGTTTAGTTGACTATTGGAACATGAAGTTTGACTGTTTAGTTGACTATTGGAACATGAAGTTTGAATGTTTAGTTGACTATTGGAACATGAAGTTTGAATATTTAGTTGATTATTGGAACATGAAGTTTGACTGTTTAGTTGACTATTGGAACATGAAGTTTGAATATTTAGTTGACTATTGAAACATGAAGTTTGAATATTTAGTTGATTATTGGAACATGAAGTTTGAATATTTAGCTGATTATTGGAACATGAAGTTTGAATATTTAGTTGATTATTGGAACATGAAGTTTGACTGTTTAGTTGACTATTGGAACATGAAGTTTGACTGTTTAGTTGACTATTGGAACATGAAGTTTGACTGTTTAGTTGACTATTGGAACATGAAGTTTGACTGTTTAGTTGACTATTGGAACATGAAGTTTGAATGTTTAGTTGACTATTGGAACATGAAGTTTGAATATTTAGTTGATTATTGGAACATGAAGTTTGACTGTTTAGTTGACTATTGGAACATGAAGTTTGAATATTTAGTTGACTATTGAAACATGAAGTTTGAATATTTAGTTGATTATTGGAACATGAAGTTTGACTGTTTAGTTGACTCTACTATTTGAACATAAAGTAGTAATTGATTTTAATATACATTTTAATTGGTCCTTTTTTATAAAAACCTTTTTTTTTTCCGCAAACGTGGACTAACTTTTTCTTATGGATCAAAAGAGTTCGTGCATGTTAGAGATAAGCTACACTGTAGAAGTTATTTCCTGTCTGACTTCCTTATGATGAGCAGATATAGTTATTTTATCGATACTCAAATTTACAGATAGAGAAGACTTTCAAGCCATAGATATTTTGTTCCATTGAATGGTGGGGCATCAATTATTCATATAAAAAAGAAACAACATTGGGACTTCACTAAGTCATTACCTCATTGGGAACATTTTTTACAACTTTTCTTGAGATCGAATCCTGATAGCTAGTGGTGTAATGACTTACTAATGACTGTGTACCTAGAGTTGTACATAATTCAATTAGCTGCTTTTAGTTCAATGATTGTGTACCTAGAGTTGTACATAAACAAATTAGCTACTTAACCTGGCTTTCCCCTGGGGCTTGTCCACTAAGTCTTGCAGCCTTCAGGTGTTGTGGCTTGTCTGTCAGACGACGCAGGTCGTACAAGTTCATTATACTCTGAACTTCTTTCAGCACCTGCATTTAATCAACGAGCTGTATATGTTTTGCAAAGAGCATGGGTTTAAATCCAGAGGTCAGGCTCTAATACACTCACCAGTGTCTGATGGTATTCAACTTTTCTTAGTTTTATTCAAAGATTTTTAAAAAGCTGCACGAATTAGTGATTTACTTGCAGTGGTTCTCAATATATGGGCTTAAACAAATGTTAGTCTCCCCAATTCACAATGTGTAAACATTTCTTGTTGACAGTGCGACCAACCAAATTTCATTAAGAAATACACCTTCTACAATCAAATCTCAAAAGTTCACTAGATTCCATCTGTTTTCATTTCACAATAGGTCAACGGGAATGACATTACACTGTATTGATGTTATCTCTTGTAATTTTTTTCAACTTACATTCTCTGCTAATACTTCTCAGCTTACATTTCCCCCCTGCTAATACTTCTCAGCTTACATTTCCTGCTAATACTTCTCAGCTTACATTTCCCTGCTAATACTTCTCAGCTTACATTTCCCTGCTAATGCTTCTCAGCTTACATTTCCCTGCTAATACTTCTCAGCTTACATTTCCCTGCTAATACTTCTCAACTTACATTTCCCTGCTAATACTTCTCAGCTTACATTTCCCTGCTAATTCTTCTCAGCTTACATTTCCCCCCTGCTAATACTTCTCAGCTTACATTTCCCTGTTAATACTTCTCAGCTTACATTTCCCTGCTAATACTTCTCAACTTACATTTCCCCCCTGCTAATACTTCTCAACTTATATTTCCCTGCTAATACTTCTCAACTTACATTTCCCCCCTGCTAATACTTCTCAGCTTACATTTCCCTGCTAATACTTCTCAACTTACATTTGCCCCCTGCTAATACTTCTCAACTTACATTTCCCTGCTAATACTTCTCAACTTACAATTCTCTAGTAATATCTTCGCCAATGAACAATTTTAGCGTGTTTAAACTTTTGACCAAACAGAGTGAGTTGATATAAGCTTTGAGAAAACAAACACTGAGGCACTGCTAAGGGAAAAGACATTCATGTTCAAGCTTTTTGAAACAATAAGAAATATAAATCAATTTGTTATTTGATGCCACAAAAGAGGAAGACTTGGCATAACGTGTTGTAATGTTCGGCTTGAAGGCTTCACGTGTACATTAGAGACAAGCAGCTCACCTTCATGGCGTAATCCTCCACAGACTTCTGGTAGAACTCGACTACGGCGTAACCCACTTCAGGATTGACTGAGATCTTAGCCGTGTCCACACATCTGATGCCTACACAATTCAGCAGGCGAAAGATATTTTTGGCGGTTTCATCCGGGCTTTGCTCAAGACGTAAAGGACCAATGATCACACCGAATTTTTGCTGCTCACTCATGTCTGATGGACATGACATATGATGGACATGACATATGATGGACATGACATATGATGGACATGACATATGATGGACATGACATATGATGGACATGACATATGATGGACATGAACTATGATACATATGACGTGTACGATATGTATTGTTGTTGATATATACTAAATATGATATAGATTAATGATATGACCTATATAGAATGATTGCAAAATGCATGTGATATAAACGAAATGGGGCAAAATAGAAATATGTAAATGAGTTTAATACTAGTTACACATTATTATTTATAACGATCTCTTTAAACATTTGAGTTTCATTTTCAGCAGCCATCGTAGGAAAAAAACTGTATTTAATCTGTCTGCCAAGTGTAGATCCAAAAAGTGTTATTGAAAGTTTCCTTTTTATCATCGCATTTCTCGTGCTCAAAAGAAGTGTGCAAGTGTTTGTTGTTTGTTTGTTGTTGTTGTTGTTGTTTGTTGTTTGTTGTTTGTTGTTTGCTGTTGTTGTTTGTTGTTTGTTGTTTGTTTTGTTTGAAGTTAAATATTCACATTAAATGATTATATAGATTACTGCGTAAATATTTGTGTAAATATCTGTGTAAATGTCTTGTCTTATATTTCTCGCACACAAATTGTTGAAACATTGATTGTGTGTGTCTTGATTGTGTGTCTTCACTGTTTAAGTGTTGTGTTTGAAACTCTTGGCCGATCTCTCGACTCATGTTGTATGAGAAGAAATCCATTGTTGTGTTTGAAACTCTTGGCCTATCTCTAGACTCGTGTTGTATGAGAAGAAATCCATTGTTGTGTTTGAAACTCTTGGCCTATCTCTAGACTCGTGTTGTATGAGAAGAAATCCATTGTTGTGTTTGAAACTCTTGGCCTATCTCTAGACTCATGTTGTTTGAAAAGAAATCAATTGGCTGCTTTGAGTATTTGCTGACGCTATGAAATAGATAAAATATTTAGTGATGTACTTACTGCTGGGCCGAGTTAAGTATTTAATCACAATTAAATCTCCAAGCCGCCATGTCTGGCCAAGAGATGTACTTTATAAGTAAACTGGGGAAATCAATAAGCACATTGAGTGAAACATTCACAACAGATTTGGACTTTTGAAAGTCGATGAAAGGGTTATAAAAGAAACATTTTATTATGTGCTAATTGAAAAAAATAAATAATTTGGTCTCTCTCTCTCTCTCTCTATTCGATCGTCTCTTATTAGGCGTTCCTTCTTTCACAGTCTCTCTTATCAACTCAGTTCTCTCAATCTATCCCCCCTTCTCTTCTTTCTTCTTTCATTTCCGAGGATCAACATCCTTTTAAGTCAGTTTTGTCGAAACTATTTCTGGTTTCAGTTTGACCTAAAGTCAATGGAGTTGTTTTGTTTTTTTCAATGAGAGAATTTTTATCGTGAATCAGTATTTACTTCATAACGATCTGGGAAGTGGGAATCCCATGCAAATAAGAATGTATCATCTTTAGCTTTTTTTGTTTGAATAATTAGGAAAAATGGAAGGAATGTATTCACAATCTATTAGCAACCCATGTAGCGAACAAAAAAAAACACTATTCCCCAGAAAAACAAGTGTATCATAGTGTAAACACTGGTATTGAAGTTTGAAGCCTAGTTTATCTGGACTCTGTCTAATCCCTGAAGTGTTTGCACATTGATTTGATGCTTTGGCACACTCTTGAGACTAGAAGCTATGAATTGTACTTTGTGCAAACACAAATCTGCAGTTTATTGTTGAATAAATAGACCCGGAAGTAGATATCCTTAAGAGAGGCTGGAGACTGAAAGGCCACACCCCCACATTTAACCTAAGACTGGAACCCCAAGAGGAAGAGGGGACGACCCAGGAATTCATGGCACCGCCATTTGGAAGCGGAAGGTCAAGACGTCGGGGGCAGTTGCAGAGATTCGCCCAGAACCTTGAGGGAATATGGTTTGTGACGGGACCATAGGCAAAGATGAGATCTACCCAAACCTTAACCTGGCTTCACATTCATTTAACTAAATATATTAGCAAACCATGCCCTTCCTATAGATCTTATCTTATGTTATAAAATGCAGACGTTGCTTTAAAAAAAAAGATGATTATCTCCTGCGCGTGTGCCTGTGTCAATCAAGGCATACATGTTAACCAATAACTTAAATTCTGCCCAAGTCATTGGTTTTCCTGGCTGGCTTAGGCATTTTGTTCTTATTGCAATAGTGAAGATGGAGCATTTGTACAAATTTGTCCTAGCATGTGGAACAAGGAATGTGCCTTTATCTTTGTGTCTTTCTGAGTATTTTATTATGTTTTGTTTTTGTATTTGAGGATTATGGTTCCTATAAATGCTACTTTACTTTGGAGTAAAGGCTTTCTAAATTTGGTGATTTCACTAAAAGTGTTACTGTAGTCAAATGTGAATATACGTTTGTTATAAATCTCACTGCTCTACTGCTCTATTTTGTGTATGTTCCAGTTTCTTAACTTTTTTTTTTTGAGTTGAGGGGTCCCAACCAAAGGATGCAAATTAATATTATATTATTTTCTTAACCAAGGTTAAATACAATTTTAGTTTTATGTTCTTATTTGATTTGTAGATCTATAATAGGTCCAATATTAAAATCTAGATCACTAGATCTATGATTAAGATGGTACATCGTATAAGAAAAGGTTAAGATTTTTAGATCTTATCTTATATAATACAGACGTTACTTCAAAAAAACAAGAAGATAACGTCCTACGCGTCATGCATCTAGTCATGCATATTAACCAATGATTGTCAAGTCATTGGTTTTCCTGGTTGGTTCAGGCAACCCAATCCATGCTTTAATAGCACTAGGCATTAGATCTAGGGCTGGGGAAGAAATAGCATTTGTTCAGATTTGTGCTAGCATATGATATGGTCAATATGGATTATGGAACAAGGAATGTGCCTTTGCATTTGTCTATCAGGTCTCGTCTTACCCAAGCAAGCTTCACTATCTAGAGTGAAAAATTGTTTATTTCTACTTTGTAGTCTTATAGATCTAGTGGCTAGTCACATAGGCAGTGGAGAATCTTCCATTCTCTCGCTTGTCTCTTCTTGACACATTTCATGTCATGTCTCTAGTCTAGATCTACATTTCTTGTCTGTTAGTCTCCAGACGTGCCGGTATGACATCGGAAATTCCCATTTGAAAGTGCAAGCGCTGAGTCGGTTATTTGTGAGTTTATATATTGTCTAGGGTTTACCCTGCCATGGGTTTATCCCAGACATGATTTACCATTGATTAACCTTTAATTTAGTATTGATTTACATTTAATTTATCTTCAGACAAGATTGACTTACATTTGACGTATCATTGATATACACTTGCTTCGCAATTGCTTTCGTCGTCTCTGTAGTGCACTGTTACAAAGAACTTGTATTAAAGCTAAATCAAATCTAAGAGGTAATAATCAGGCTTGCACTCGAGTCCGAAGATTAAGGAGTAATGCTAGAGAAATGTCACACGACTACGCCGTCCTAGCTGTGATCTACATACTTTGCCACATCCAGCGCAGACATTAGAGGTAATAGAGTATCTATAAATGTCTGGCGTTTGAATAAAATATATTGGGACGATTTTTCCAACTAAAAAGTATGTATGCCGTTTGTATATTTTCCGTTTAATTCGTTATAGTAAATGGTATACCTTTAAAAATGGATTATAAATTGTTTCGTATCTCTGCAACCTTTTTCCTCCATGCTTGACGCAAACAAAAAGGACAGAAGACTCAAAGGTAAAGTAGCAATTATACATAAAACACTGAACCATAATCCTCAAATACAAAAACAAAATTTAATAAAATACTCTGAAAGACACAAAAATAAAGGCACATTCCTCGTCCCATATGCTAGGACAAATTTGTACAAATACTCCTTCTTCCCTAGTGCTATTAGAGCATGGAATGGGTTGCCTGAGCTAGCCAGAAAAACCAGTGACTTGGCAGAATTTAAGTCACTGGTTAATATGCATGACTAAATGCATGACGCGTAGGACGTAATCATCTTCTTTTTTGAAGTAACGTCTGTATTATATAAGATAAGATAAGAAGAAGAAAAAGTTGAATCATTTCTTTCTTCCCCCTACTCTTAACCAACAACCCCTTCCACCACACTGACCTATATTTGTATTCACACGAGCATATTTAAAAAGTTTATGTGAATCATTCTCTGATACCAAGAGTTTCAAATGACTTATATTTCAGACCTGGCAGTTACCGTTTTGTAATTGTCTCTCGTATCTAACCACAAGAATTGTATAGGAGGACACAGTTGATGGCAATTGTTTTCTAAACCGTGGGCAGTATGTATGTTTATATCGTTTATTATTAAATCTTAAGTCAACTGAACAAGTTTTCCCTGTAAAGGAGACGACATTAAATCCCCCCTCTCTTTGGAAGTACTAGAGAATGACTACTAGTTTATTTCTGTGCAATAAGAATAAAAAAACGCCTACATGTTCTATTATTCTGACAAAACAGCCCTCCAGAAACAGGGCCTGAATAGTTAATTGTCAGAGCATGGGGATAGCTGGAGGCCTTGCTTTTACAAACAAAATAGATTTGATATTTAACTCCAGCAAAGAAAATCTTAGGAATTTTAACTCAGAGACAAATCAGAAACAACGGTAAACATGAAATCGATAATGTCCATTCCTGCCGCTGAGAACCTAATTATCTCCCCTTTTGTTCTGTTTATGTTCTTCTACTTAATGAACTTATTGTTACGTTCTAGCTCGCGATGGAGTTTTAATTAACTTAACAATTGACACAGAGTTCAAAATGATGTGTATACAATAGAAATGCATTCCTTTTCTTATATATCACTGCTTCGTAAATGTTGAATGTAGAGATACAAGTTGATTGTAATTTAGAGATACAAGCTGATTGTAATGTAGAGATACAAGTTGATTGTAATGTAGAGATACAAGTTGATTGTAATGTAGAGATACAAGTTGATTGTAATGTAGAGATACAAGTTGATTGTAATGTAGAGATACAAGTTGATTGTAATGTAGAGATACAAGTTGATTGTAATGTAGAGATACAAGTTGATTGTAATGTAGAGATACAAGTTGATTGTAATGTAGAGATACAAGTTGATTGTAATGTAGAGATACAAGTTGATTGTTGATATATACGTTTGAGAAAGCCTTACGTTTAGACATAAAAAGTGCTGTTGAGTTGACTGGATATTTCTATTTGAGTGTCTATCATCTATCAAAGAGATACTTCCCAACATTAATGTCATGAGGATTTACATTTTGTGTGTGTTTTGTTCTGTTGAAGTTTATAGAGTCGGCAGCTCACTTCTAAAGATTCCCTATCCCCGTATCTTTTTCAATGAATAAATACAATCAGTTCACGTGAAGACTTCACTTATGTTTGTGAAACAGTACTCAATTAAAATAAAACTATTTTGAATCTGTGTAAAAATGTTTAAAATGTTTTAATGTATTCTATGTATTCTATTGACAAGTTTGGGTGCACTTTTAAATTCCAATGCATCAACTGTTCTGCCTAGAGTAGATCTGTAAGACGTATATAACTTACAGCTATCACTGCGCACTCCGATGTAATCTGTAATGCACCATCTATTACCTTATCATTTATTAAGCCATTTACATTTAGTCTTGTGTAAATGTTTAATAAGCCTGGTCTGGTGTAAGTTTGTAGTAAGCCATTTACTGCCCGGTCCGGTGTAAGTTTGTAGTAAGCCATTTACTGCCCGGTCTGATGTAAGCTTGTAGTAAGCCATTTACTGCCCGGTCTGATGTAAGCTTGTAGTAAGCCATTTACTGCCCGGTCTGATGTTAGCTTGTAGTAAGCCATTTACTGCCCGGTCTGATGTTAGCTTGTAGTAAGCCATTTACTGCCCGGTCTGATGTAAGCTTGTAGTAAGCCATTTACTGCCCGGTCTGATGTACGCTTGTAGTAAGCCATTTACTGCCCGGTCTGATGTAAGCTTGTAGTAAGCCATTTACTGCCCGGTCTGATGTAAGCTTGTAGTAAGCCATTTACTGCCCGGTCTGATGTAAGCTTGTAGTAAGCCATTGACTGCCTGGTCTGATGTAAGCTTGTAGTAAGCTATTGACTGCCTGGTCTGATGTAAGCTTGTAGTAAGCCATTGACTGCCTGGTCTGATGTAAGCTTGTAGTAAGCCATTGACTGCCCGGTCTGATGTAAGCTTGTAGTAAGCCATTGACTGCCCGGTCTAATGTAAGCTTGTAGTAAGCCATTGACTGCCCGGTCTAATGTAAGCTTGTAGTAAGCCATTGACTGCCTGGTCTGATGTAAGCTTGTAGTAAGCCATTGACTGCCTGGTCTGATGTAAGCTTGTAGTAAGCCATTGACTGCCTGGTCTGATGTAAGCTTGTAGTAAGCCATTGACTGCCTGGTCTGATGTAAGCGTGTAGTAAGCCATTTACTGCCTGGTCTGATGTAAGCTTGTAAGAAGTTAATTTAATTTACCACTGATAGTCATCTACATGTCCAAGGTTCTGTAAACTGCCATCTCTCCTCATGTAGATAATGTCTTTATAAGAATACAGCCTCTCAGGCGGGTCACGTGGTTTGACGCAGATTTCAAGGACCTTCAAGTAGGGGGACATGTCTCCCGTTCGTTCCATGACCCTGGCAAAGTTCACCGAGTATTCACTGGTCGACACATGCGGCTCTATCATTCGAGCCGAACACGTGATATCTCTCTTCAGCGCCGATTCATACTGGGGATCTAGGTCCAGTCCAAGGACCACCCCGCTGTCGTTGACACCGAAGAAGATTGTGCCACCTTCGGAGTTGAGGAAGCCGCACATGTACTTGCCAACCATATCCCGGAAGGAGTATCTCTCGTTAATGACCCCGCCTTTCTTGAACTCGGCGTGCCTCGTCTCCGTTCCAATGTTCTGCAGATGATGATAGAAGATCGTCTCCGGGCAACCGCAGGGCTTGACCTCAGCTGTAGATGTCTTAACACTTACAAAGACAGGAGTCCCCTGAACTTTGGTCAATTCGGCGCGCTTTTTCATCAGGAAGGACTGCTTTGGGGACTTCTCCACCTGAGATTCGGACATTGATGAGCCAGCTTTCGAAGTGTCAGGCTTGTCGGACTGAGCGTGAGCTCCGCTAGTAGCAACTGCAGTTGTTTGAGGTCGCTGAGATTTTTCTGTAGTCGATTTTGTTTGTAGCTTGGTGACTGAGCCGCTAGTTGTTAAACTTTTTGTCCCTGGCAGACGAGATTGAACCTTGGGAGATGAAACAAACATTGGAAATTATTATCTGGTCAAAAGCTTGAACATGTTAGTTCTCCAGTACCCACGGATCCAGTAGAAATCTTTTGCACAATTATTTCCTGGAGCTGACAAAACAAAAACCAATACAAAACAATTGACTTATTATATTAACTATTGGTAATTCAATTATTTTGTTTAGTATCGAACAAGGGAAAGAATTTGTACTTGACAGATAAGATGATATAATTGAATTGGTCTCCTTTATACTTTGTGTAGAGAATTAGGTTGCAGCTCAACTAAAAAATTTTATAAGCACTTCGCTGGCACAGTAGTTAATAATGTATTGGCTTGAGGAGGTTTGAACCTTCGAGCTCGAGTTTCAGTCGTACAACACCCTTTCACCATCCCTCCCACACACTTTTTCTAATTGGTCCGTGTGATTGTCAAAGGAGTTGAGCCGAAGGCTCTTCCAACTCTTGGCGTGTAAGCCTGCTTGAATAAACCGTTCTGTCCGGAAGAGGTCCCTGTCAATGTCTATGTAAAACATTGCTATTTCCGATATATCCGGCACTTCGGGCGCATGGACTAGAAAGCATGGCCGAAGGCCGAGCACACCGGGAACCCCCGCCATTTTCCTATGTTGTACCAAGCTAACCGTGCAGGACTCGCCATTAGTGTAACGGTCCCTAGAGGAACGGTGCATGGATTATCGACAGGGACGTGGAAGCTCTCTTTCAACTCCACACCGTGCAATGGGAAAGCTCTCGCATTCCCTTGGACACTTCCACCGGAGTTTTGTTTTGCTATTCATTTAGCCTAATCACTTCCTCAAGTAATCTTTTCCAACCGAGTGCCACGTTAATGCAGAATAGCGTACCCGGGCCTAACTGGTCCAGACAAGTGATTGGTTCATAGCACATTCAGAAAGTGATTGGTTCATAGCACATTCAAAAAGTGATTGCTTCATAGCGCATTCAGAAAGTGATTGGTTCCGCATTCAGAAAGTGATTGGTTCCGCATTCAGAACGGTAAAAGCATGACATTGTACTCAACAAAATCAAGGAGTGCATCTATTTCTAATCGCACAGAATTATTCTCGTTAGTCTCGTCTAAATCTATTACACATTTACGTACATGATTCATCCATATTAATTGATACAATTACACTAAATACATGCTTTGTTCTTTAATGGATCCCAGCACACATTGAACTAGAAGGCAATGAAAAAGTAGACATACTGGCCAGAGAGGGAAGAATGAACAAACAAAATGAAAATCCCTCTCTACCCAGAAGAAATGATAGAGAGTAGAATAAATGAGAATTGGACCAGCTCACATCCCAATCACAAGAAAAACAACGCCTATTATAAGCTATCTCGACATCACCAACGCATAATTTTTCGACTCAGAACCGGACAGAACAGAATGAGACAACATAAGCTTAAAGTCGGGACGAGCGAAACCTGCCCTTGCGAAGCATCACCAGAGAATACTGACCACGTCCTTCAAAGATGTTTACTATATCAAGAGGCCCGAACATACTATATCAAGAGGCCATAAAATCTTCCTATAGAACAAAAACTATACGGAGAACTGCCTGATCTGAAAACCACTGAGCAGTTTTTCTCAGATATAGGATTACTGATCTGAACCCTCTGACATTTAAAATGAGAACAAAGAAGAAAAAAATGCTTTGTTTTTTTTTTAAACAAGTTTTTTTTTTATTTCTCTTGTTAATAAGCTGTATTCTTATAAAGAAATTATTTATATAAGCCACCTGTGTTGTGTTGGAATGTTTTTTTTTTAAAAGTTGTTTTTTTTTTAGTTCTCTTTGCTTTTTTAGAGAAGATAACTTTTAAAAAATTCTTTGCAATAAAAAATTATTTTCCAGTCACTAAACTACTCTTTTCCTTCCAGACACTAGACTACACTTTTCCTTCCAGACACTAGACTACACTTTTTCTTCCAGACAGTAGACTACACTTTTCCTTCCAGACACTAGACTTCACTTTTTCTTCCAGACAGTAGACTACACTTTTTCTTCCAGACAGTAGACTACACTTTTTCTTCCAGACAGTAGACTATACTTTTTTCTTCCAGACAGTAGACTACACTTTTTCATCCAGACAGTAGACTACACTTTTTCTTCCAGACAGTAGACTACACTTTTTATTCCAGACAGTAGAGTAACACTTTTTCATCCAGACAGTAGACTACACTTTTTCTTCCAGACAGTAGACTACACTTTTTCTTCCAGACAGTAGAGTAACACTTTTTCATCCAGACAGAAGACTACACTTTTTCTTCCAGACAGTAGACTACACTTTTTCTTCCAGACAGCAGAGTAACAATTTTTCATCCAGACAGTACACTGCACTTTTTCTTCCAGACACTAGACTACACTTTTTCTTCCAGACAGTACACATTTTCTTCCAGACACTAGACAACATGTTTTTTTTTTCAATATAACAGTCTTGCAAAGTGTTTGACATGTTTCAGATGTTGAAAATAATCTAGTTTAAATCTCCCGCAAGACTTACCTGGCGTCCGAACGTCTGTATCTTCTCTACAACCCAGGTCTTTGGGTTGGGTGTAATGTTTCTCAGGTTGTATAAGCCCATCACCACGGATGGATCTTGCAGCAGCTTCAGGGCGTGCTCCTCGGCTTCCTTACTGGCTATGATCACCTCGGCGTAATCTCTCTGGATGATGACGTCCTTGACGTCTTGCGCAGCGATCCTCACGGCTCTGAGCAGTTTGTGTATGCGTTTGGTCATCTCACTTTCAGAAACGTTTTGAACGATGGGATGGAGAATAATCCCATAATGACCAATAGGCGCACTGGTTGATTGGCTCATGGTGCATCAGACTGTTCCCTTTGAAACTTGTGTAATAAGATTCCACGGTGCTATTGATTTCTAAGAGATTATATTATTTATATGATCTTTTAAATAGTTTGTCTGCAAAGATTGTCTGAAGTCAAAAGCGGCAGAGCTTACCAGCTCGCCATTTGCTTTGTTTATAGTTTGAACTTCCGTTCATTTTGTGCATCAAAACAGTTTAGAACAGCTCATCGTGTTCAGAGATTGGTGAAGAAATGTTCAGCTTTTAAATGTTTTGAATTACTTTGTTCAGAAATAATTGAAGAAGAGTCCAGCTGTTGATAAGCTAGTTTTAGTACATTATAACATGTTCAGAGATAGTTGAAGAAGAGTCCAGATAATAAATGTTGAGTACAATATAGCCTATCATGTTCAGTTGATTAACGTTGAAGTCAGATCATGTGTCCAACTAATCTGCCAATTAATTGATTTGCTCCGGAATTAGGATTAACGGTATGGCCCCGAGGGGTCGGAATCAGGTTTAGTGCTAGGTTATTGAAAAGATGACAATTGTCAGTAATTTTAAATACCTCGGAGCCAGGGGCGGACTGGATATATGGGCATTCGGGCAAATGCCCGGTGGGTCGGTACCCAAATGGACCACCTAAATGGCCTCATAAATGCCGCAATAGAACGCATTAAATTGTTAAATGTTTCATAATATCCTCTTGTAAAAGGGGCCCTCCGAGCGTTGCGTTAAAAAAAAAAATCTTGTACAGACTTTACAGTGTAATGCTAATTTAATCTAACACTTTTTCCAAAATAATGTAATAGTCTACATCCGTAGACAGTGCTGCTAGTAGGCTTCATCCTTTTTAGGGCCCACATTTTTAGCGATTAAAAAGCAACATAAGAACTACTATATTTCTTTTAAAAGATACAGAGTTGTATGCATGCGTTCAGTTATCGATACATTATCTAACTTAATAGAATGATTTTGAGGACAGGTAGACCTAGAAATGGATGTCCATCATATGATATACAATTTGAAGGCCGGATTGTATAGAAATGCCCGGGACTATGTTAACACACATTCCGCCCCTGTTCGGAGCTATCGTCTCAGGGGAGGGAACCAATCCTGAACTACTGGGGAAGTTTGTACTTTTGTTGCAATTAAAACACCTACAAGTTTAAGCCATGCGGTGTATTCTTAAATTGATACCCAGAAATAATTTTGGGCCTCAAGTTTTAACAATCTCATAGCTAAAGCTAACATTGTCATTACTGATCCACTGTTCGATAACTAACCTTGTCATTACTGATCCACTGTTCGATAACTAACCTTGTCATTACTGATCCATTGTTCGATAACTAACCTTGTCATTACTGATCCATTGTTCGATAACTAACCTTGTCATTACTGATCCACTGTTCGATAACTAACCTTGTCATTACTGATCCACTGTTCGATAACTAACCTTGTCATTACTGATCCACTGTTCGATAACTAACCTTGTCATTACTGATCCACTGTTCGATAACTAACCTTGTCATTACTGATCCATTGTTCGATAACTAACCTTGTCATTACTGATCCATTGTTCGATAACTAACCTTGTCATTACTGATCCACTGTTCGATAACTAACCTTGTCATTACTGATCCACTGTTCGATAACTAACCTTGTCATTACTGATCCACTGTTCGATAACTAACCTTGTCATTACTGATCCACTGTTCGATAACTAACCTTGTCATTACTGATCCATTGTTCGATAACTAACCTTGTCATTACTGATCCATTGTTCGATAACTAACCTTGTCATTACTGATCCACTGTTCGATAACTAACCTTGTCATTACTGATCCACTGTTCGATAACTATCCTTGTCATTACTGATCCACTGTTCGATAACTATCTTTGTTCTCTAAAGTTTTATTTTTAATTCATCCCGCTGCAATAACTTAGTCTTTTTTATTTATTTTTAAAGGTAAGCCGACTGATGCCAGTAGCTTGTGGTGGCCTCGTGGGATTCAGCGTCGTGGCAGTTTTGGTGGCCATCTTGGGGGCCATCATCTGTGTCTACCCCAGCAAGCCAAACAGAGTTGTGCCCATGATGGAAGACTCGGCCACCAACCTTCCAAACGGGAAACACTTTTAAACATTTCCGCCAGATTGTGTAAAAGAGCGTTGCCATAGCAACAAAGACAAAACACTGCCAAGTGCCGCATCGCCGACAAAACAAACAAAAAGAGTTGATACTAAATAGACCATTTGAACAGATTGTTGCCTGTTGTGCTGCCTCCAGCTACAATCAATGTTTTCTAACTGTTCATGTTAAAGACGAAACTTGACATCGGTACCAAAGTGATTTGTTATTTTATTCCATTTATTTCTAGAATCTAGGGGGCTCGGTGGCTGAGTGGTTAGGCGCTCGGCATGCGAACCTGTGGTCTTGGTTTGGAATCTTGGTGAAGACTGGGATTTTGAATTTCGGGATTTTAGGGCGCCCCTGAGTACACCCAACTCTAATGGGTACCTGACTTTAGTTAGGGAAAAGTAATGGCGGTTGATCGTTGTGCTGGCTACATGACACCCTGCTCATAAACCTTTGGCCATAACATCATCTGCCTCATATATCGCAAGGTCTGAAAGGAATACTTTACTTTCTATTTCAAGAATCGATACCAACATATAAGTTTTGTAAAGCAGATTGTGATTTCTTTGAAAGTGAATTCTGTAGCAATCAAATTTTGGTATTGCCAAGAAATTCTTTATATGCTTTCCTAATTATAATTAATATTGACATTTTATTTAAACTAATGTTATAAACCTGGTGGTGGCACAGATGGGGGTAGTGGTGTGAGTGTAGTCAGCCGACGCAAATCGCCCTAGGCCAGTGCTAGACGAGCAGTCAACCGTGACGAATTACGACGGTCAGCCAAGACGAGTGTCAACATGACGGTTCGGGAAGGATCGGCGTCGTGAACAGAGCTCAGGAGCGTCACGAGGGCTGCAGTCATGTAATAACTAGAATGGTCGAGTGATCTTCCGTTCGGTTCTAGAAGGCCAGCAGGGACCCTATATAAAGGGCGAAGGTATCGGAGACCGGGAAGAGCAATATCCCGATCTACTGTTCGTTACGATGGTCCAGTACAAGTCCGAGACAAGACGGAGAGACCAGCGCAAGAGTTGATTGTGGGAGAATGGGAAGATCCGGACACATATCTGTTTGAAATTAAACCAACTTTAGGAGAGCTCTTGCACCAACAGCTAGATGACTTGAAGGAAGAGTTGCTGGCTATGAATACGACATGGAAGAAGTCCAACGAAGAGACCTGTACCAAGCTTGAAAAGATGTATATCTTGGTGAAGGAAATCACGAGCCCCGTGGTGAAAACGATGGACGTGGTAGAAGAAACCCTGTATGACCAAGGAGACGAAAGATAAAGGAGCTGCGCCATCGCTAAACAATGAACTACTACCCACCCAAAGCTTTGAAGAAATATGCAGTAACAACGGCAATGCTGATGAAGGTGGTGCTGCCTGTGAATCAATATGCAGTAACAAAGGCAATGCTGATGAAGGTGGTTCTGCCTGTGAATCAATATGCAGTAACAACGGCAATGCTGATGAAGGTGGTGCTGCCTGTGAATCAATATGCAGTAACAACGGCAATGCTGATGAAGGTGGTGCTGCCTGTGAATCAATAAGCAGTAACAACGGCAATGCTGATGAAGGTGGTTCTGCCTGTGAATCAATATGCAGTAACAACGGCAATGCTGATGAAGGTGGTTCTGCCTGTGAATCAATATGCAGTAACAACGGCAATGCTGATGAAGGTGGTGCTGCCTGTGAATCAATATGCAGTAACAACGGCAATGCTGATGAAGGTGGTGCTGCCTGTGAATCAATAAGCAGTAACAACGGCAATGCTGATGAAGGTGGTTCTGCCTGTGAATCAATATGCAGTAACAACGGCAATGCTGATGAAGGTGGTGCTGCCTGTGAATCAATATGCAGTAACAACGGCAATGCTGATGAAGGTGGTGCTGCCTGTGAATCAATATGCAGTAACAACGGCAATGCTGATGAAGGTGGTGCTGCCTGGGAATCAATATGCAGTAACAACGGCAATGCTGATGAAGGTGGTGCTGCCTGGGAATCAATATGCAGTAACAACGGCAATGCTGATGAAGGTGGTGCTGCCTGGGAATCAATATGCAGTAACAATGGCAATGCTGATGAAGGTGGTGCTGCCTGTGAATCAATATGCAGTAACAACGGCAATGCTGATGAAGGTGGTGCTGCTTGTGAATCCGAAAACAAGGAGTACAGACCTGAAAATCAGAAAGAGAGCGAGAAAGAGACAAGAGAAGCGGCCTATAGTCCAACAGAAGCTTGTGATGCAGCTGTACCTGATATGAGCACCTCAAACAGCAAGACAGATCAAGTGAATGTTTGCTCCGCGTCCAAGCATGTTGCTGGGGAACGTTTGCAAGTTGCAAGTGGCGTACGAAGGTTGGACCCTACTGACGCTTGCCCAGATTTAGAATCTATTAAAGTGTTGCGTTACTTTGGAGCCCTGAGTTGTCAAGTTCTCTAAGTTGATGGTGTATGGTGCAGTTTGCAGAGAGCCTGGATAGTGAGATTCGTAACACTAATAATAAGAATGCTGATAAATGTTTGTTCATTCTCACGTTGCTAAAGAAAATAATCTCATTATATGTAGTAGATCTATAGTATACAAGTTAATCAAGTTAATTAGTAGTGTGCTGGGGGAAAAGTTCCATAACAAATGGTCACATTCTCCAATTACGTATTGCCCCTCAATTGTAGACTGGCCTTTGAAAAAAAAAACGAGAATACTCGGTGTCGCTATGTTCCTACTAAGTGTAGATCTAATAAAGGGAGCTTCAGGAAGGCAATGATAGTGTTTTATTGTATTTAAAACAAAAGTAGTCATGAGGAATATGGGATAGTGGTCATGTGACTTTTTGCTTATTTTTTGTTAAATTTAAACCAATTTCTTTTTTAATAGTTCACATTTCTCCAGTAAAAACTGAAATGCATTTCGATTCGTTGTTTTTACATGATGCATACTTTCACAGGGGCGGACTGGGTGCCGAGATCGGCCCCTATCTTGTTAAATCTCCATCCCTACATGTCGCTAGATATAATGCGCAAAGTTTGATCAAGCCTCGAACACTGAACTCACGACTGAGTCAGTTGACGTAGTGTACTGCTACATGAGGAAATCAAATAGAAAAAAGAAACGTGTACATTACAATCGCAATCTTAATGTGTCCGAATAGAAAACTTGATGACATGATTGTGAAATGATTGTGAAATGACTCAGAGTACAACATGACACTTAATAAAGGAGCGACATGAACACCTCCATCTACTGTACACATCAACAAAGAAGGCGCTACGTTACTTGTCCAAATCAATGTCTCCTAGGACGTAGTCCTCAATAGCCATCAACATGAACAGGACAAGTAAGAAATCATTAACAAGACTTACTTTCATTCAAAGTGGTCCATTTGTCGGTGACTCCACCGGCCCAGTTTGTGCAGGACCAACGACATTTGCCCGAATGCCTATCTAGAAAATCCGACCTTGACCGTGTGTTTTCATTTTTACCTAAAGCATGTGTGAACATTTTTTGTTGTAACAATTGTCTTCATTTTCAGCAAACAAATGTTACGTTACATTTTACTTCGCCCCCCCCCCCAATAGTAGAGTGGCAAGCTTTAATGAAAATATAACTTATAATCAAATTCAGTGGTTTTTAAACCTGTTAAAGGGGGCGGGGGAGCATACCAGCTGGCACGTGCGGTACCAGTTGGTAGTCCAACAAAATTTGTCAAAAATGACGCTTTTGTGCTTTTAGTAACTGTAAAGAAAACATTCATAGGAATGCCACAGAAATGGTGGATTGCGAAAACTTAACATTTCTGTCGCATTCAAGAGAAAGAAATAGTTTTATAATGATAGTGGATTACTAAACTGAGATCATAAGATACCTAAGTGACCATTGTGTCCCAACATTCAATCCTTTTCAGTGCGACTTTTATAAGTTCAAGCGTATGTAAACAAACAGGCTATGACCGAAAGGAGATCTGTAAAATAGATTATGTACGCAAGTCTGGACTGAAACAATATATGTAGGAGTATTAATCATTGTACATATTATAGTCAATGTGTTCTTTATTTATTGTAACTCTAGTGTATAGTGTAAATGCTTTTTTTACCTATTATTTTGGTGGCCTCCAACGCTATCTACAATACGTCAATTATCAAGTCAATAAACTACAAAGTTTGTTTTTTTTAATCAAACCGTTGTGTTATTTATTGTTCTTGGTTGCGAATATCATAGTTTAAGAATAAATAATAAACCAGTAAATAATGAAAGTATTTACCAAACTTAACTGCTGCCCTTGCTGATTCAGTCCCGTATAATGACAGTGTGGGTAGTACATTTTTTCAAATTATGTTTAATAGAAGTGTTTGTTTTGAATGTATTATAACTGCTTAGTCAACTCTGTGAAATTTTAAATATATGTTGAATATTTTGAATTTCATCAATTCAGTCTAATACAATATCATCATTTCTAGCTTGTCAGTCCTTGACACAACATAATGTCGTTCTATGGCAAGCATACAAAGAGAAGAATCAGTCAAAACAAAATTGCTTACAAGTTTTGTTACACACATTCCTTGCCAGATATTGTTGTGTACACAAAAATAAACACTAGATCTAGGTGTTTACAAAACAAACGGACACGCTTTCAGAAGACTATTTGTATGTTACTGTTGCATTGAACAATTTTGATTTGAACAAAACATTTGGGTCCACCAGAGACATGGCCTACGTGGTAGTATCTCTAGACTGTAGTATTAGACAATAGAAAACATTCGATTCTTTGAAAAAAAGTATATATGAAATTATATAAATATGGTTTATTAATTTTAAAATGAGGTTTTTGAAGGACCAAGCAAACGGGCAAACCTATATTCCTTGTTTAGAAAATATTGTTTATTTATGTGAATACAGTTTGAAAACTTTATTTATCAAAAACAATAAGGATTTTTAATATACATAGCTTTGAGTGTTTTTGGAAGTCAAACGTCACTGACAGACTAACAGCACAAAAACAATTATGACATTTCCATTCAAAGGTTGCTTAAAACTAAATTATTGGCATCTCCCTTGATAAGAACTAGGTGGAATAGATGCAAGTATATATTCAGAAAAAAAGTATAGATCAATGCAAAAGAAACTGACAACTAGAAGAATTAGACTTCTTATTCTGGCTGTACTTTAGACTTCTTGTTCTGGGTGTAATTAAAACTTCTTATTGTGGCTGTACTTTAGACTTCTTATTCTGGCTCTACTTTAGACTTTTTATTCTGGATGTACTTTAGAATTCTTATTCTGGATGTAGTTCGGAATTCTTATTCTGGATGTACTTTAAATTTCTTGTTCTGACTGTACTTTAGACTTCTTATTGTGGCTGTACTTTAGACTTCTTATTCTGGCTGTACTTTAGACTTCTTATTCTGGCTGTACTTTAGACTTCCTGTTATTGTTGTACTTTAGACTTGTTCTGACTGTACTTAAATTCGAATGAATCGATTCACTGCGTGAACAAATGATCTCTAAGTGTTCGCAGTGAAGTCTTTCAAAAGTTCAACGTGCTGTGCTACAAAAACTAGAATATGAAATTACTGCACTCGGAACCAAAGTCTGGGAGATGAACCAAAGTGTTCTCATATTTATAAACTATTTTCTATTACTTTTTGTTTACTTTTATAGTTTGTGATTAGCATTGTTTCTAAATGGAATTAAATAAATTGATACAAAGCTTATATCAACTCACACTGTCTGTCTGTCTTGTCAAAATTTTGAATACGTTATTTCTCCCACACCCATTCTCGGATCAAGTTGAAACTTAAACAATTATCTATTGTACCTAACAAAAATTTAATTATTTATAATTAATTATTTTGTTTGATATCGAAAAAAGGAAATAACTTTAACATTTATTAGAACATAAAGTTGTAAATCTAAAGCTCTTTACCTTAGATAAGCTTTGTTATTTTTTTAAAGTATTTTTGTATTTTTTGCTTTTTACCCTCTATACACAATGAATGTAACATCCTTTACACCTAACTAACAACAACAAAATACAATTAGTCATACATGTAACTGACTTTATTTCACTAGTATACATTCTTTATTCATGTTTATTATGTCGATGCCGATATCTAGCTCCGGTATGATCACCGAGGAAGACAAGGTCGATGTCTGGGGACTATTGAAGTTCTCTTTTGCAAGAGCTTTTGGCAGGGGCGGACTGGGTGTCAAAATTGGCCCAGGGATTTCTATACAATCATGCCCATAAATTGCATAATATATGATGGGCATTCCATTCTAGGCCTACCTATCCTCAACATCTGTATGTTGTGTGTTTGAGCATCGATGACTGTACACAACATATGTTGATTTTTCATCGCTGAGTGTGCAGGCCATAAAAGGACGAAGCCTACGAGTAGCACCGGAAAATTTGTTAGATCAAATTAGAATAACAATGTAAAGAGATTTATTTTAAACATGATGCTCAGACGGCCGCTTTTGTAAGAGAATATTATACAACCTTTGACAATTTAGTAAATAGACATCCATGCGGCTTTTTTTTTTTTGGTGGCCCTACCGGCCCATTTAGGTACCGGCTCACCGGGCATTTGCCCAAATGCCCATTTAGCCAGTCCGCCCCTGGCTTTTGGTCTCAAATGTGTCAGCGACTATCGTTCTTCGTTACTTCTGTTAAGCCTGACAAAAAAAAAAGATCCGCCTCTGGCGGCGATTAAAACAAAATCCTAGAGAAAGACATTTTAAAGAATTATTTCCCCCATTCAATTTACTTCGATATATGATTTTGTTTGAACTGTTTTCTTTGAACTGTTTTCTTTGAACTGTTTTCTTTGAACTGTTTTCTTTGAACTGTTTTCTTTGAACTGTTTTCTTTGAACTGTTTTCTTTGAACTGTTTTCTTTGAACTGTTTTCTTTGAACTGTTTTCTTTGAACTGTTTTCTTTGAACTGTTTTCTTTGAACTGTTCTACGGATCAAATACATTCCCATCCCCCTTTTATTCCCCACCAAATTTTGTCAAAACTTTCATTAAAAAGAGTAGGCGCGGTGTCTGAGCGCTAAAGCGCTTGACATCTGAACCGGGGCCCCCCGTTCGAATCCTGGGATTTTTGTTTTTATTTTTTAAAACTTCATTAAAAACGAAATATTCAGTAGAGTCTAAATCTAGTGTTTCTCTTAGCAACCAAAGTCTGGGACAGAACCAAAATGTTCTCATATTTATAAAGTATTCTAATACTTTGTTTACTTATATAGTATTTGATTCGCATTGTTTCTAAATGGAACTAACACATAGTTACCCTGTGTACTTTATGCATTAAAAAGGGTAAATCTGTCACACAGCAGTATGTCACACATACTTTCATACTTCAGATTCTTATCGGTTGTAGAATTGGTCCATAACTAGGTCATCTGTGATAAAATAGAACACTTTTAAAAGTACTTTACAAATGAAGGGAAAAAAAAGACATTTCGATGGACGATAAGAAAACGGCAGGTTCCCACTGTTTAGTAAGGGGAGGGCATCTAGATATGTCTCTTTATTCAAGGCTAAGGTATACATTTCATTGAAACAAGAGTTCATCTTTCTTTGGTCTTTATTTATTAAATGCAAATACGTTTCTTTGTTGAGTTTGTTTGTCAACACTAGTTTCCATCTTTTCAAATAGTTTATACAATATTGATCTTGACATTATTGGGCATAGATCTAAATCTAGCTGTAAAATTGTTACAACAATAGAGCATTTAATTTTGGTTTAATGTGGATTTCATTACATACAATGCTACATAAGTGGATACATTATGTTTAGTTCAAAACTTACCTAACATTGGCAAATACCAACAACAACAATTTCATCTCGTGACGCAAAAAAAATCATCTACACTATATATACCATACGTCATTTGCCACATTATAATTTAGTAATACCCCTCTCTCGATTAGGGTTTATTTAATAAATATGAGTGAATCAGGCAGCTTATATCCGCTCATTTACCCCCCGACCCCCCACACATTAAAGTGCTAAATAAAATTGACTAATTTCTGTATGTTCACCGTAACTAAATGTAACTTCATATGTTGGCCTACAACAAAATCATGATTATTTGAAGAAACAAGTAGCGTTGTTAATAAATAAATTCAAAATAAATGCAAGTGGCCTTTTAACCTCTGAATGACTTATCGAGCCACTTCACAGATTGAAATGAGTACATTTTATCTTCCTTTTAAAGCGTCCTTTTTAAGCTCGCAGGGGGGGGGGGAAATGCTTACCTTTGCTTCAGATAGTCCCCTAAGCCAAAGACACAGATTTTATTAGAATAACAAAGGGACCTATTTCGATAAATTTCTTTTAAAAGCAGCTAAAAGAGTTGCTTTCTTTAGCCCTATAGACTAAGCTGGGGTTTTTTGACGGTGTTAGAACATTTAGAACAAAAGCCAGCACAGAGCAGTGCATGAGTAGAGTTTCAAGTCTTGTACAAGTCGTCGAGCGTATAGAAATAAAGGAGATATAAAACAAGAACATATATGTCCGTTTATAAACGAAACAATTACACACCATGGGAAGGAGAAGGGAAAGAGGCGGGGCTTCGATTTAAAAATCATCTGCGATGATTAACTTTATTAACATAATTATATTCAGTTCGTCGACAAACACTGACGGTCCAAATCAATTAAAGATCAAAACAATGGCGAATGACGTTTACAGCCTGCTTTATCTCTGAGGTCATCCCACCTTACGTCATCCTGTTTATGACAGCATTAGCACTGCACAATTTAACAAAAGGAATTGTACAGAAAAACTAATAAATTCCGCCACATGCTTATACTGAAAATGCGTGGATGCATCTGTCTGCCTATAACTTAATGTAAAAAGAAAATCATTGGACAGCATGTCTAAAAAAGAAAGAAAACTTCCCTGGATTTGTTTCTAGTAGAAGTGTGAACATGCATTTGAGCGGTAAGCTCGAATTCTTAACTAACACTGCCAAACTCTAGTCACAACAGTGGCATAACACTATCTGCCATGACTCTGCCACAACACTGCTGAAACACTCCCAAAACACTGTAACAACAGATCAACAATCCTGACACAACACTGAAACAAACTGCACAGCAGGTTTACCTGACTCTTTTATGTCTAGATAGATTTAAAGGCTATAGGACATCTCTGTACTACAATCAGAACCTTAATTACTTTGAAAAGAATTAGTTTGAAAAAAACAACATTTATGACATACTTTGGAAACTATTTGCTATATTCCTCAAAGAGTGAAGCGTCGTGACGTTTGACAAGGAAACAAAAAGTTTGTTTCTACCGTCTTCATGAACACAATCCCAGGCCCAAGGCAGAAGCAGATCTCTCATCGACACTCACTGGCACATGTTTTAGGATTAACTTCAAAACCATTTCATGTGGACCGTCTTCATAAACAGCCTTGAGCATGAATTCATGCAAGTGTTCTTGTGTCCTGAAGCTTTTCTGTACACATTTCAAAGTGCAGACACTTCTTGTACAATTGACGTGGCATTGTGAATGTTCCTTCGTAAACGTCATCATCCTGAGGTTCAATGGCAGTTGTTGAGTTGTTGACGAGCTTCGAGAAACAGATCAGAAAGTTCACTGCATTTAGATCTATTTCATAGAATTGAGTTTGAAGACATTTAACTTTAAACGAATTGTATTCAACTCTGTGTTTCTTCGCTGTGTTACTATACAGTCACATCCGAACCTGCAGATGTTACGTTACTTAACAAAAAGTCTAGTGTTCATAGTGTGCACATCACAAAAGTGACCATGAGCTGACCAATAAAAGGTTCCGCAAGGTAGTTATTGCCGGAAGTGGTAATAACTATAAGTACTCCAATACCTATAAAATGGTTCGTAGCGGCATGCATCTCAAAAAGCCTCTAAAACCTGTCCAACTCCTAGACTTCACGTATGGCTCAGATATTGAGTCCGGCGGATCTGTTTTCACTAACAGGAGAATGGGGGAAGGCGAGAAGCTGACGCCTTGGTAAGCTTTGGGCAGGAGGGTCTCGTTAGTCATGGCTGGCTAATCACCTAGGAGAAAGAAAACTTTGAATTAAAACCTCTTTAGCCAACCTCTTTAGATCAACAATAAACACGAATTGACCAATAAGAGACCAGCTATATAATCAATAGGGACAATGCTCTACAAATATAATGTATATAGTATACTATTTAAGTACTAGACTTTTTTTCCCCCAGAAGTCTAAAAGTAATGGATGGCTGACTCTTCGTTAGGTTATTCTCTTCTGATTGGTCACAATTTGCACACTGACATCTTCATTCCTACTGGAGGTTTAGGTCAAGATTTTTTGAGGTACTGTCTGTAACTTAGAAAACAAATTAATCGGTGCACATTAGCCTCATTAGACAAATCTTTTGTTAGATCTTCAGCTAACAGGTAAAAATACGTTTGCTGTGGACACTGTTAGTTTCCCTTGATGTAGCAAAAGATGAACCCATAACATTTACACACACACGTTGTACAAGAAAAAGACATGCCAAAACACACACTCTCGAGTCCTTCCATCTCAACAGAACTATGTTCACTCAAGTGCAGCAGTTCAAACCACAATAGACACGAAAACGCTAATGTCAACAATACAAAATCTATTTCCATGGAGATAAGAGTTCTTATTGAGTCAAATTTAAACACACTTGAGTTTTTCTTTTTTTTTTTTTAACACTTTCTCAGGAGGCAGATAAAAGAATGATTGGGGTTGTGGACTTGTCTGATAGTGAACTCCCAGCACAGTATATAAGACATAGATTGTCTTCTAATTATACACTTTTTCTTTACAAGCATTTTTTTTTAAATTTTATTTTGATTTGTCTACAGATTTTTTGTTTCTTATTAAAATGATCAAATTAGTTTTGTGTTTCATGTTTTGCTATTTGACAACAGCAGAGCCTATAGTATATAAAGACTGCCCTGGAGGTAAGGAATTCTATGATCATTTAACCCTTGGCTTGTGTCTTGGAAGTTTTCTTATGATTTCCGCAACATTATCTTATCTTATATAATACAGACCTTACTTCAAAAAAGAAAATGATTACGTGACTTTTGTACGTCCTACGCATCATGCATTTAATCATGCATGTCAAACAATGACTTAAATTCTGCCCAAGTCATTGGTTTTCCTGGCTGGCTTAGGCATTTTGTTCTTATTGCAATAGTGAAGAAGGAGTATTTGTACAAATTTGTTTTAGCATATGGAACGAGGCATGTGCCTTTATCTTTGTGTCTTTTATTTTATTAGATTTTGTATTTCGCTGCCAACTACGGTCTGTCACAAGCCTTTCACACTGAGTTGATTAAGAGACAAACCAGTTTATATTTTCTCGTTACCCATACTGCCTTTCGTCTGGAGAATCTGTCTCCATGTTTCCCTCTACCGTTGGACCAATGAATCTAACTAGATAAGCTTAGGTTAGGGTTTGTGTTTTCAAGATAAGCTTAGTTTATCTATTACGGACATTCATTTTAAAATGAAGAAGTTAACTTCCTATGCTAAACTTCTGGACGGCATGTGAACATTTACATTTTGACAGATGGAGGATGAGGCTGTTTTATAGTTTCAATTTTTATTCGAAGATCAAACTAAGACACGATTTTTGTTTTATATATCATGCAAAAAAAAATTATATGTGACGAACACACTTGACACTGGTTCTTTAATTTAATGACATTTTTTTAACTTTGAAACTTGTCTGTAAAGTTCCGCTAGTCTACTTAAATCTTTACCGACTCACCCAGTTTAGGTTATAGTAGCTATAAGGAAGATTTTGACAAGGTCTTTTTCTAAAATTTCTGTTGAATATTATCTTACAAGCGACAATTCTCCCACTTCAAGAATGTTTTTTTTTGTTGCTAGTTTTTAAATTCCTTATTTCACCTCCAACAACCGACTGAGTTCTAAACAATTGGGCTACATGCCGAATTTTAATTTTAATCTAAAGTGCACAAAGGGAATAGAAGTAGCCCAAACAAACAATTGTGTTTTCTCATGGTGCCCTCTTGATCACTATACATCATTTCATAATCTATCTCGCTTTATTCTTACAGATAATCTTGGACATGCTACAGCTGTTACCCTGAGTCCGTGTCCCCAACAGCCGTGTACATTTAAACATGACGATAAAGTCACTGTTACTATAACTTTCAATGCTGGTAAGTGTTCCCTGAGTCTGTGTCCCCAACAGCCTTGTACATTTAAACATGGGGATAAAGTCACTGTTACTATAACTTTCAATGCTGGTAAGTGTTCCCTGAGTCCGTGTCCCCAACAGCCGTGTACATTTAAACATGGGGATAAAGTCACTGTTACTATAACTTTCAATGCTGGTAAGTGTTCCCTGAGTCCGTGTCCCCAACAGCCGTGTACATTTAAACATGGGGATAAAGTCACTGTTACTATAACTTTCAATGCTGGTAAGTGTTCCCTGAGTCCGTGTCCCCAACAGCCGTGTACATTTAAACATGGGGATAAAGTCACTGTTACTATAACTTTCAATGCTGGTAAGTGTTCCCTGAGTCCGTGTCCCCAACAGCCGTGTACATTTAAACATGGGGATAAAGTCACTGTTACTATAACTTTTAATGCTGGTAAGTGCTCCCTGAGTCCGTGTCCCGAACAGCCGTGTACATTTAAACATGGGGATAAAGTCACTGTTACTATAACTTTTAATGCTGGTAAGTGCTCCCTGAGTCCGTGTCCCGAACAGCCGTGTACATTTAAACATGGGGATAAAGTCACTGTTACTATAACTTTTAATGCTGGTAAGTGTTCCCTGAGTCCGTGTCCCGAACAGCCGTGTACATTTAAACATGGGGATAAAGTCACTGTTACTATAACTTTCAATGCTGGTATGTGTTCCCTGAGTCTGTGTCCCAATGTATACAATGGGAAGTGTTCTGTTATTTTCAGCCAATGATACAAGCATTCTTCACTCCAAAGTGTTTGGTATTGTCGCTGATATCCCAGTACCCTTCCCTCTGCCCAACCAAGATGGATGTCGAGACAGTGGAATTAACTGTCCAATTATCAAAGGTCAAACATACACGTACACATCGTCATTTGACGTTCTTCCAACTTATCCTCAGGTAAATACAAGTATTTAATAAATACTTATCCTCGGGTATATATATATATATATATATATATATATATAACATTACATGAAATATGCTCAATTTCGTATACACAAATTATGTGTATGTAAAAAATATATATATATATTCTGTAAATATGTTTCCTTAATTTTAAACACAATCTCTTGATCTTAAAATTAACTACTTGTCAATATTAACATCTTAGTTCCAAGATTTATAGTTCACATTGTAATTCATTGATTTGAATTTCATTTGCATTAATCTTATATTTCAATGCATCTCATATTCCAGTGCATTAATCGCATATTCCAATGCATCCCATATGCTAGTGTATTAATCTCACATTTCAATACATTAATCTCACGTTCTATTTATTTCAGATTACTCTTGTTGTCATGTGGAAACTTGAAGGCGCCACTGGAAACTTTGTGTGTTTCACATTCCCAATGTCTATTTCTGACTCCGGAGCAGTAGTAGGTTAACAAGATCTGATGTCTAGAGATGTTATTGATTGAATTATTTCCCTAAAAGGACTGACGAAAAAAATAAATGTAGACAAGTATTAACCTATGTGTTATATATTAAATACAAATAGTGTTCATTTGGCTGCAATAAATTGTGAAAGGCAAAGTCTTCGATTAAAAACGTAATAACATAGTTTATATTGAATGCGTGTGTAGTCTTACAATAAGACAAATGAAACATGAGCTGGTTTGAGTTTTGCACTTTAACGCAATGGATCAAGATCATTATTGTTTTATTTTATACTTTCAAGTGACTTTATTTGTTAAATGTAATCAAAGTGTGTCAATTTAAATTGTAGATATTTGAAGAGTATTTTCTGGGAAAATAACCGGTGCCTATTAACCAGACTGAATTCCCAAAAAAGAGTGAACATTTAGCGATGGCCCAGAGAAAAACGTCTGAGAACAAACCACTAAGAGACTGCATCATATGAATGACATAAATCACGACTAAATACCCTCCTAATAATGGACTCAAGTCCAAAACCCTGTGGTGATCACACATTATTGTTTAAACTTCTTTTTAGTTTGTGGAGCTTTCACCTTCCCTTTAAGGGTTAGGTCCTGCTCCTGGGCATCTATACTGTCGCTGACTTCAATCTAGTCCTGTCGCTGACTTCAATCTAGTCCTGTCGCTGACTTCAATCTAGTCCTGTCGCTGACTTCAATCTAGTCCTATCGCTGACTTCAATCTAGTCCTGTCGCTGACTTCAATCTAGTCCTGTCGCTGACTTCAATCTAGTCCTGTCGCTGACTTCAATCTAGTCCTGTCGCTGACTTCAATCTAGTCCTGTCGCTGACTTCAATCTAGTCCTGTCGCTGACTTCAATCTAGTCCTGTCGCTGATTTCAATCTAGTCCTGTCGCTGACTTCAATCTAGTCCTGTCGCTGACTTCAATCTAGTCCTGTCGCTGACTTCAATCTAGTCCTGTCGCTGACTTCAATCTAGTCCTGTCGCTGACTTCAATCTAGTCCTGTCGCTGTCACGTTTACGTCTCCCCGCATCACCTCTACACTTTCACTGATAGACCTTTTTTTTCTTTACGGTAGGGGAGGGGGGGGGTCAATTTTTTTCCATTTTATGTTAACTAATAATTTCTAAATTATTGACTTTCTACACCATTTTTATATTACATTAAGAAAATTGGACTAACATCTTTATAAGAAAAGGCTGAAAATATTAATAAATAGTATCTAAAGCTTCAAAAAAATCCAAAGTTTCAAAAAATCTAAAGTTTCGATTTTTAAACAAATTAATTGCACAAAGTTTGTTCTTTCTCTGTGCCATTGCAATACAGTGGAGGGGATCGTCCTTACCGTCCCTCCCCTGAATCAAGTTGGTATTAATGTGCATTTAAAATACAAGTCTCAGAAAAGGGTGTCACCTCTGGCACGCAAGTCTCGCAAAGAGTGTCACCTCTGGCACGCAAGTCTCGCAAAGAGTATAACCTCTGGCACGCATGTCTCGCAAAGAGTATCACCTCTGGCACGCAAGTCTCGCAAAGAGTGTCACCTCTGGCACGCAAGTCTCGCAAAGAGTATCACCTCTGGCACGCATGTCTCGCAAAGAGTATCACCTCTGGCACGCAAGTCTCGCAAAGAGTATCACCTCTGGCACGCAAGTCTCGCAAAGAGTATCACCTCTGGCACGCAAGTCTTGCAAAGAGTATCACCTCTGGCACGCAAGTCTCGCAAAGAGTATCACCTCTGGCACGCAAGTCTTGCAAAGAGTATCACCTCTGGCACGCAAGTCTTGCAAAGAGTATCACCTCTGGCACGCAAGTCTTGCAAAGAGTGTCACCTCTGGCACGCATGTCTCGCAAAGAGTATCACCTCTGGCACGCAAGTCTTGCAAAGAGTATCACCTCTGGCACGCAAGTCTCGCAAAGAGTATCACCTCTGGCACGCAAGTCTTGCAAAGAGTATCACCTCTGGCACGCAAGTCTCGCAAAGAGTATCACCTCTGGCACGCAAGTCTTGCAAAGAGTATCACCTCTGGCACGCAAGTCTTGCAAAGAGTATCACCTCTGGCACGCAAGTCTTGCAAAGAGTGTCACCTCTGGCACGCATGTCTCGCAAAGAGTATCACCTCTGGCACGCAAGTCTTGCAAAGAGTATCACCTCTGGCACGCAAGTCTTGCAAAGAGTATCACCTCTGGCACGCAAGTCTCGCAAAGAGTATCACCTCTGGCACGCAAGTCTTGCAAAGAGTATCACCTCTGGCACGCAAGTCTTGCAAAGAGTGTCACCTCTGGCACGCATGTCTTTCAAAGAGTATCACCTCTGGCACGCAAGTCTCGCAAAGAGTGTCACCTCTGTCACGCAAGTCTCGCAAAGAGTATCACCTCTGGCACGCATGTCTCGCAAAGAGTATCACCTCTGGCACGCAAGTCTCGCAAAGAGTGTCACCTCTGGCACGCAAGTCTCGCAAAGAGTATCACCTCTGGCACGCAAGTCTTGCAAAGAGTATCACCTCTGGCACGCAAGTCTTGCAAAGAGTATCACCTCTGGCACGCAAGTCTCGCAAAGAGTATCACCTCTGGCACGCAAGTCTTGCAAAGAGTATCACCTCTGGCACGCAAGTCTTGCAAAGAGTGTCACCTCTGGCACGCATGTCTCGCAAAGTGTATCACCTCTGGCACGCAAGTCTTGCAAAGAGTGTCACCTCTGGCACGCATGTCTTTCAAAGAGTATCACCTCTGGCACGCAAGTCTCGCAAAGAGTGTCACCTCTGGCACGCAAGTCTCGCAAAGAGTGTCACCTCTGGCACGCAAGTCTCGCAAAGAGTATCACCTCTGGCACGCATGTCTCGCAAAGAGTATCACCTCTGGCACGCAAGTCTCGCAAAGAGTGTCTCCTCTGGTGTCACCTCTGGCACGCAAGTCTCGCAAAGAGTGTCACCTCTGGCACGCAAGTCTCGCAAAGAGTGTCACCTCTGGCACGCAAGTCTCGCAAAAAGTGTCACCTCTGGCACGCAAGTCTCGCAAAGAGTATCACCTCTGGCACGCATGTCTCGCAAAGAGTATCACCTCTGGCACGCAAGTCTCGCAAAGAGTGTCACCTCTGGCACGCATGTCTCGCAAAGAGTATCACCTCTGGCACGCAAGTCTCGCAAAGAGTATCACCTCTAGCACGCATGTCTCGCAAAGAGTGTCACCTCTAGCACGCAAGTCTCGCAAAGTGTATCACCTCTAGCACGCAAGTCTCGCAAAGAGTATCACCTCTAGCACACAAGTCTTGCAAAGAGTATCAACTCTAGCACCCAAGTCTCGCAAAGTTTATCACCTCTAGCACGCAAGTCTCGCAAAGAGTATCACCTCTAGCAGGCAAGTCTCGCAAAGAGTATCACCTCTAGCACGCAAGTCTCGCAAAGTTTATCACCTCTAGCACACAAGTCTCAGCAAAGAGTATCACCTCTAGCAGGCAATTCTCTCAAAGGGTGTCACCTCTAGCACGCAAGTCTAAGCAAAGAGTGTCACCTCTAGCACGCAAGTCTAAGCAAAGGGTGTCACCTCTAGCACGCAAGTCCCAGCAAAGAGTGTCACCTCTAGCACGCAAGTCTAAGCAAAGAGTGTCACCTCTAGCACGCAAGTCCCAGCAAAGAGTGTCACCAAAGTCTCGGTAATAGATTCAGAAACAACAACACAAATTTCAAGAACGTTTTCTACTTTCCTAGAAATGACTCCTAATATTAATATTCTCCTATGCTCCGCACTTCATCTGCCCTTTTGACCACAAGGTCACAAAGGGGAACTTTACTTTTTTTTTATACTCCGCACTACTCATTACAGACGAACTCCTCAACTCTCGTACCTTTCTGGGCTACCTAGGAGAAGGAGAACTCTTAATTTTTAACCTCCGCCGCCTTGCATCTATACCCAAACATGGGAAAGACTTCGGGAGTCAACCTTTAAGAGAAATCAGGAGCAGGCGACCCTTAGGCAGATAGTGCTACACCCTGGCAAAGTCAGCGATACCGCTGATCGCAAACTGTATCGCTCTTGCCGTTCCTTTGGATACATATGCTGTGTGGAGATTGGGGAACTGTGTGTAGGCGACTTTGTTCCGACCAGACGCTCATATCAATTTATTTCTATTAGATGATCCATATTCGCAGCGGTTCTCAACCTTTTTAGTTCCGCGACCCCTAATACAATTTTTAACTAGACGGCGACCCCCAACCATAAAATCTTTTTCGCACATTGGCTTAGGTAAATGGGATTTAGCTAGTGTTAACTTTTCTTCACTACGTGATTAGATCATCTCCATAGAAATGTTTCATCCCGCAAACGCGTTACGACGCATTTAATAAACAGTAATTTCGGTTGTTGAAAAAGTATAGGCCTACTGCAAGATGTGGTCAGCAACAAATATTTTCGAATAACAATTATACAAAAAAAAAGTAACTACCAATAAAAATCACATCTACGTTCAATAATGATACATTCACATAAGTGTCATTCGTATTCCCTGGCTATATGTCAATGCTCTTAGGTCTATCTCTGTTATTCCCACTTTTTATTTTATTGATACGATCGTTTCATAATTTGATTAATAATAATATAATCTGAATAATTTTCCAAACCTACGGCATTTAAAATATAAATGTATTTCGACTACAGAACAAATATGCTTGTGACAACATTTTAGAGACACGCAAAAAATATATTTAAAAAACAATTCCGATAAAAATAGCCCCCCCCCCAAAAAAAAAAAAAAAAAAAAATTTCCGATGGTATTAGGCGACTCCTTCCAAATGGTCATTCGACCCCCAAATGGGTCGCGACCCATAGGTTGAGAACCCCCTGGCCTAGAGGATCCATCGAATCTAAAAGATTGCTAATATAAAAATTTTCTTTTTATAGAGAGTTTAATCGGCAATTTCCTAACTTACAAAAAATAAATACATGAGTATATGGCTGCCTGGTCACTCGGTTTGCGCGCTGGACTGTCGTTCGGACTTATCGATGGTCCTGAGTTCAAACCCAGCCCGCTCCCATCCCCCGTCGTCCTCCGGGAGGGTTGGACTTGGACGTCAATTATCTTCAATTAAGAAGGAACATCCGAAACATGTAAAACATTTTAGAAAACATAATTGAAAGACAGAGAGACAGTACATGCTGTTACCATTTCCAGGAGTGGTGAAAGTCTTGTCTATCCTGCGATGAGAAGATAAGAGATAAAAAGCACACCAAATAGGTTACAAGCTTCCATTTTTAAAGACTACAGCATTACCATTGGTATCCCTACTTTTTTATATTTTTTATTATTATATAAGGTTTCATTTTAGAGTTGGCATAGAAGCCTCTTTTGTATTGAAGTTTAGTAAAATTCTCTTGAATGGATTGAAAATAAATAAAAACAAAACAGTAGCGTAGACTAGACTCTAGATAGCTATATCTACTATTATCTAGTTAGATAGATCTATATATATTCTACTAGATATAGAATGATCATATGATGATATAGATCTAGACTAGTTTTGGAGCTGGGTTAAGATCTATGACTATGTATCTACTCTAGATCTACAGTCAGATCTAGATTTAGTTGGCCGGCTAGGGCCTGATAGTTACTAATTTAGTAATTACACTTACAGTGAGTCTGTGATAGTGCTAGCCGTAATAAAACTAATATACTTTATATAGATCTACTTATAATTATTAATACTATTCTATTAGTATTTACCATCTATTAAACTATTAGTAGTATTGGTAATTCTGCAGGAGTTCAAGGGGCAGCCATCTTTGTTATTGTTTAGACTATAATCTTATATCTTGGGTTTTCTCTCAGATTTGGGTTTTCTTTGTTTTTATTTTTGTAGCTAAAAAATATGCTAGATCCAACTATCCCGGTATCATCTAGTCCTAATAACTAAATAAGTCTATTAATTAGACTCATAATCTAATAGACACCAAAACAGGTTAATGCTTGACTCCAAATTTATAGATCTAGAATTATCTAGATCTTATCTTATCTTCTTATCTTATATAATACATACGCTACTTCAAAAAAGAAGATGATTACGTCCTACGCGTCATGCATTTAGTCATGCATATTAACCAATGACTTAAATTCTGCCAAGTCAGTGGTTTTTCTGGCTAGCTCAGGCAACCCATTCCATGCTCTAATCTAAATAGATTAATTCTAGATCTAAATTTATAGATCTAAATTTAAGATCCATACAATTAGTCTGGGTCATTTCAAAAGACATATACAAGGACGATAAAAATACTTAAATAGTGGTTAAAAAAATCAGAATAATTCAGAATAGATATAGTATTATAGACAATATTTAACAATTAAAAAGAAGACAGAACATAAGAAACGTATTGTATTGACACCAAGTCAAAATTAAAAGAAAAAATAGCATTGCTTTGAAAACACAGAAGTAGATCTTGGTATTTTTTAAGACACTATCCTGGGATTTCTTTGGAACATAAACAATAACAAAATAGTAACAAAGATGGCTGCCCCTTGAACTCCTGCAGAATTACCGGTAGTATTAGTTAGGTTAGACTTACTTAGAGTTTAGAGTAGTATTACTAACTAATAGTCACTATTACTAGAATAACTAGATCTATAAAAAATACTATATTATATATAATAAATAATATCTCTATATAATATAGTATAAAATAAAAATGGAGTATATAATAATTAATATAGCCAATAATTGAATAATATAAAATATAGACACTATGAGTCTACAATAGACAATACAATACTATAATACTCTATTAACTCTATATCTCTATCTAACTAATCTGACTTAACTTGTAAAACTAAGTGTTACTAAGTCAAGTCTCTGTTTAGGTTAGGTGACTCCTACTTCATGTATATAAAATATATATAGATTATAGATCTATTCATTAAATGACTAAATCATATATATATATCATAATATATGGACTATAGACTACAGGAGATGTAGAGTCAAATCCAGGGCCTAGATCTAAAGATAGATGCAACATCTGCAAAAAAGTATGCACCATGAAACAGAAAGCCATTCAATGTGACACCTGCGATGAATGGTACCATGCATCATGTCTCCATATGAATACACCTGTGTATTATGCCTTAGGTAACAAAGATGCATCATGGCACTGTGTACCGCGTGGGTTACCTCAGTTTACATCAGGACTGTTTGATTCCTTTGATGCGGACACTTCTAACCCATACAACATCCTAAACACCATCCCAAAACCAACTCACCAACCACTAGCCAGATCCACTCCTGTTAAACCTAAATCTACTAAAATTAATACAACAGCCTCACTAAACAAACCTCCTAAAGAAGTAATACCAAAATACCTTAAAACCTTAGTAATAAATTTTCAAAGCATTAGGAACAAAACAGCAGACTTAGAAATTTTATTAGAATGTGAGAAACCAGACATAATTGCAGGAACAGAAACTTGGCTACATCCTGAAATTTATAATGCAGAAATTTTCAATAGTAATTATGAAATTTTTAGAAAAGATAGGGCTGATAATCATGGAGGAGTTCTTTTAGCAATAAAAAACACTCTTATAGCAGAAGAAATTACCTTACCTAACTCAAAAAACATAGAATCTACATTTTGTAAAATTAATACCACCTCAACATCCCTTATAATAGGCAGCATTTACAGACCACCAAATTCTAGTTTAGAATACATGCAGGAACTATGTAATCAGATTACTACACTTAAAGAGACAAATAAAAATGCAGTTTTTTGGATTATGGGTGACTTCAACCTACCTGAAATAAATTGGAAAACACTAACCATAGATAAACACCAAAACCTTAAGGACATAAATGAGCTTTTCATAGAAACTTTACACAACCTAAGTTTAGATCAAATCATTAAAAAGCCAACTAGATTAAACAACACATTAGATCTCTTCTTAACCAACAGACCTGGATTAGTAGTTGATTATGATATTATCCCTGGTCTATCAGACCATGAGATCATAAAAATACACAGTCAGATAAAAGCAGTAGCCAATACAAAACCCAAAAGAAAAATCTTACTCTGGAATAAATGTAACCTAACACAACTACACCAAGCTGCATTAAACTTTCAACAAACATTCTTATTAGAAAAAGACATTAACCAACCAGTCGATGACCTCTGGAATTTCATTAAAAACCATCTTAAAAGCATTATAGAAAATCATATACCAACTAAATACACATCAAACAAAATAAATAAATGCTGGTTTAATAATAGATTAAAGAAGCTTTGTAAACAGAAGGAAAACCTATATAGAAAATTTAAAGAAACCAAGGCAGAAAGAGTTTACAAAAAGTATATAAAAATTAAACACCTAACCCAAAAAGTAAGCAGACAGCTGCAGAGTGAATACATAAACAATGTAATATCTAAAGATAACAACAAAAACCTATGGTCATACATTAAGTCTAAGAAAATGGAAACAACAGGCATAGCGCCATTAAAAGATGAACATAACATAATACATAATGATAATGAAACTAAAGCAAACATCCTAAACAAATACTTTGCATCAGCATTCTCAGCCCCAGGAGACAAAGACATATTTCTTAATTTGAACCAAGTAGACAACATAGAAGATTTAGTAGTACAAGAAAATGGAATTCAAAAACTATTAGCCAACACCAAACCAAATAAAGCGTCTGGACCTGATGGTATTCCAGCTAGATTACTCAAAGAACTAAGCAATGAGCTAGTCCCAGTGTTCAAAATACTCTTTCAGGCATCGCTTAACCAGGGCAGAGTACCAAAGGACTGGAAAGAAGCTAATGTCACCCCCCTATTTAAAAAAGGAGAAAAATCTGATCCAGGAAACTACAGACCAGTATCACTTACCAGCATCACATGTAAAATGCTAGAACACATAATATGTAGCAATATCATAAACCACTTAGACAAACATAATGTCCTCACCCCATACCAACATGGCTTTAGGAAATATAGATCATGTGAAACACAACTAATAGGACTAATTGATGATTTTTCAAAAGGTTTAGATAATAGTGAACAAATAGATGCTATCTTACTAGATTTTTCCAAGGCTTTTGACAAAGTTCACCACCATAGTTTGCTTAAAAAATTAAAATATTTCGGCATTAACGGTCCACTGCATCAGTGGATTAAAGATTTTCTGATAGGGAGAGAACAAACTGTAATAATAAATGGCTCTAAATCAACACCAATAACAGTAAACTCAGGTGTACCTCAAGGAACAGTCTTGGGTCCACTACTATTTTTAATTTACATAAATGATTTACCAAATTGCATTAGTTCAGGAACAAAAGTCAGATTATTTGCAGACGATTGCATAATATATAGAACAATAAAAACAAAATAAGACACAGATATTTTACAAAGAGAATTAGATGAATTACAGAAATGGGAATCAAATTGGAGCATGTCTTTCCACCCAGAAAAATGTCAGTTGTTAAGAGTAACAAAAAACTAAAACAAATTAATTCCACTTATCTTATTCATGGCAAACCAGTAACACAGACTAAAAACTCAAAATACCTAGGTGTTATAATAAATGAAAAACTGTCATGGAATCCACATATTGATGAAACTATAAAAAAATCCAACAAAGCATTAGGGTTTATTAAAAGAAATTTTTATAAATCAAATAAGAACATAAAACTAAAATGTTATTTAACCTTGGTTAGGCCAATAATAGAATATGCATCCACCGTGTGGGACCCCTCAACTCAAGAAAACATTAAGAAACTGGAACAAACACAAAATAGAGCAGTGAGATTCATAACAAACGAATATTCACATTTGACTAGGGTAACACCATTATTAAAATCACTAAATTTAGAAAGCCTTCAGGACAGAAGACTCAAAAGTAAAGTAGCAATTATACATAAAACACTGAACCATAATCTTCAAATACAAAAACAAAATTTAATAAAATACTCTGAAAGACACAAAAATAAAGGCACATTCCTCGTACCATATGCTAGGACAAATTTGTACAAATACTCCTTCTTCCCTAGTGCTATTAGAGCATGGAATGGGTTGCCTGAGCTAGCCAGAAAAACCAGTGACTTGGCAGAATTTAAGTCATTGGTTAATATGCATGACTAAATGCATGACGCGTAGGACGTAATCATCTTCTTTTTTGAAGTAACGTCTGTATTATATAAGATAAGATAAGACTAAGACTTCTAGAAGTTCTAGTTAGTAGTAGATAGTACAATAGTAGATGTGTAAGTGTCTTGACAATAGTAGTGAGTAGACTCTAGACTAGTAGAGCAGATCTATTATAATTATCTAGATTTAAGATTACTTTAGATTCTATAGCCTATATCTATATAGACTATATTATACTATATATTCTATATTAACAATATAGTCATAGAACAATTACTGGTTATTACTCATTACTCAAATTAAAATACATTAGATTTTCAATAAAACACTTAGATCTAGTCTAGATTCTATCTTGATCTAAATTATTTTCATAATATTGTAAATCTCTAGAATGTAGACTAGACTATATATTTATATTATAATTATAGTGTATATATACACTTATTTTAGTCTAGGCACTCTAGGATATTAACTAAAATACTTAGATCTAGGTTAATATAACCTAGATAGTACTGCTTTGGTAGATAGATTCTAAGCATTTATTTATAATCTTAGCTTTCATTTCATTATCATTATGTGTTAAAAAGATATATCTTCTCTGGGCAGAGGACAGAAGCTAACATCATCCCCCTATTTAAAAAAGGAGAAAAATCTGACCCAGGAAACTACAGACCAGTATCACTAACCAATAACCAACACTAATCTGATGCACAATGCTAGAACACATATATTATCATTATTATGTAATAACTTTATAAACCACTTAGATAAACAAAATTTCCTTACTTTGTACTAGGAGTGCATTATCTTTATTATGATATTATTGGCTAAAAAAACCTTTAGTGTAAGTTTCGAGATAAAGAAGTTTGAATTTTAGAAATTTAGATCTACTAGATCTAGACTCAAGATTGAGTGAGACATTCCTTAAAACTTGAGGGTATCTTTAGAACTTATTAAGTAGTCCACCTTGACAACCACAATGCCTCCTATTGTTTAGCTCCCTGTTAAGTTCCCCTTTCAGACTTTGTGGTCTATAGGGCAGATGATGTAAAGGTCATCTGTTTCTGTGGCCTCCAGTTAACGAGGGTGTCATGTGGCCAGCACAGCGACCATACGCCTTTACTTTTCCCCAACTAATGTTAGGTACCCATTAGAGCTGGGTGGACTCAGAGGCACCCAAAGATCCCGAAATTAAAAATCCCAGCACTCACCAGGATTCGAATCTGTGACCACTGGTTCAGTAGACAAGCTCTTTACCACTCCCCCACCGTGCCTCCTTAGCTCCCTGTACCTTACAAATAATCATGTCAATTATCAGTAATATCATATGGCAGAAAGGGATGTACAGCCCATTAGTTGCAACCTTTGACATGAATACTGTTGATTTCTGACATGTTTCTGTTCATGCCAATTTACCAGGGGAATTTTTGTAGGCTGTATATGATGGGAATAAATAGTTGAAGATTCTGAAGTATATGTAGATCCAACAGTGATAGAAGAACAATAGTGAAGTAGATCTTCAATTTCAACTTTCTGTAAACAAAAAATATCCTCCCTTTAACCAGAACTTTTTGGGGAGTCTGCAGAAGGTTACAAGTACATGGGCAAGACAGATAAACAAAAAAATACAGTGGGTTAAGGGCTTTGCTTTTCTGTTATAAAAAAAAAATCTTTTACTGAATAATTTTGAATCAGGATTTTAGGTTACTTCCTTTAATCCACCTGAGACATGGTGGCAGTGTGGTAAATAACTTGGCTTCTGAACTAAGTGGTTGTAAGTTGGAATCCTTGTGAAGACTGAGATTTTGAACTTCACGATTTTCAGGACACCCGAGTTCACACAACTCCAAAGGGTACCTAACATTTGTTGGGTAAGAAAAGCAGTTGGCTATTGTGCTGGCCACATGACACCTTCTTTAACTATTGGTCATAGAAACATCATCTGCTCCCATAGATAGCAAGGTCTGAAAGGGGTACCTGTACTTTAACCTCCTTTATCCATCTAGTTTCAATAGTTACCTGACATTAGCTATGTAGCTTTTTGGCATTCTCATTAATTGTTGACCACCAAAACATATGAGCCATGCATTATCTCCTATTTGACTGCTGGGTATCAAGGGGATACTTTATTGTCACTATAATGGTATACATTTTAAAGTAAAGATTTCTCTATGAGAGTGAGTGTTCATTGATGTACATGTTTTAGTTTTCAGTTGAGATTAACTTTTTAAAGAAACATTTCATTCTGCTATTTTTCAACTCTATTTATAGTGATCATTAAACAAAAAAACAAACAAAACTTATCACATAACTTAATCATTACTTCCTTGATTTACAGGAAATGAAGGATAAACATTTCTTTGCAAGACAAGTGTTTTGGCGAGCATAAACTTGCATTTCTGTAAAATTTCTGAATTATGGCAGTTAATATTTTGCCACGGAGTTGCACACATAAAAAATCTCTGAAATGGATATTCATTGTTGGTGTCATCTATTTAGTTTTAATTTGGTTTGGGTACAAGAGCTTAGAGAAAAATATTTCTCAAATGCATAGATCAGGTCATTCTTTTCATCCTAGACTAAAAAAGGTTAGTGTTTACATAGTATATCTTGGTGTGCAAAAAGAAGTTTTTCATTTGAGTTTAATAAAGTGTCATGAAAATTTAAATGACTCTTTCCTATTTTTTAAATTCACACTTTTATGAATTGTATTGCTGTTGAACATCTAAATAAAACTGTTTTTCTTTTTGTTTTGGTTAAGGATGGTAGCATTCAGTTTTATGCCAAAGAATGTGAAAGTGTACATATGTCAAAGTCAAGCCTGGCTATAACATCTTCATCTAATCCTTTGTTTTTATATTTAAATTCAAGTCAGTGTCAAGTTCATCCTCCTCGCAAGAGATCAAATATTCAGGTACCCAGTAAACGTAAATGACTAACATCAAAAGAACTTTGATTAAAATATTTATTACAGAGTAAATCAAGGAAGACCAGATGCATAAGTCAATTAATTTGGGAGGGTTACTGGTTTATAAGACATTTAAATAATTATTTTTATTAAATGCCCTCAGATGGAATATGAATGGAGCTCAATCAGTGTTGGATATCCACAATATGTGTATACAGTGAGTGGCTGGATACAAGTGATCAATGTAGAAAACTATGACTCCAAGCCACTTCAGATTTTTATAATCCCACACTCACATCAAGATCCAGGTGTTGTTTTTTTTTTTTTTCAATATTTGAATTGTAGTCAGAAGCCTAGTTGACTAGAAGTATAACTTTGTACAGTTTGTAATTATTAAAAACTATAATGATAATATTTGACATATGTATAATCAGTAGCCTAGTTGACTAGAAGTATAACTTTGTACAGTTTGTAATGATTAAAAACTATAATGATAATATTTGACATATGTATAATCAGTAGCCTAGTTGACTAGAAGTATAACTTTGTACAGTTTGTAATGATTAACAATTATAATGAAAGTGTGCTGGTAGGATATCAGTCGGATAAAAATACAAAATGAAATACCCAAACATTGAGGAATATGTGGAGATGTAATATAAAAGTATAAGTCTTAGAGAGAAAGAGGGGATGAATTGGTTTCACTCTCAGAAAAGATGCCAACAAAAGAAGCAGGCCAGGTTGTGAAGTGGAACTCTGAAGACACAAGAACTCAACAGAACATGATAAAATAAGAGCAAAAAGGAACTGAGAAGACCTGACTCTGGAGAATGGCATTTTAATTACGGAGACTTTTGTTTTCCATAAGAAATGCTCTGGACAGTTAAAAATGATGACAAGTGTATACTCCACACTGATCTACTGAGATATCATTGTTTATGTCAGCAGCAACTGCACACATTTGAGAACTATTATGCTGAACTTATTTATAATTTTTACAAAGCTTATATCAGCGTTAAACAAAACAATTGGTGAAAATAAATGGAATCGCAGAAATTTATAATTGTTAGTCTAGGTCTATTACAAATTTAAATACATGACTGATCCAAACTGATTGATACAACTATGCTTAATATAGGATTTGTTTTTTAAAAAGTATTTTTTTTTTTTTTTTTTTTTATCTGCTGATCATGTCAGATTTTTAAAAATCTTTTAATTATTTTGTACAAGTCCAATAGTTTTTAACACAAGGCATGGCTTTCTAAAGTTTGTTATTATTTTTTTAAGCTATTAAATAAACATTATTATTACAGTAACTATGGAGTACAAATTGTCAATTGAGACATAAATCTTTTTTCGTGTTCTTTTAATGTCTGTTTAAAGGTTGGCGTGAAACATTTGAAGGCTATTTCAACAGTTACACTAGGAATACATTAGACTATGTAGTCAAACATTTGAATGAAAACCCAGATTTAAAGTTTATTTGGTCTGAAGTTTCTTATTTGGAGAGGTGGTCTTCTTTACCAGATTCTAAAATAGATCAGTTGAAAAGGTAAAACTTTCATCCTCAAGACCCTGTTTCATTATAGTGGAATTGTGTTATAGTAGATGTCTAATGATCTGAGATGTAAAATCTACGATTGATGACCATGAGTAAAAGCTTTATAAAATTAATTGGCATTTTTTTTTGGTCAATAAACTCTTTTGACGTGCTACATAAAATCATATGGGGCAATGTAATGTTATATCTGAGTCAATGTCATGGTGCATCTCTAATACACTAGTTTTAAAAATACTTAAACCAACTGTGGTTGTGTTTTGGTCAATATTATACAATTTATCATTTTCTGTAACAAGAGAATCTGTTCAACTATTACTCGTTTGCTTCATTGATTACATAATTCTGTACCTTAAGAAATTATTTCTGATTATTGGCATAAAACACCTTAAGTATTTAAAGGGTTAATCTGCAGAAGATATTCTTGTCGACTTTACTGAAATACATTATACAAATAATGATTTAAGATTAAAACATTCTGACTATGTCCTTCCAAGTGAAGCATGAATCAGTAACTTTGTCTAATAATTCTGAGAGAGCCAGTGATCAATATTTGTATGCTTATATTTTTCTAGAGTCCTTCTTAAGTTATTTCTAGTTAAAGTTTATTTGAAATACTTGATTTGAAAATGTTCTTGTTTACTTCTTTCACTCTTATCCAATTATTTATGTTCTCTGATCAGATTGATAGACAATGGTCAATTGGAGATAGTCACAGGAGGTTGGGTCATGACAGATGAAGCTGTGGCCCACTACACATCAATGCTGGATCAGCTGATGGAAGGACATCTTTGGCTTCATAAACATGGTTTGTTTTCGACATTTCCCAGCCCAAAGCTCATAACTTTAAACTGAGGAGGCACAAAAGCCCTCAGCCCCCAGGATGACAAAAGTGGTCATCATCGAACCACGATGGACAAACTATATATTATTAAATTATTATTAAATTATTAAATCATGCCATAAGAAAATTGCTTATATAACTATTATTTATTTTATTTAAATCTCTGGTTACTTTTGTATTAAAGTCTTCATTAATGAAATTTCTTTTTTGCCCTGTAGGTATATCTACTAATACATCTTGGTCAGTGGATCCATTTGGGCACTCACCGACCATGACCTACTTATTGAAAAGAGCTGAAATCAACCACATGGTTATTCAGAGAATACATTTTGCCATCAAGCGCCATTTTGCCAATCAGAAAAACTTAGAATTTTACTGGAGACAGGCCTGGGGTTTGTAAATCAAGCTAGATTTTATTTAGTTATTTATACCTTAGAAACAATTCTTTGCAATGGTTTTTTAACAGATTCCATTTCAACTCTTATCTTGTGATATTGTCTAAGTACATCCTCATTTACATTTCTCCATGTGATGACTGATAGCTTTTTAAAGCATCTCTATTGCTACGAGTTTTCTTACCACCTCTGCTTGACTTTGTGGTAATGTAAATGTGAAACTGCACAGCAAGCTGATCTGTTGTGTTTAGGACCTTTTGGTTGTTTTCTTTTCAAATCAATCATTCTTTTAGTTTTAGTAACTAATATAAGTGCCAGATGGACAAATACAAAGCAATTAGAGACCTACTTGAAAAACATTATTTCATGCCATAAAATATATAATATATATATATAAAAAAGTTTACCTAATTTTTGTAGGTTGATCACATATTAAGTTGTTTTTTTTTAGTTATAAAACATTTTTTGTTATTTCAGATTCAGATGATAACACTGGTGTCTTCTGTCACATGATGCCATTTCTTTTATATTCTATTCATTACTCTTGTGGCCCTGACCCTCACGTCTGCTGTCAGTTTGACTTTCACACAGATAAATGTTTCAGAGGGAAAGAAACTATTCCCAAGATAACAGTGGATGATACTAACATCAGGAAACTGTAAGAAGACAAAAGTAGAATGGAATCAATACTATCATCTCAAGTTAATCATCTTGTTCTGTGTTTTTAATAAGAGTTTTAATAATATAAAGAATGTAGATGTTAGAATGTAGATGTAGATGTTAGCTTTTACTTAGTTTTGAGAATGACTAAAAAGTATGTAACTAATCATGTGAAAATAGTGTTTACACTTTCTGTTTGTATGTTCTATTTGATACTAACACTATAGCTTTCTGTTTGTATGTTCTATTTGGTACTTACACTATAGCTTTCTGTTTGTATGTTCTATTTGGTACTTACACTATAGCTTTCTGTTTGTATGTTCTATTTGGTACTTACACTATAGCTTTCTGTTTGTATGTTCTATTTGGTACTTACACTATAGCTTTCTGTTTGTATGTTCTATTTGGTACTTACACTATAGCTTTCTGTTTGTATGTTCTATTTGGTACTTACACTATAGCTTTCTGTTTGTATGTTCTATTTGATACTTTACTTTTTACCTGCTTTTACCTAACTACTAATGGGAGGAGGAATATTATAGCTGGTTATCACTACATTTTTTTAACACTTTAAAAATAATGTATAAATGAAATGAAAATACAAACTAAAAATATTTTTTCTTTTTTATTTTTCAATTTATAAACTGGAAATTATTGTGAGATTCTAGTTAGAAATTGTTTTGGGGGTAAGATATAGGTAGGAGGGTGGTTGGCATTGTTTGTTTATTACTGAAAGTAATCAGGCTTTAGATAGCAGTTGCTTGTTAAGTTGTTTTTTTTTTGGTTAAAAATAGTTCTGGGTGCTGTAGCTAAATGTGCATATGCAATTTAGTTGTTTTCTAGAACTCACACTGAATTAACTTTAAGTTTTAATTAATTTTTGGTTTGTCCATTGAATTTCAGAGCATGGGCTTTGTGGGAACAGTTTCAAAAAAAGGCCTCATTGTATCGAAGCAACATTCTACTTGTCCCCCATGGAGATGATTTTCGTTACAGCTCTCAGAGTGAGTGGACAGAACAGTTTGGAAACTTGGGGAAACTGATGGATTATATGAACAAAAATAAAGACATGAACATTCAGGTATATCAGCTCATTTTTTGTTTTCTTTCATTACATAACAATTAACTAGAAATTCAAATTGTTAATATGAACTTTTTCCTATAAAGATTTCCTTATAGCAAAGTTAAAAATTAACTTTTTCCTTGACTGTTTTTAAGATAATATTTAAACCGATCAACTTTACTATTATCCACCATTATGATCTAGAGTCATTAAGTGTTTTTTAGCTGCTAAGCCTTGGTTTTAAAATGATGTAGAGCAAGATTTATATTTTCTATTTTAGGGTGTATGTATTCATCCAGATTTAATGACTCTAGATGATAATGTTGGAGAATAGTGTATGACTTTCCACATTTTTTTAATACTCATATTTTGTGTGTATCGCATTGTATCTAGATTCAGTATGGAACTTTATCTGACTACTTTCAAGCAGTAGAAAATGAAAGTAAAAAAAATAGAATCTCTTTCCCTTCACTTGCTGGTGACTTTTTTCCCTACAATGATAGAGATGACCAGTACTGGACAGGCTATTACTCTAGTAGGCCTTTATTTAAACACATGACATATGTCTTGCAAGCAAAGTTGAGGTATGTGTTTTTTAACATATGATTTATCTTTTTGAAATAAGCTAATTTATGGATCATCTTTAAAACATGCAAACTACATATAATGATTCAAATAAAAAAAATAATAATAAATAAATTGATTAAGGCTACTTTACACATATTTATTGTTTCAACAAACATTCTTGAGCAATTTCTAATCATTTCCTAAATATATGAATGTTGTACTTGTAGGATGAAGGCTAATTTGTCCAACTGACAAATGAAATATTATGTCCATTATTTGGTCAATTATTTGGGGGAGTGACCCAGATGCAGATTAAGTTTAGCATTGTTTTAAGACCAGCAACTTCTATTTGACCAAACTAGTCTATTCATTTGTGCTGGATGGATTAAAGAAAGACATTAAATGTCAGCAATCAAATCTCAGCCTTCATCAACTAGAAGTCTTTGGTTAAAACTAGCAGCATTTTACCACAATGTCCTGTGATAGTTTAGTTATAGTCTTTCCAGTAGATGGCATTTTAAATCAGTGGCATTGCTTTTTTTTGTATATTACAGGATAACAGAAATCTTGTTTTCTCTTATGTGTGCTCAGTTGTCAGAATTCTCTAAGTCATTTTGCCCCACCAAGGAGCTGGTTATTGTTGATGCTCGTAGATCTCTGGGTCTGTTCCAACATCATGATGCCATCACAGGCACAAGTAAAAAAAGAGTTATGGAGGACTACAGCAACAAGTCAGTTCTTATCATCATTCTAGTCATAGCTACAACTTACAAATAGTCTTCTCCTATCATGGTGAAAGTTGTTTTGATTTTATTTGGGCTTTGAATATGTCTCTGGGACCTGATAGACTTGTCTTTTAGTGGGAAATTAAATGAAGTTAGCATTGTGTTGGCCCACATGACAGAATGTTTTAAAATTTAATAAATTTAACTTTTTTTTTACAATACCTACATTCAAGTAAGATATTCATGAAACCTTCAGGAACCTGTATGCATAGAACCTGGACATGCACAGATCTCAAGAACGGCTTTAATGATTTTCCTAGAAATTTAACAGTTGATGTATATTGCTGAGAAAAGAATAACTAGCTCGTGGGCCACATGGGGAAAACTCTAGTTTGACCGTTAATATTTTTTCAAAGTGAAATATAAATAAATGTGAATTTGGCTTGAGAACTAGACTTAGATCTAGTGGCAACATCGGATTTGAAAGGACTATCACATTCTTAAAAGGACTAATGTGTTCGGAAATTTGAGAATCTAAGGCATTATTAATTCAAGAATTAAATAATTATAATTAATGTTTAGGAAAATCTTACCCATCGTTTTCTAAGTCTAGATTTGAACTCCTTATCATTGAAATTATTCAATAATAAAAAAAAACATGTAGTTAGTCAGTCATATTATCTTCCTATTTTATTTATTACAGATGTTAAAAAGAAGTTGCAAAGGGAAAAGATCGTCTAAAAAGAAGATAATTCTGTCTGTGGCATTTTACGTCTCGAGAGAATATCTTTTCCCTTTGCAACTTTTTATGTGACTAAAGAGGACAATCGCAAGTTGGGCATATGTGATCACCAGGCACCGTTGTATTATCACCCTTCTTTCTGCTTTTTTTTATTGTTCTATATATTATGCAATCATCTGCAAATAATCTGACTTTTGTTCCTGAACTAATGCAATTTGGTAAATCATTTATGTAAATTAGAAATAGTAGTGGACCTAAGACTGTTCCTTGCAAAACACCTGAGTTTACTATTATTGGTGTTGATTAGGAGCAATTTATTATTATAGTCTGTTATCCTTTCTATTAGAAAACCCTGAATCCATTGACGTAATGATCCATTAAGCCTAAGTATTTTAGTTGTTTTTTAAGCAGGCTGTGCTGGTGAAATTTGTAGAATGCCTAATAAAATTGTATCTATTATCTAATCATTTTGAAAAATCATCAATTATTCCTATTAGTTGAGTTTCACATGATCTTTATTTCCTGAAGCCATGTTGGTATGGAGTGAGGACATTATGTTTATCTAAGTGATTTATGATGCATGTAAGTGTTCTAGTATTTTGCATGTAATGCTGGAGAATGATACCAGTATGTAGTTACGTGGATCAGATTTTTCTCCTTTATTTATAGGGGAGTGACTTTAGCTTCCTTCAAGTCCTAAGTACCCTGCCCTGATTTAGTGATGCTTTATTTGGTCTTATGCTAGCTTATAGTTTTTTTCTTGTACATTTATATTTCCTATGTTTTCTCATCTCATCTCTGCCTCCACCAACCAGCTTCCTCCAGCGTCTCTCCAACTGTCCCCACGTCTTGCCCATCTGCTTGGCATCTGCCTCCAAATTGTGATGCCATGCATTCTTGGGCCGTTCCCTCTTCCTCTTTCCTTGGGGGTTTCCAGTTTGCCTTGTTATGTTGGATGCAGGCTTGCAAAGGGTGTGACCTATCCATCTACAGCGTCTCTGAAGGATATATACTTCAATGGGCTGCTGCTTTGTTCTTTGCCAGAGTTCCTCATTTGAGATCTTGGTCTGGCCAGCGGATCATAAGAATCTTCCTCAGGCAGGTATTGATGAATACCTGGATTTTTTTCATGGTGGGGATGGTGGTTCTCCAGGTCTCTGCTCCTATGTTTTCTACTTGGTTTAATTTATTAATATGTCTCTGTCTCCTGGGGCTGAGAATGCTGATGCAAAATATTTATTAAGAATGTTACCTTTAATATTATCATTATGTGATAGGTTATCTTTGCCTTTTTATTGGGGATACTCCAGTTGTTTCCGTTTTTTTTTAAATTAATGTATGAACATAAGTTTTTATTGTTATCTTCAGATATTACTTTATTTTTGTATTGGCTCAGCAGCTGTCTGCTAACTTTTTGGGTTAGATGTTTGATTTTAAGGTACTTTTTATGGACTCTTTCTGCCTTAGTTTCTTAAAATTTTTTAAATAGATTTTTTTTCTGTTTGCAAAGTTTCTTAAATTTATTATTAAACCAGCATTTATTTATTTTGTTTGATGAGTGTTTAGTTGGTATTTGATTTTCTATAATTAAAAAAAACAGCTTTGAATGAAATCCAGATAACTGAGTAAATTTAAAATTGCTTCAAGTTTATTGAAAGATTATCTAACCTTTACTTACGGTATATTTTTTACGTAAATCTAATATAGATTACTTCTAGATCTAGACTAGATTTTAAGAGTTCTAAAACATACAAGTCTAGCACTAGTGTTTGGATCTAGATGTCCATATAATGAAAATTCCAATAAATAATCAATAACAATAAGTAAATAAATAGAAAATAAATAAGTATGTTTTGACAGCTGGCTGAATCGGTTACGTTGTACATTCGTGCTTCTGGCGGTGTAATGAAATAATTTTTTTGGATTTTAAGTTGTATAATGGAGGTATTGTCTTTTTTTTTTTTTTTTTAATTATTTTTTAATGTTTTTTTGTTTTTTTTAAATTGGTATTTCAATTTTTGTTTTGGAAAGCAAGGTAATATGCCATGTGGCTATTGAATATCTTCATAACAGTAAGTTATTAAAGTAGAGAAATGTAATTTGAAATATTTTTAATAGCTGAGTATCAAAAAATTTTCTAAAAGTTTTAAAGATCTTCAGTTGTGCAACCTTGATCATTGAACTCAACTTTGTACACCTAAATTCTTGATCAATTTACTCATTTTATGTTTTGTTGACTAGTCCAGGGATAAAATGTTTCCCTTTTTTGTCTTAGATTACACAACACAATCAATCAAGTGGAGGATCTCTTGGCCTTGTTGATGTTGAACAGTCTACTCCCTAAATTGGATAAAGTCTCTATTCCTACAGCCAACACTCTCCTGTCTGTTGAAAACTGGCAGTCTCCTACATCTGTGCCAGTTTTAAGGATTAGTGAATTCAAAGAGAAATGGTACAAATTTGTAAACTATTTACTTGTACGTCTATTGTGTGAACAAATAAAGTTTATCATTAAGTTTCATCAAGTAGAAGTGAACATTTTCTACACCAATTGACATTCTATAAATCAAGAGTTATTCTAATGAATGTATTGATGCTATATGACATTTTAGAATTAAATCCTCAGTTTGCCCTAGAGCTCATGTTGAAAGTAAAGTTGACTCTATGACTTCACTCATGAACAGTTACTCACTGAAACAAATTTTACATCATTGTCTTACATCACTAGCTCTTTAATTGCTTGTGCTCAAAATGAACTTTGAAACTCAACTCCCAGCATAACACATAGAAGGGAGAAATAACTTGTTCAATCTATTTTGTCTTGTGAATTATAGGTTTCCATTGATTTAATTCATTGATTGTTTTAGTTGGTTCAAGCAAATCATTTCAATTTGGAAAGCACTTTGATACATTCACTTTTCATATGTATTTGTATATAATCAAATATAAATACAATATAATAAAGCTAGTATTTAAAAAGACCAAGACAATATTCCTATGTTTTTGTTTCAGGTTTGTTCTAGTTGTAAATCCACTCACAATACAGTGGGTGTCTCCTATTACAATCAGAACCTCTACTCCATGCATTGTGAAGACAAAACAAGGAACATTAATTCCCAGCCAGATTAACCCAGTCTTCTCATTGGAGCTGCAGCCAGTAGCTAAACTTTTTGATGTAATATTTTTTATTATGATAATTATCTTCAAATCTTCTTCTTGATTATTCTTGAGGTAACTGGCAAAAGTTTATTTTGAACTGAGATCTACTATGTGTTCACTCTACAGATTCAGGATTGTCTTTATTACCAATATCTCCAACACATTATCTTTATTACCAATATCTCCTACAGATTGTCTTTATTGCCAATATCTCTGCTCTCTCTTTACAAATGTATGAGCTTCATGAGGAGACAGAGGAAGCTGAATATGCCACAATTACAGTGTATGGAGATGTTCTTCACATAGAATCTTTTCTGTAAGTATAATGTGAATATCTGAATAAAAAACTTCTTGTCACTGTACTATATGATAGAGACAAAATTATTTCTTTATTGGGAATGTTATGATACAAAATTAAGCTCATCCATCTTTAGATAAACACAATTTTTTATTAGTTTTTTAGCGGCACCCAAAAGGGGAAAAGACATTATTAGTTTTGTGTGAAATGTCTGTCCGTCCGTCTGTCCTGTTTAGATCTTGTATAATAGAAAAGATACTGAAAATCCGACATCATAATATTTTAGTCCATTCAAAGTACTTTTTTCCTTTCTAAAACCGAAAAGTCTAATTTTTAAATCACTTATGCAAGCAGTTTTTTCATAAAAATACACCACTTTTACAACTATTCACTATTAATAGTAACAAACACAGGAGGCTCTTTAGTGGAGATATCAATGTACCATATTGTTAACACATTTATGCAAATGGTTTTAGACTTTTTGTTTAAAAATATCTTTTTTTTTTACATTTGTATTGCTACGTTATGTAAGTTCTGTCCTACTAACTACTACATTTACCCAAAAATAATGTTTACTTTTTTTAAGAGAAAAAAATCTATTTAATATGCATATAAGTTGGACATAATTTAAAACAACAATTAATAATTAGGTTTTCATATTATCACCTGAACTGCAGTGCCAGAGTACAGCCATAGAACACATGATTAACTAAAGGAATTTTTTTTTTTTAATTTTGTTTTAAGGAAATGTTTTTTTCTTTTTCTGAGGATTTGAATAAGAGATTGACTCTTTATAAAACAATTAGATCAATTAGATATTCATTATAACCAACTAACTAAGACATCAGTTAGGCCAGGTTCACATTTAACTTCACCTTCACCTATCCTTTGGTCTGCTGGACCGTTGGGGCACCACACAAGATCTGTCAACCTTCTTTCTCCATTCTTCTCTGTCATTTGTCTTTGATATAATTTAATTCTGATGTTCTTTCTGAAAATATTGATACCTGCCTTTTTACATGATTGGTTGGAGCATTTTGGGGGCCGATTTTGAGTTTGTGTTTCCACACAAGCTGTCTTTGTAACCTTGTTTTTTTTTTAATGAATAAAAAAACTTGAACTTGTCTATTTGAAGGTCTGTTTATAATGCTGTTCACTCAGGGAAAGAATTAATTCATATTGAAAGTACTTTACTTAAAGCCACATTTTCTGCTTGTTCAGGAACACTTCAGGTAAATTCATTAGTGGCTATATTTATAATTCTCTCAGAATCAACCATAACCTTTTAGAAATCTGCTTTTGAAAGTCTAATTGACTTGGTTTAAATTGTATTCTCAGTTGTTTATTGTAATGCTAGCCACAGACTGGCACAAATACTTGCACACACATTTAGTTAGATCAGAACTTATTCCCCAAGTTACATTGTATCAGGCCCTGCTTTGCTATTGATCCTGAGAAAGATAGGAATAGAAAGATACAGAGTTGTGATTCTTTATAACTTTTTTTAACAAAAACATTTCATGGCTGATTTGAGCTATTAAATAAAAAGAAAGAAAATAAAAACAAAGAAAGTCATAATAAAAGATTTGCTAGAAATCAGCCGTGCATATTTTGTACCTACTACCACACATCTTTCAAATCTTACAAAGTCACATCCTCAAACATCCACCTCATATGCAAACACATCTTTCAAATCTTACAAACTCACATCCTCAAACATCCAACTCATATGCAAACACATCTTTCAAATCTTACAAAGTCACATCCTCAAACATCCAACTCATATGCAAACACATCTTTCAAATCTTACAAAGTCACATCCTCAAACATCCAACTCATATGCAAACACATCTTTCAAATCTTACAAAGTCACATCCTCAAACATCCAACTCATATGCAAACACATCTTTCAAATCTTACAAAGTCACATCCTCAAACATCCAACTCATATGCAAACACATCTTTCAAATCCAATTATTAATTACAAAGAGTAAAAGCTTTCTCTATAACACACCAAGTACTCTGGAATAAGCTCAAATTCTTAGTTGCTGGGGCACAAAGGACAGAGTTATTTTTTAACACAAGTGGAGGGGAAATAACAGTTTGAGAGTTACACCTACCAATAACATAAATAGTGACACTGAACTGTGACCAATAACATAATAGTGACACTGAACCGTGACCAATAACATAATGAACTATTTCTATCCATTGTTTCTCACATTGTATTCCCTTGTTGATAATTACACAACTTAAAGAAATGTTTGAACATTGTACACTAGTTGTTACTGACACCACTTAAAGAAATGTTTGAACATTGTACACTAGTTGTAATTGACAATATTTGATGTGTCTACAGTACATTTTATGTAAAACTGATGAAACCTGGCACAAGACAGCTGTACAGATGATGACTTATGGAACAGGTTCCTGGATAAATCCATTCAAAGACAAGAGTGGTGCTTATATATTTATGCCAGATGGTTATGCTCAGGTAGGTATTACATTTATTGAATAGTTTATTTCCAGACATGATTTGGACCTGTTTTTAATAGAGAACATGTTCAGGTTTTAGATTAAAACATAATAACTTCATGTTCAGACATCAGTGCTTTTTTTCTTTTATTTCCAATCATTTAGTAAATGAGTTTTAAACAAATTCTATTTTGATGTTGCTGTTTTTTTATTTATTTCGAGCATTATAAATTTCAATTCTTGTATCTGGTTGAAGTTGTAATGGATTTTTTGGGTTAATTCCTCATACCTCTTTAAATTCTTTCTTTGTTTTAATTGCATATTCATTTGCAAATATGTTCAGATCACATGCAGCTTAGGACTTGGTCATTTCAAGAGAATCTTGACACTCAGATATCTCTCTACCTGACAAAAACTTGTTAAAGATAATGAGATTCATTATTTTAGCTAAATCAGAAAAAGCTAAAAAAAACTTTCCTTAACCATCTCTCTGAGTCTCCACAGACATAGTACTTGAAGTTTGATATATTTAATGTTTCAAAATTTAACTTTTGACTAGCTGATTTGAATTGTAATATTAGCCATTGTTCTACATAAACTTTAGCTTGTAACATTTTGAAGGTTTATTATTTCTGATTAATGTGTGCTCCCTCTGTTTAAAGGAATTAGAAATTTACTATCCTACAATAGTTGTAGTGAAGGGACCTGTGCTATCTAGAGTTTTAACCAAACTTCCAGGAGTGCGTCACTCTGCTTCACTGTACAATGTATCAGGTATAAAGTTCAACTGTTTTCTTCTGATCTAATTATATTACATGTCTAAGCTATTTGTTCAAGTCCTATATTATCTCCAATTCTTTAGAAGAATCTATTATTTGTAAACTATGGAGTACATTCAATGTAACTATGTGAATAAATATTGTGAAATTCATTTCTTGCCCAGGTCCAGTTGGAGCTGGTATTCATTTGGATAACCTGGTGGACATATCAACTCAGGAGTTTGAGAACAAAGAACTCATGATGAGAATAACTACAGACATTTCAAACCCTGACTCCACGATTTGTGTTGACCTCAATGGCTATCAGGTTCAATAGTTTAATATAAAAGAATTAATTATGTTATTTGTTGTTTTGATTATATTTTTCTATTAGTTGTATGGTTTATAAATGATCTTTGACAATCACAAGTTCTGATTTCTTATGAAATCAAAAGAAGAAACAATTTTGTTCTTTTCATGGTTCAAGGCTCACAGTCCTTGCAGTATATACCCTATATACCAGCAGTATATACCCTATATACCAGCAGTATATACCCTATATACCAGCAGTATATACCATATATACCAGCAGTATATACCCTATATACCAGCAGTATATACCCTATATACCAGCAGTATATACCACATATACCAGCAGTATATGCCAGCAGTATATACCCTATATACCAGCAGTATATACCCTATATACCAGCAGTATATGCCCTATATACCAGCAGTATATGCCCTATATACCAGCAGTATGTGCAGTATATACCAGCAGTATATACCCTATATACCAGCAGTATATACCCTATATACCAGCAGTGTATACCCTATATACCAGCAGTATATACCCTATATACCAGCAGTATATACCCTATATACCAGCAGTATATACCCTATATACCAGCAGTATATGCCCTATATACCAGCAGTATATGCCCTTTATACCAGCAGTATATGCCCTATATACCAGCAGTATATGCCCTATATACCAGCAGTATATACCCTTTATACCAGCAGTATATGCCCTATATACCAGCAGTATATGCCCTATATACCAGCAGTATATGCCCTTTATACCAGCAGTATATGCCCTATATATCAGCAGTATATGCCCTAAATACCAGCAGTATATGCCCTTTATACCAGCAGTATATGCCCTATATACCAGCAGTATATGCCCTATATACCAGCAGTATATGCCCTATATAACAGCAGTATATGCCCTATATAACAGCAGTATATGCCCTATATAACAGCAGTATATGCCATATATATCAGCAGTATATGCCATATATATCAGCAGTATATGCCCTATATACCGGCAGTATATGCCCTATAGACCAGCAGTATATACACTATACACCGGCAGTATATACACTATACACCGGCAGTATATGCCCTATACACCGGCAGTATATACCCTATACACCTGCAGTATATACACTATACACCGGCAGTATATACACTATACACCGGCAGTATATACCCTGTATACCGGCAGTATATACCCTGTATACTGGCAGTATATGCCCTGTATACCGGCAGCATATGCCTTGTATACCAGCAGTATATACCCTATATACCAGCATGCTAATTTTGTCTTTCTTTAACTATCACTTGGTTTCCTGTTACTTATATAGTGTATAAAAGACACTAAGCCAATAGTGGCACTCATGTGTCTAAAGATTGAGAACTGCTGTGTTGATGCATTATTATACTCTCATTGAGATGTTTTTTTTGTTGTTTGTGTAACAGATGCACAGAAAACAATTCAAAGCTAAGTTTTTAATTCAAGGGAACTTTCATCCAATGACATCAATGGCATATATAGAAGATAGGAAGCAAGAGCGAGTTACTTTAATAACATCTGAACCCCATGGAGTTGCCTCTCTTACTTCAGGTATTTTAAATGAGAATTTAAATCAAAAGCTACTTAGAATTTTATTTCATTTTTTTTTGCTATTCCACCAGTACTGCCTAATAGAATTACTTTTATACATAAATCTGTGAACCATTACACACATCCAAGGCTATAATCCTAATCTCTTGTGCAGTTTTTTTTTTTTTACATAATATTTAAGAGATTATTCTTGAGTGCTTTGAGAACATTTATGAATGCACTCAGATCTGATGGCTTCCTGACATCTATTGAAAAGAAGTCATTTGGTCATTTACACAAGTATAAATTGAACTGGTGGTTACAGACAAGTTCATAAACACATAAATTAGCCAAAATGAATCTTGTATTTCATGTCTGTAGTTCCTGAGTCATTGTGAAGATGAAATGTTAAAACCAGCAGAAGTTAAGCTTACACTAGGGTTTGTAACAGAAAAAACAACTAATAACAGGAAAATAACTCTTAACTACACTTCTGTCCACATTATGTCAAATGGATTTTTTCCTTAAACCAATGTTTCCCAAACTTTGTTCTGCGGAACCCGAGTGATTCCCAATGCCTGAATTGATGTTCCAAAAACTACTGGAATAATTAACTAGTAGACCACCAAATTAATTAATTTCTCTTAAAAAAAAGTGTTCTGCTAAATACGCAGAATGTGCGAAGTTTTCCATTAAGGAAAAAGTTTGGGAAACACTGCATTTAACTCTTAAAATTCTTAATAATTTGGAATAAAACTTTCATACTATATTATTGTGGCTACTAATGAGTTAATTTTTCTTTTTTTTTAAGACTAGAGTGAAAATTGAACACAAAAAAGGGATTTTTTTATTATTATTATAGAAATTATATTTTACATAATGGTGAGGTGGGGGGGGGGGGAGTACTTTGCAAGTAACTTAATTGTTCCTGATTAAAATTAACATTAGATAAGGAAGCTTTAGAAAAAAATGACAGTCCTACCTATATTGGAGCCAGTCACCTAAGACCCGAGATTAACTTGGAAAAACTAAATAGAAAAAACACAGAATAAAGACATCTAGAGAAATTCTCTTTTGAAAAAATTAGAACAGACTGGGGAGCAAATCACAACATTCTGTTACAGTCGACCCACTATAGAATATGGTGCCACAGTATGGGGCTCAGCAACCCAAACCAACCTAAGGAAAATAGACATGGTTCAAAATATTGGTCTAAGGATAATGACAGGAGCAATCAAAATAGCACCCATAAGAGCTATGGAGAAAACCGCTGCCCTGATCTCTCTGGATGAAAGAAGAGAAAAATGGAAACCCACTTAAAACTAAAATACACAAATTGGCACTAAATACCATCTCAAAGGGACTTATTTCATACAGAAATCTCAGAACCTTAAAAAGATGCAGCAACAATTGCAAGAGCTCTCCAACAGCCACAGAAACAGAAGCACTAGAATAGCAGCTACCATGATAGTAAATCACTCAAGTACCCTGCAAAGTCAAATTGCCTTCCTAACTGATGCACAAACAGTCCTCCAAAGCTTGGAAAACTCTGATTCCTCCTATGTGTAACGACTCAGGACAGCACTTATAAAGCTCACCAACAACAGAAAAAAAACTATTATTCATTGGATATCAGCACATATTGAACTAGAAGGAAATGAGAAGGAGAACCCACTAGCCAAGAGTGGCAGAACAAACACTCAATTGAACATTTCTCTCTATCCAGAAGAAATGAAGAAGCTAATGGTGAATAGAATAAATGAGACATTGACAAGATCTCATTCCAATCACAAGAAAGATGATGCCTATCATAAGCTATCCCAACAAGATCAACGCCTTATCTTTCGCCTCAAAACCGGACACAACAGAATGAGACAACACAACATATGTTCCAGAAGCTCAAAATTGAAATCTTCCCTTGTGTAATGTCACCATGTCCTTTAAAACTGCATTCTTTACCAAGAGACCCAAACAAGACACTGGCCCCAAAACACCCCTAACATAGAAAGAAAACTATATGGAGAGCTGGCTGATTTGGAAACCACTGCGCAGTTCATCTCATATATTGGTCTAGTCATCTGAACGCTCCAACATAAAAATGAGAACCAGGAAGAAGAAGTTCACAATCTGGTCAAATCATTGTAGAGGCAAATAACTGAACAAATGTTCATGAATGTTATTGAATCTTAATGCCCACACTTTGTCTAATGCCCACACTTTGTCTAATGCCCACACTTTGTCTAATGCCAACACTTTGTCTAATGCCCACACTTTGTTGTCTCTACATTTCCATTGTTTTCCATGTTGACCTGTTTAGATTCTCTAGAAGTGATTCTAGACAGAAGGTTGATGCAAGATGACTGGAGGGGACTTAATGAAGGTCCAAATGATAACAGAGAAAATCCCAGCAAGTTTATTTTACTGGTAGAGAAAAGAGACTTTGTTGTACCGGTATGACTTTCTTTGTCTATTTCATTGGGTCTAGAGCACAGTAATATCAAACATTTTAAATTCATGGTATCTATAGCACATTCAAATCAAACCTTTAATTTTTATTTAAACTGTTGTTTGTTTGTTTTTTTTACATGCAATTCATAATTGATATGAATATTTGTATGAACATTATCAGCTTTATACACTTTCAACTCACTTATACATTTGTGTATCATTGTTGCATATCAGTATATCTAAATATCTTTATATTAGAGTATATGAGAATCATTACATCTAAGTATCACCATATCTGAGTATCATGTATCCAATATCATTATATCTGAGTATCATTATTCTGTGTATCATTATGTCTGTATCATTATATCAGTGTATCATTTGTATGTGTATTATTATAAATATGTATCATTTGTCTGTGTATCATTATATCTATGTATTATTATATCTGTGTATTATTATATCTGCATAACATTATGTTTGTGTACCATTATATCCGTGTATCATTATGTATGTGCATCCTTATTTTCTGAGTGTCATTATGTCTTTCTTTAGTCCAAAGGTCCAATGAAAGCATCTCCTTGTTATCCGTCACTATTGGCTCACCTACTGGCTACCCACCTCCATAACCCACCCCATGCTGTTATGATGCCCACTTCTCCAGTGAAATCATCTGTGAGACTAATCAGTCAGCCATGGCCATGTCACTATGACCTTGTCAAACTGAGATTTTTGGAACTTAGCAAAACATCAGTCAAGTCTTACCTGGTGCTCCATAACACAGGAATAGATTGTTCCTTCACACAGATATTTATGGACTGCAGTATGCAGGTATTTGTTTACATTTGTCTCCCTTACTTACTAACTATAGCTGTTGTCAGATGAATCAATTAAAGTATGCTAGGTTTCAGGGAATCAATTAAAGTATGCTAGGTTTCAGGGAATCAATTAAAGTATGCTAGGTTTCAGGAATCAATAAAAGTATTCTAGGTTTCAGGATCGCAGTCTAAATATGCTAGGCTTCAGAGAATCTATTTAAGTATGCTAGGTTTTAAGGGAATCAATTATATGCTAGGTTTTAGGGAATCAAAGTATGCTAGGTTTCAGGGAATCAATTTAAGTATGCTAGGCTTCAGGGAATCAATTAAAGTGTGCTATGTTTCAGGGAATCAATTAAAGTATGCTAGGTTTTAGGGAATCAATTAAAGTATGCTAGGTTTCAGGATCATGGTCTAAGTATGCTAGGCTTCAGAGAATCTATTTAAGTATGCTAGGTTTTAAGGGAATCAATTATATGTTAGGTTTTAGGGAATCAATTAAAAGTGCTAGGCTACAGAGTATTAATTTAAAGCTTCAGGAACTCAGTCTCAGTATACTATGCTTCAAGCAATCCATTTAGTGTTGTAGGCCATGCAATTCCTAAACCATTTCATATCTTTTGCTTTGCCATCATGACAGATTCTTATTATTGCTAAGTTTCAACCATTTTATTCTTGTTTCAGCAACAAGTCTATTTAAATATGTTCAGTGAGGTGAAGGTCAGTACAGCAGTAGAAACCTCATTGACTGGAGTGAAAGAACTGAGCCATGTGACTGAGATGAAAGTCAAATTGTCAGAAATGGAAATCAAAACCATCAAGTTAACCTTTAGATAACAGTAAGAAGAGGGTTAACATTTCTGTGTACAGGGATGACAGCTTGGGATGTAGTAAATGTGGTTATTGAAAGTACTTGACTTAATACTTATATGTGAAATCTCTGGTACTGAGAGTATTTCATGCATTTAGTGTGGAGTTAAAAAGTGATAAAACTACATATGTGACAATGAGAGTTTTAAGAAGAGTTTATTATTTTGACCTTTGAGAGTATATAGATGCCTGCCTGGTCATGTGGTATGTATATCGAACCCTACCCACTGCCATCCCCAGCTGTCCTGTGCAATGTTTGGTCTAGGAGGTAATAATATTCAATTCTATAGGACTGTCATCTTGATGGTCTGGGGTTCAAAACCTGCCTATCGACATCTCTTGCAAGTTGTTTGGGTTATGATGTAATAAATCTTCTATTCTGAAGGAACATCTGAAATATGTAGAACAATCATAATAAGATGTCTGGTTGTTTAACAGTGATGAGATTCTTTGGTTCCTGACATTTTGCTATTTTAAGCCATTCTCCTAAAAGGCACAGACCCCCAGTTTTAAGTCATTTGTGTGTGTATGTTTGTGTTTGTATGTTTGTGTTTTTTAACAAGGTTTAACAGCAACACTTCTCTTTCTTCAATCAATGGAGTGACCTGTTTGAAATAGTCACTTCTTTCACATCTGTTTAGTTCAATCAGTGGAGTGACCTGTTTGAAATAGTCACTTCTTTCACATCTGTTTAGTTCAATCAGTGGAGTGACCTGTTTGAAATAGTCACTTCTTTCAGATCTGTACAACTAAACCAATCTTGTTTCTATTCTTGTTGGTTTTGAAAGGATGAAACTTCAGCCAACAAACAAAGTGGTGTCATCATTGGATATAAGTCATACAACAGAGTCATTCTGTAAGCAATTTCTTAAGTTGTCAGACAATTGTATTGCAATAGAGTAATGGCTGCCCTTTTTGTGAAATGTTGATGTTTTTGATTGAAAGTTAATAAGCTCAAAACTAGGTTTCAGAATTTTATCCTTTTCTAGTCAATGTTAAGCTATGAAGGGAAAGAATGCTTCATGGCTTTCAATGATCAATATTTTTCTCAGCTCATAAAAACATCTGACTAGATATTCTGTTCTGTTTCTGAGAAATCATGAGACCCAAGATAATTTTTATATCATTCAGCCATTGTTGTAGTTGTTTCTTCTGCAGTATTTTGTCTTGTTTTAATGCATTTAAAGGCTTGTGAAATATTTTAAAAAGAATTTGTGTAAGCTTTGTTAATGTTTTAATAAATCAGATTTGTTTTGTTGTTAATGATGTTAGCTAAGATAGAAAACATTTGATCATCAATAGCTTCTTCTTTATTATTGTGATTGTGTAATGTTTTTTTGCATTGGTGACTGTTTAAAAACAAGATTTGAGATCATAATCAACAGGAGTGCTTATGTGTCTACTCCCATACTTTTGAATATGGAATTAGACATTAATATAGTTTGCTAGAGGAGGCACGGTGGCTGAGCGGTAAAGCACTTGACTTCTGAACCGGGGTCCAGGGTTCAAATACTGGTGAAGACTGGGATTTTTTATTTCAGGATCTTTGGCCACCTCTGAGTCCACCCACCTGGAATTAGTTGGGGAAAATTAAAGGCAGTTGATCGTTGTGCTGGCCTTACGACACCCTTGTTAACCACAGAAACAGATGACATTTACATCATCTGCCCTATAGACCACAAGGTCTGAAAGGGAAACTTTACTTTAGTAATACTATAGTTTGCTAGAACTAGTTTTGGGTATTTATAGTAAATCAGCTGTCAGTGAAGATTTTGTGATCTTAAGAGCAACCCATTTTTACAAAGTTTTTATCAACTGTCTGGTACAAATTTTGAACATGTTATTTCTCCCTCCCATTTTTGGATAAAGTTGAAATGCTAACAAAATTATCTATTGTACCTAACAAAACAATAATCAATTAAAAAATTAACCAATTAGTCAATATTTATTTTTTTTGTTATTGAAAAAGGGAAATAAATTCTATATTATTGAGAGATATTGGAAATGTGGTGTTTTCCCCTTGGATCAGTTTTTTTTTTAAAGTATTTTTATATTTTGCTTTTTAGTGTTCTATACCTTTTGATAAAAATGGTGATATATATATATATATATCTGTGGCATTTTACGTCTCGAGAGACGATCTTTTCCCTTTGCAACTTCTTGTGTGACTAAAGAGGCCAATCCTTGATACACAGCTGCGATCGCAGGTTGGGCATATATAATCACCAGGCGCCGTTGCATTTTCACCCTTCTTTCTGCTTCTGTTGTGTATGGCATCTGCAATCTTTGACCCTTCCTTTATGCTCTCTCTCCATGAGGATCTGTCCAGTGCCACCTCTTCCCAGTTGCCAGTGTCGATTTTGAAGAGCTTCATGTCGCGTTTGCATACATCCGTATAACGTAAAAGTGGGCGATCAGCGGCTCTCCTGCCTTCTATTAGATCGCCATACAGGATGTCCTGTGGAAGTCGACCTTCTGGCATTCTACGAGCGTGGCCAAGCCAGCCAAGGCGTCTGCTGCTGATAACAGAGCGGATGTCCTGGCACCCTGCTCTTTGTAGCACTTCCTCATTGGTTATCTTATCTTGCCACCTTATTTTAAAGATCCGCCTTAGGCATCGGAGGTGGAAAACATTCAGCTTTTTTTCCTGCCATGAGTAGGTTGACCATGTTTCACTTCCGTACAGCAAGGTGCTCAACACACAGGTCCGGTAGACTAGGGCTTTAGTACTGTTAGTCAGCAATATGTTGTCCCAGACTCTTTTTCTGCAGCCGTGACATGGTGGCCATTGCCTTGGCTATCCTGTTGTTTATGTCTTTATCCAGTAGAGTGTTGTTGGATATGATGGAGCCAAGGTAACAAAAGTGATCAACAATTTCTAGTGGTTGGCCATTAATGCTTACTTGAGGTGCAGTGTTTGTGTTTTGAACAAGTATCTTAGTCTTGCTTTGACTGATGTTTAAGCCGAACTTCTGGCAAGCAGCAGATAATTTGTTAATTAAATTATAAAAAAAATAATTATATTTGAATGAATATATGTGTGTGTTTGTTCTGCTTTAAGTAAGTTTTGCTTAGCTCAATTGTTCATTTGCAATTATTTCTATGTAATTTATATTTATGTTAATATATTGATCATTACAATGCTTAAAATTATTTGTTTTTAAACAAATGTACACAAAAAGATGGCTCCCATTAGCGTATGTTTTATTTAGAAAAAATCAGCTTGAATACAATAGATGTCTGATGATAAACAAATTTCAGTATACACAACTCCACCAGTTACAGTAAAAATACATTTGAAATCTAGTGATACATCATGAGTAAAATAATACAGGTGACAGTATTTGAGTTTATTTTTTTTTAAGATTTTGCCCACAAGAAATGTATTTGTTTTGGTTACAAAACTAAAATGATGAATCCTGTCTTGATTAAATAACAATTGGAATGACAACTTGCAATCAGAGCAATTAAGTAGGAAGGAAACAGTTGTGAGTGGAGAAACTAAAGCTTTCTTTTGCCATGAAAACATCAGATCAATGAAATAGCAATACATCAAGATGTGCATAAATTCAGTGAGTAACATCATATTACAAAATAAAAATACTGTGCATTGCGTTGAGGTGTAGACATGATAGCATGCTAGAATGAGATTGCAGTGATTGGCTTCTGTACTACAGGTTGTTATGGAGACCCTGTTTGAATTCAAGGAGAGACAACAGGAATGGTGTGGTCTGAGAACTTTGCTGCTAATCAAAGTCTTCCATGTAGGACTCCAAAATGTAAGAAATTCCTAGCCCTCTAGGCTCTAAAATAAAACCATGTTAATATAGACACACTGTACCAAAGGGACATTTTCTGGTCAGAATCTTTTTCTTAATTGTTTTTTTACACTACTCAGTGTGATAGCTCATTAACCTCTGTTAGAAGTATTTCTTATAAAATATATTTCTCACAGCCATGCATTGTTTCATATTGTTTTCTGGTATACCAAAACACTTGCCTTTCATTACATATCATTCTTACAAACAACAAAATCAGAATATTAGCACTGTTAGTCAGTAAGTGGACTTCTATCTTTCTATGTTAATGGAGTACTAGCATTAATATCAATCCTAAAGTAAATGAAGCAATTTTAATCAAAAATTAGGTTTGACTTTTCTGATTCAAACTGAAAAGTTCAGAATTTTTTAAAAGCACTGAATTAGTAAAATATTATTTTCCTAGAGCTAGGCGTGTGTCATGTATATATATATTTATGCTAAAGGCTAACACCACAAAAGTGAGTGAATAGTAAAACAGTTTTCTGTGACACTTCCTCTACAACCAAACTTTTCCAACTCTATCACAGGCAGGGGAGATAAAAACAGTGCATTAAATGTATTTCTATCTTCTGCATCCTTTTATAATACTGTAAAGAGTTAATAAATCAAATGTTCAGATGTCAGGCATTGAAAAAAAAATCATTTTTGGCATTTTTACACTGTCTTACAAAGAATCACAAAAATCTTTTAATAATTGAATAAGTTTATACAATAATATTCAGTTGTATAGTGATAAAATGTTTTTAAAAAAATATTGAGTCAACACAAATTGAAAATCAATGCAAGCTTTACAAATTAATTAGTGGTAGACATTTTGAAATGTGGACAAGAAAGCAATAATCCAAGGACAATACCTATAAATATTTGACAGGTGTATGTACACTTACAAGTGTGTATGTACACTTCCATAATGGATGACACTGCTTGAAGTGTCATTGATTGCACAATTTCAACTAGTAAGTAACCTGTCCACTTAGAAGCAAAACTTTCCTGAGACAGGAGCTCTTTTCACAGTTCAGTTAAATTTTTTCTTGGTTGCAGTAAATCTCTCCATATACTGTGAAGATCAATTAGTGAGTTCATTATAATGTTATAATAAAAGATCTCATCTAGTGATTTCTGAACTAAATATATAACCCTGGCTCACAAAAGGGAGGGATCAGAAGATAAAGCCAGAAACAAACAAAAATATATCAGTGACAAAAGCTAATAATATGCATCTAAATACTGAATTATAATGTAATCTTAAAACTATTGATTCAGTCTAGATCTTTTCAATCTTTTAATCCTTTCAAACTTTGGTGGAAAAAGAAAGTCTTATTTCAACATTAAAGGAATTTCTTCCAAAAAAAAAATACTAATGTAATTTACTGATTCAAATCTACCAAGTCATTGGTTTTCTAATGTAATCTCTAGTCATTGATGTTAATAAGTGTGTTAATTACAGATTCAAATTCTACCAAGTCACCAAGTGGTTTTCCTGGCTGAGTCAGACTACTGGTTTCATGCTATAAAGATACTTGTTAAAGAAAGATTTCTTAAATTAGTTTATTTTAGCCTCTGGAGCTATAGATTCCTAGACATGTCAAATGGAAAAAAAATACATGGTTTGCACTATGTCAAACAAAATCTCTAGAAATTATAGACTCATCTTACTTCATCATAGCCATCAAGTTGATGAAAGAGTTTCATGTCAAACATATTGCCTTCCACAGCAAACAAACTGATCTTGGAAGTTTTCATGATCTCTGGGGTAAATGCAGAAATTTCCAAGCAGTTTTCTTCCAGTCTTAAAACTTTGAGTCTTGGACACTTGGCAATGGATTCTGGCAACTTGGTAATCTGCAGAAACATTAAATACTGAATGTTCAAATTTGGTGTAAGACCTAAACATGACTTTGTGTAAAATTTTAAAAAGAACTCCAATTAAACATCTGAAGAAATCATTCAGTATCCAAATTAAAAGTAATTTTATTTTTTACCTGACAACATGTCAATGAAAATAAATATAATGATAACAAAAATAACACACTGAAAGTTCAGATGTTGGTTTTCAAAAGAAATCCATCAAAGTGACTCACTTACATTACATACATGACTGAACATTACCCCCACCCTTACAATCAAACTATTAAATATCACTGAACATTACCTGATTCTGATTGAGATTGAGTTCAACTGCCTGCAAACCTGACATGTCTTGGGGCAGCTTTGTGATGGAGTTCTGTGACAGGTCTACCACATCCAGCTGGGGGAGGCTGAGGAGCTCAGAGGGTAACTGTTTCAAATGGTTGCCACTTAGTGATAATGTTTTCAGATTTGTTAAGTTGGGAAATGATGAGGGGAGAGAACTCAAGGAATTGGAGTTTAAACAAAGCACTTCTAATTTCTTCAGTTTACCAAAGTCATCTGGCAGGGAAACTGTGAAGATAAAACAATCTCAATGCTCTTTACATTGTGACATCTTGTATGAATATGTCATTAATAGGAAATGCTGAATAATATTTGCATATTATTGGTTAAAAACCTTCAAGAGTACTGTTAGAGCATTTAGAATAAAAAAAAAAACTAAACGTTCCAAGCATTCCTTCGAAGCCAAAACATTTAAATGGCAAGGGAAATAATATGTATCATTTTTTGTAGCCAAAAGTTTTGGTGTTTATAACCTAGCACTTTTCCTAAATGACCAAGCTCTTCATTTAGTAGTCCTTGCACCAAACCTAGAAAACTAGGTTAAAAAATTAGTTATCTCCCTTGAACACAAATATCATTAATTTTTCTGTCCCTAGTAATTTGTGTAGTAAATGAGATGAATTTCTTTCGGGTTGAAGTACTTCGTACAAACATAAATAACAGTAAAAAAAAAATATTTTAAGAAGTACATCTATTACCATTTGCTTTAAAATAACAACAAAATACTAAAAATTAAGTCTAATAGTGAAAATTTAGACCATATATGTATGTTGAAGTCCAATATGAATATCAGCACAGATAATTGTTCCAATCAAAATATAATTCTATAGAGATTATTAAATCACACAACAATTAGAACTAACTTTAGCCTAAATAATTTTAAATGAACTCATTTTCAATCATCATCCAGGTCTAGTAAAGTAAAAACAAACATGAATTTCATAAAGTTAAAAGAATGCACTGACCTAAAGTTCCATTATTTAATGTTAAATTTTTCAGTGTGGTCATGGAAGTGAACCAGGGAGGTAAGTGTGTGATTTTGTTGTCTGACAAGTCAACAGTCCGCAAGTTTTTAGAGAGTTTCTGCAATTCTTCTGGAACCTTCAAGGATTTGCAGTGTGACAAAAAAATTCAACGATTAAACTTCAATTAAAAAAAAACTAAATTTATTGGGTTTTTTTGCTATCAGCTATTGTAACATGGACAGACAAAAGTGCAATCATAGTACTCAACATTTGTTTGTTTTGGTTAGAAGTAGTCTGTGCAATTTATTTTATTTGTCCAATACAAAGTAGAACAAATTGATAAAATATATGAAGTAGAAAAATCAAAATACTATTTATATATATCTGTATACTTTTTGTGTCATTGCTTTCACAGTTTAAAAAGATGAAGTCAAAACATTTGTCAATTTAAGTCAGCTTTAGAATATTTAGAAGATTCACAAATCTGATTTAAGGAGTCAAGGAGATACACAAACTATTAAAGAAGTCAAGGAGATACACAAAGTATTTAAGGAGTCAAGGAGATACACAAAGTATTTAAGGAGTCAAGGAGATACACAGACTATTTAAGGAGTCAAGGAGATACACAAAGTATTTAAGGAGTCAAGGAGATACACAAAGTATTTAAGGAGTCAAGGAGATACACAAAGTATTTAAGAAGTCAAGGAGATACACAAACTATTTAAGAAGTCAAGGAGATATACAAAGTATTTAAGGAGTCAAGGAGATACACAAAGTATTTAAGGAGTCAAGGAGATACACAAAGTATTTAAGAAGTCAAGGAGATACACAAACTATTTAAGGAGTCAAGGAGATACACAAAGTATTTAAGAAGTCAAGGAGATACACAAATTATTTAAGGAGTCAAGGAGATACACAAAGTATTTAAGAAGTCAAGGAGATACACAAACTATTTAAGAAGTCAAGGAGATACACAAAGTAAAAAAAAAGCAATATAGATGACACGGAGAACAAGCCCAGCTAATCCCTCCCCCAAAACCAAAATATGGTAGTGAAATAGTGTAGAAAAAACTAAGCATAAAACTAATAGCCAGGCTTTAACTGAAATGAACAGTAGAACAAAAAACAGGATCATAAAATGACCAATGTCCAACATAAGAAAGAAATTAGACAATAATTAGAATTATTAAGTGCACATACTTCTTTCAATGTCATGTGTCGCAACTGGCAGACACCAGTTTTCTGAGCTGTTTCTATGTGCTGTTTCAGGTTTGAGTTTCCCATGATTCTCTTTAAACTTTCTGAGCTATGCCGACTGTCCTGAAAGCTGCTACTCCCGTGTCCCTTGTTTGGAGACTAAATGTAGGGAAAAAAATTTTTTAGTGCTCAGAGAAAATATTTTTTTATTAAAATTATTTCTTTTTGCAGCTTTCATTAATAGAAAATTACAAGGAACATTAAAGGAATAGAACACCACTGTTTGTTTATGTTTTTTTTTTCACAGACAGTTAAGAGGAAATAATTAAATTTAGGTTGATAAAAGTGAATTATAAAATATAAAATGAAAAATTTAATTAAGTGCCCAATTGATCTGGAAAATAAAAAAAAAACAAGCTTCATCTTTTCTTCATACTTATACTAATCTATAGAGCTGATGATGTAATCTGTTTCTATGGCCAACGGTTAACGAGGTTGTCATGAGGTCAGCACAATGACCAACCGCCTTTACTTTCCCTAACAATGTCAGTTATGTCACCCATTAGTGGACTCAAAGGTGTCCTAAAATCCCAAAATAAAAAATATTCACTGAGATTTGAACCCAGAGCCTCTTCATTCAGAAGCCTAGCACTTTGCCGCCATGCCCTCAACACTATCAGAACTAAATGAAAATTATATTATTATTATTATTATTGTGCTAATAGACCACATTATAAACTGTGTATTTAACATCAGCGTATTGACAGTTAAAGTTAAAATCAGAATGAGAGTTGTAACTGAAGTTCTTTCAAGCATTTGTAAATACACCAAATTCAACTTTTTATGTTTCTATTATGTATATACATTGGCATAAATATAAAGTAGAAAAAAATGTTTAGACAACTTTCTTTTTCAGTTATCAAAATATTTTTTCTAAAAAAATTTCTTAAATGTTAATTGTTAACTCTTTATAAATATAAAACTGGCAAAATAAAATGTAATTAAAAAAATGTAAAAAGTAATAATTAACAAAAAAAAAAAAACTTTCAGATGTGGCAATAAGCCCAAAGACTATGAGTTAGGTTCAACTCTTCTTTCATGCATCGTTCCGACAACTCTAGGTAAATTCTTTGATGCAACCCCTCCCTCCCATACACACTTCTAGGTAAACTAAAAAAAACCAGCTCTGAAAAACAGACATGTATCTATCTGCACCTATACAACAGACATGTATATATCTGCACCTATATAACAGACAAGTTCAAAGAATTTTGATTCAATTAAAAATATTTCATTTTCAAAGTAAATCTATGAAGGCCTACTTTACAACTGATAATAACAACACAGAATTAACATGAAGAAATTGAAATAACATAAGAACATGAATAAATGTCTTGTCAGAATGAAGAAAGTTTCAAAAACTAATTAATTAAAACTATTACAAAAAAAAATAAACAAGCATAATTTATTAGCCTCAAGAATCTTTCCAGACAAATTGTCAAATTGTATCAGTCAACAGTCTAAACTTCAATGACTTGACTTAGTTCAATAAAACTATATATGTGTTTGCACTCTAGCCCTAGTTTATGTATAAGTGCAGATATTTACATAGAATGATGAAACGAAAACTTGCAATCAAAGGTAAAATGCTAACTCAAGAAATGGTTCACTTTACATGAGAAGGCATAGATACGTTATCAGTAGAAAAGCCAAAACCAAGAATCAGAGGAAAGTACTGGGTACTACTAGCAACTGTACATTGTTTCTAAGTTCTTTGTCCACTGTTAAGAAAAGTTACTTTAAGCAAACTGTTTCATTTTGTGCTCAGATGACACAACACAATTATAGTGATTTTTTTTCTTAGGCTTCATCTTGTGAGTCCCATGGAGCCTACACAAAAATATTTTTATGATATATGCAAGCTATTCACACAACTAAAATAAAATATGAGGCTGTTTGTTTAAATGATCTATTACAAAATGATGAAAGTACAACTTTGTTCAGCTTAGACAAATTGTATAGCACTCTAATAGATATAGATTGTGTCTTGCATCTTGCAAATTGAATATATGAATATATAATATATATTATATATATGAAAACATTAATGCCCATATGTATATCCTTCCCTAATCAGTACTTGACATTTACTAGAAAAAGTCAATTGAATAAATGCATGTCTGCCTGCATTAACCAATGGCAACAGAAAACTCTAGGCATAGCTTAGTATTTCAAAGTTTACTTTCATTCCCAATGAAATGAAGTGTTAAAATCAGCACACATTTTAATTTTACAAAGTAACTAGCAGTACATACCAGCTATGCCAGTTGATTTGTTCCCAGGCTTTATATTGTTTATTATGGCCGGATCACCTCCTTTTCTTTTGTAATTTTAATAAACCAGCCATATTTTAACTATAAACCTAACATACTTTTTAGCCAGTGAATTAGTGTAAGTTTACGGCCTGCTCTCTCTTTTATTCTCTGTATATCTCTCTCTCTCTCGAAACCCCATATTGTTTATTTCAACCTGCGCATCCTAATTTCTACAACATAGACTTTTGACTTGATCTGGAAAGGCCCGCTTCATAATGCGCCCCCAACACATATACGCACTCATATTTGGGATCCGTTAATTTAGTAGCACTTTCACTTATCCACTCCCCCACCCCAGCCAAAAAGAAAAAGTTAGTCCTTCATATGACTTTTCTTTAGCTTCTCAATTCAATCTATATTATATTTCGACAGTGGAACCCCCCCCCCCTCTCCTTTAATGGGTTAGTTTTTTTGTTTGTTTCCTAAGGCCCCAATTGAATGCCATATTCCCATTCCCCTTTTTACATTCATTTTGGTATTTTGTTCTCTAAATGAAAAGAAATACATCAATTTGGTTTTATTTATTCTATTATTGTAATCATTTATCTCACCCCTTTTCAAAATTTTGTCACTTTTGAATGTAGTAAAGTGACATAGATCTAAGTTTATCTTTTTAATGCTATTTTTTTTGACAGTGTACAAAGTAAAATATTCCTTGCTTTCTCTCTCGAAAAAATAAAAAGGCTCTAGATCTATCTTATTAATGCTATTAGGATTGGTTTTGTCTAAAAGGAAGTGGAAATGATGTAAAAGGCATATTAAAAATAAGTAGACTTAGGGAAAAGGAAAAATTGCTTTAAAAATTTGTGATATTTTTTTAATGCTTTATATGTAGACTATGGCCCTTTGGGAATATACAGAAAATAAAGAGTCAAAGTTTTGATAAGAGTTTGCAATTTTTCATGAATAGCGGTCCTTAGGTTGCGAACCTGTCAAAAAATAGTTCTTAGTGAGCATCTAGGATGTAAAAGGAACCTGTGTATGAAATTTCATGTGGATCTGTGCAACAGTTAAAAAGATCTCTTAATCAAACTAATGGTATCAATGGTATTTTAGTAAATAAATGCACAATAAAAATTCAAAATACGACAATACTCAATAATAAACCTACATGCTAAAAATAGCACTGACATAAAGAGAGTCACATTATTATGATTTATTGTCACATTTATCTCTGTAGGACAAGACTAGGGTAGATAGAGCTAGACAATGTCAACATCTAGAATCTAGATCTAAAGGTTTTATTTTCTACACTAGATCAACTTACTAAGAAATAAGTGACAGAATCATACTGAATCATCTAGTCTAGTATATAGTATAATTTAAGTCACTGGTTAATATGCATGACTAAATGCATGACGCGTAGGACGTAATCATCTTCTTTTTTGAAGTAACGTCTGTATTATATAAGATAAGAAGATAAGATCTATGATTATTATGTCATTATGATTTAGAATTATAATATACTAGATTCTATTTTATTAATATTATTATAGGCCTACTATAATTTACTGTAAAGTAGATCTGTGGTATATCTTTTTGGACCTAGGCTAGCTTAGACTCAGCCTAGAGGCCTAGACTAGACTCTAGAGCAGATCTAGAATCAATCTAGATTCTAGATATGTAGTCCTAGATCTAGAATTTTCAATCTAGATTCTAGATCTAGTTAATGACTCCAAAGAGTCCAATACTGAATGTAAGAACCTTACGCTAGAGTAACGGTGGCTTACCTCTTTCCAGTCTGAGTCTTGTTGCTCTTCGTTTGTCTTGCAACAGCATAACAGCATTTGACATTAAGATTTTAAGAGATCTAGATTTACTAGAATACTAGATCATTTACAAATTGTTCAAACGTTCAAATTCAAGTATGTAGATTCTAGATCTTTATCTTTTACACACACTGACACAGTAAATTGAGGATAAAAATGCAAAATTGTTGAAGCTACTGTTGTGTATTGTGTATCCAAACTGATTTTTCCGATATTTTGATGATAATATCTTTAGAGTACTCCCCCTTGTATTTATAGTATAGTAGATATAAAAATGAAAACACAATTTTTCTGAAACAATATATTATTAGATATTGATATGTTTTCTAGGTCTTATATTATATCTATCATAGATCTAGATCTATAGACGTCTATAGATCTAGATCAAGAATCTATCTAGATCTAGATCTATAACTGGTAATAACTTCTGGCATGGCTTCTTCTAACTTAACTAGTATTAAATCTAGATATATTATGATCACTGGATTGCCAGGTAGGCTTAGACTTAGAGTAACGGCAAAGGCTTAGAAGTTAGAGTGAGTTAGAATTTAGACTTGTCTTAGACTTAGACTTAAATTTAATTTAATGTGTTAATCTAGTAAATAAGGATAATAAGTAAACTTAGTTATTAATTTATAATTATTATTATACTAATTTATACAAATTATAGTATAAATATATACAAGATCTAATCTAGATCTAGATGACACAAATAACTGATAGATCTTGTCTAGATCTGCTGATCTAGTGCTACTTTTAGTTTTAAATTTTTAGCTCCGTAATGGTTAGAACTAGATTCTAGATCTATGTATGAAAGTATAATATTCCTCGTCCCATATGCTAGGACAAATTTGTACAAATACTCCTTCTTCCCTAGTGCTATTAGAGCATGGAATGGGTTGCCTGAGCTAGCCAGAAAAACCAGTGACTTGGCAGAATTTAAGTCATTGGTTAATATGCATGACGCGTAGGACGTAATCATCTTCTTTTTTGAAGTAACGTCTGTATTATATAAGATAAGAAGATAATATAGTATTGAAAGATATAATAATAAAAAGGCTTGTCTTGTGAGTCCGAAGATTAATGAGGAATGCAGTATTTCCTTGGCTACTTAGCCCCAGTTGTGACATATGTATTTTGCCACAAGTAGCAAAGGCATAACCATTGTCTGCCGGTGGTCTCAAATGTGTATCGTGCGGCCTTTGTAAGTGACCTCCAGCTTTCTTGTTTTCAAGCTGCCTGCAACCAGGTGCTCTCTTCCTTGTCAGTTAAGGCAAGTTGGCCCCAAAGCTGGTCTTGAAAGCGTTTCCATGGGACACCTCTGTTACGTTGATGACCTTTCAACTCACCAAAAAAGACTGCTTTTGGTGTATATGTTCATCCCCCATACAAGATATGTGCCCTACCCAGCGTAAATTTTGGACCATAAGAAGTCCCTCTATACTGTCCCTACTGCCGTTCACAAGGACATCGCTGTTTGTATTGCTGTCTTGCCATTGTATGTCCATGTTGGAGCACAAGCATCTTTGGTGAAAGCATTCGTAGTCAGTTGTTTTCTGTATGGTACCCATGTCTCAGATCCATATAGTAGGGTTGAGAGAACCACTGCTGGGTAGACATTGATTTTTGTTGGCAGGTGAAGCAGTTTATTCTGCCAAACTCTTGCCTGGAGGCGTCCAAATGCACTATTGGCCCTGGCCAGATAGTTATCAACTTCCCTTGAAAGCGATGCATCATTTGATACTATACTTCCTAGATTTGTGAAGTGGTCTACCATCATAAATGGACAGCCCTTTAACAGAAGATATAATAATATCTAGAAACTACCCATTCATTTCCCAGTCAAAATAGATGCTTTGTATAGGTTTGCAATGCATACATATTTAAATTTTACATTCATATCGACTGTGATAGGGTCAATCACAATTATGGAACAGGATTTTTTAAGAAGTCACAATTGCGCAACAGGGTAAAAATGTTGGAACTAAACTCATATAAAGCATCTGTTTTACTAGTCGTGTATAATACTTGAAATCCTTCCTTTACAGTACCATAGTTTTATTTTCATTAAAACTTAAGACACCCATTGTCACTTCACTGTTAGGTTCTTAAACTCTTCTTTTATTGTAATTGACAACAGTGACGTTCCACTACCCTGACTTTCATTACAAGGTTTTACTTTCCAGTACTCTTTAGTTCTTATTTTTTTGGTTATATTATTATATGATATTTGATACAGGTATTATAATTTGTATTCAATGGTCAAAAAAGCAATAATATTAACAATTAAATGAACAAACCAAAAGAAACTAGCAGGAACAAAAGTGTCTCTAAGCCATGAATAGAATATGAAGTAGTTATCCAACCCTTTTCTGAACTTGGTAATAATTTTAAGGCAACATGGAAGTCTTGCAGTAGATTTTTACATAGAATCCTTTATTAGGGATAAAAAAAAAAAGGAGGGGTATGTTGTCCTGCTGCACTCTAACACATTAGCACCATCACCTGTTTTACAGCCTGAGGTAACCATATAAAGGCCTACATATTTACTGCCTTTACATGTAATAACATTCCATTTTTTTGGGTCAAATGTAAATCTGTTTTCATCGACAATGATGCGGGATGGATCATTTAATTGACAAGGGTTAATCCTGTTGATCTAGTCTTGAAGGTCTAGGAACCATTTTCTATATCAGTACCTGAAATAACAGCTCTTTTCTTGCCCAGAATCAAAGGGGTTCGTAAAACCAGTTCAGGGTGCCTTTTATAGAAACCATAAAGCCATTGTTTTGTGATTGTCTTATGATGGCTTATAGCTATAGGGTCTCTGGAGGCTATTATGACCTTTAGATCCTTGTCTTTGTGAAATTCTTTTTCCTTGCATTTATAATTTCTGGGTCATGATGTTTCTTAGATCCAACAATCTTTTTATTGAAGATAAAGCTGAAGTCATATTATAGCAATCTGTGCAATGGAAATAATTTTTAGGCTAATGATAAACATTAGTCACATCATTTGGTAATATCTATATTATAGGTTAGGTTTAAAAGACATCTAAATGGTAAAAGGGATGACAAATCCTTTCACGTAGGATACTTTTTAAAAATATATATATTTTAGGAAAACAAAAGACAAAGTAAACTTTAAAAAAAAAATAGGTAAAAAATGTAATCAATTAAAAATAAAATGTACTGTAGGGCCTATTGTACAAAAAAAAAACTTACAGTTTGGACCACTAGGGTCTATATTATACCCGCCAGACAGAGGACATGCCCTAAAAAAAGGAGGGATGTCCTCTTTTTGCTGGACGTCTGGTTATCATAAATTCTATGGTACCGGTATGTAATATTATTCTCTAAATTATTTTAAACTTAGCGGTACTAATATAGACTCATATTTCAATTCTGATAATCTAAATCACTATGTAAATAATAAACTAAAAGTGCAGGTTAAATAAATAACATCAAGTTTTTCGTAAATGTGATTATCTTTAAAAAGAAAAAAAATGGCAATTTTTTTTTATTCAATTCCTGGCAAATGGCTATGCAATGATGTTTCTCCAGATCTATTCATAAACCAAACAATATGTGTCTCATGCATATGCGGTTCTCCTGGAACATGTAAAATAATGGACGATTCCACACCTGTCAATTTTAACCTGGAGTTTAAATAAATCTTCTGTTGTGAAATGAAAACACGTATTGTGAAAATACAGAACAATGGACCATGCATAGTATCGTTACACAATAGTTTAGCTTTAAAAAATCAAAATGAAGTAGAATTTATTTAATTTCAACTAGCTGTTTCATAATCATGCCTGTTCCAGAATAGTGACTCCACTAAGTCATTGTTTTTTTACTGGCTGATTCAAACAAACCTATTCCATGCTCTAATAGCAGTAGGAAAGAAGGTGTATTTGTACAAAGAAGTCCTAGCATGTGAACGAGAAATCTGCCTTTATCTTTGTGTCTTTCTGAGTATTTTATTAGGTTTTGTTTTTGAAGATTATGGTTCAGTGTTCATACAATTATATATATGGTGATTTGTTTTAGTGTTGGGTTAGCTGGTTTAAAAGTTAAATTTTTAGCTATAATATAGATTAAAAAATCCAACTTTTTTGTATGTACAGTCAAACATTCTATAAAAATATTTGCCTGTTTGAACTGTCTGATACTACTACTGCACATTGAAATAGGTAGTGATGATGAAGGCATAAAGCTTTAAAGCTCATTTGAAATAATGTAAGTTGAATGAGTTCTTATTTTGAAATGTAATAGACATTTTTGCTTCATCTTCAGGTGTTGGTAAAACCACTTTGATTAAAAAGATTCATGAGAATCTGGTGAAAGAAGGTTTTCAGTGTAATGGCTTTTTCACTGAGGAAGTTCGATCTAATGGTCACAGAATAGGATTTGATGTTATCACAACAGATAAAAACAGAGGGCAGCTGGCTAGAGTGAGGTATTAGTGGATTATAGTTTATGGCTTAGTTATGTTAAGTACAATTTGAAATGCTTTTTCTTATTAATTTTATCAGCTGTCTAATTTCTATTGTAATTTACAATTACAAAAAAAAAAAAAAATTTTAAATCTGTTCAAATGCAAGGAAAAAGAATTATTTTTTGAAATATTTGTTTCAGTTGAGCATGAGACAGGTTGCCTGAATAAGGAAAACCCAATGATTTGGTTTACAAAATGTCTAATTAACACAAATCATTACAATAACACATGTGTATTTCTAAATATCATATTTTTCAGCTATTAAAGAACATCTGTAATTTATAACAAACAATTATTTTATTGTATAAATATTACCTTATATAATAATAATAATAGTTATTTCATTGTTAATAGCTCCTTAATGTGTCCTACTGTTCTATAAATAGGTAGGGGGAGAGAAGTCAAAAATAATAATTATCACATTACATGATTATACTATTTTTTATATGTCCAATAATTTTGGTCCTTAAATTTTTCAGTACTACAGGTACTTCACTAATGTTTTAATAATGACTTGTTTTTATAAGGCAGCAGAACTTTACATTTTTGGACTGTGAATGTATTTTTTTTTCTGTGTGCTTTTAGTGATAATTCCAATGATGTTCCAGTTTCAAGACAAACAAATTTCAAAGTTGGTCAATACACTGTAAATATTTCATCATTTGAGTTTACTGCTCTTCCAAGTTTACATTATCCAGTAAGTCTAGGCCTCTGTCATAAATCTGAACTATTATTGTTTTTGTTTTTATTGTATAGTTACCTTTAGAGAATTAGTGTTCTATCCTGGACACCTATTTGAGAAAAACATTGCTAAGTAACCTATAAAAATTTTAAGCATAAAAAATCATTGTATTGTTTTTTGTAATGTAAAACAAATTTCCTTACTGATAATAAAGAAGATTATTATTATTAATATACAACAGTTCCATAAAGATGTATTTACAATACTTATATTAACTCGCTCTGTATCTAAAATCTTTCTTGGTAATTTTTCATCCTCTTCTACACATCCAATCACCATCTAATTTGCATATAAGCTCAACTTTGATGACAACACATGAATCAGCAAAAAAAAATCAACGAATTAGTTAATCATTTAGTCGTAATTAATCAATTTTTTTTTAAGATAGAATATATAGAACAAAAAATGCAGTAAGGTAAGGAAGATGAGCCTTGTGTAGAGAATTAGACAATAAGAATTGGGTTGGGTGTAAACTTCTCTAAAACTTAAACGGAACAAACCCAACTCTTTTTTTTTTTAATTTTCTACTTTTTAGTTCATTTTAATTAAAATAAGCGTTTTTTTTGTTTTTTTTTATATTTTTATTATAACTTTTCAATTTAACATACCATAGGCATTTGTTTTTATCTTCAAGATGTTTGTTGTTTTTTTTATTTTACCACAAAAAAAACAACATATACTTTGTTTAAGCATAAAAAACCATGCTTATTCAAATGAGCCCATATAATAAGCTTTTGATAAAATATTTCAAATTGCTCAAAATTTTAAATGTTCATTTTCTTAAAATTCCCTTTCCCCCACAGGCTAAAACAAAAGAAGAAAGAAAACTCATCTATTTAGTGGATGAAATTGGCAAGATGGAATTATTCAGTCAAAGTTTTATTCAAGTAAGTTAGGACTTATTTTCTTTTAAACTATTTTTAAAATGCATATCATTCTCAATGTACTATGTATTTACGCACTTTGTGTTTTCCAGGCTGTTAAAAAATTAATGTCTCAAACAAATGTGTATTTAATTGCTACAATCCCTGTGCCTAAAGGAAGACCATTACCTCTGGTGGAAGAACTCAGGAACAATCCTTTATCACATGTAGTTCAGGTTGGTAAGCTTATGTTAGGCACATAACTTTATGGAGCTTTGTTTGTGTTTTTGCTAACATATCCTAAGTTAGCAATGCATCTGATAGTTTTATGATGTAAATATTCATATCTTTGTTATTTGTTTAAATAAACTAAAAATATTTTTTTTACCTTTTTCTTTTTTTTTTCATGTGTTGTTTAAAAATTTTAGTTTCTAAAACATTGATTGTGCAATAAAATCCTTTCCATAAGGTTACTCATCAAAACCGAAACAGCATTTTATCAGAAGTCATGACCTTGGTCCATTCAGTAGTTGCTAGCCAAGTAACATGATGTGTCTACAGAATGGAATGAATAGTGTGTTTCTCTTGGACTTATTTTTGTGTATTATCATAATTATTGACTTAAGAGCTAATGAAGTGCAATGCTTTTATCAATACATTTGTTGAATATGAAATGCTTTTATGTATTTAAAAAAATGTAATAAAGACACATTTTTAGAAGTTTCTTTTGAAAAAAATCTGTTTTTTACAGAACTTTAAGAGGGACATAAATAAAAAGCTTTAATCTTCTAATGAAACATAAGATGTAAAAGTTTCATGTCAATTATGTTTTGTTTATGGCAAAAATGGCTGCCCAGTCATTTGGTTTGCACTCTGGGCTGTTATTCGTTGGTCTCAATGGTCCTAAGTATAAACCCTGTCCACTGCCATCGAGGAGGAGGTTTGGGCTAGGTTGTAATTATCTTCAAATCTGAATGAACATTCCAAATATGTCAAACAAAAACAAACAATAAGGCATTCATCCTCATTTACCACAGAAAATCTTGAAGAGATCGTCACTCTACCAACCTTGCTCCACCAACATAGTCATCACATTATACAGCCATAGATTATTATTACAATTATTGCTCATCTTTCATGCTGAGTGTGTTCTGGTCCATTGGAGGGGTATTTCAGAGAAGGTTTTGTTTGGTGTTGCCTTTAGACCAGCAAGCACAACTTGGCTTAAGTTAAATCTCAATTTAAAAAGTCCTGGTCTAAATCAAGATTCAAACTCTAGCCCCGTTAATGAGGTAAACATATCAATAGAAAAGGTTAAAAATATCAATGAATTGCACATATTTTTATGTTAATTTTTTTTAATACTCAAAATGTGGCATTTCTACACACCTGATCTGCACAATATTCTATTTGTTCACTGTAGATGGGGAGGTCAAGTGTAAATGCTTTTGGGTACTAACCCTTCCCTCTATTTTATATTTTCTTGTTTAGGGGGGGGGGGGGGGTTGATGTGATAAAAAGGGATTTAAAATCAATGAACATTGATACTGAGCCTTGGGAAGACATAGCTTTAGACCGCACTAGTCGGAGAGAGACGGTGACCTAGAAAGTAAAACATGGGCCTCGATTCTTGAAGAAAAGCGTGCCACACGGAAAATGGCCAGCTGCTCTACCACCAAAGCAAAGGCCACCTTGACATGCAATATATGTGGACGGGAGTCCAAAATAGGGCTCCACAGCCATATGAAAAAGTGTTTGAGATGAACCATAGTCGTTTCACGACTGAAGGAGGCCAATGTTATGTTTGGGGGGGGACATTTGTGATGCTGCTCTATCCCCTTATCTCCCAGTGTTGAGAATACTCAAAGCCTGTCTCTCCCATTCAGTATTTATTTGTACAATCACAAAAAAAGTCTTAAGGACCTTGTGCTGCTAGAAAAACTAGATCTAATTGGGACTTAATGTCTAGCACTCAAGGCATCACAACTTCAATGCTTTGGGAACATTTCTTTTCAGTGTTAATTTACGATCTTATAAATTATTTAATTGGTTTGAATGTTATACAAAATACAAAAGTCACTTTAAATCTTTTAATTTAAATAAATTTGTATTAATCTTAAAACAGGTTTTGTGTGAAAAGACTCAAGTTCTATTCACAATATAATTCCCTGTATCAATTATGTACATTGTCAGTTCGATTGAAGATATTTCACAGCTGTGTGAAGTGATTGTTGTTCAGGTCTGATGTTTGAGAAGTCCATCTTGGTGTGGACGATGTGGAGGACTGAGAAGAGATGTAGGTCAGTGGAGTGGAGGAGAAGTAAGGGTTATTGATGGAAGAGATGAGGAAAGGTCTGTACGTCTCATGGGAGCCAGCTGGACTTTGCTGTGAGGAGGGCAGCTGGGGCGGGGTTGAGAGCTGGTGCCAGGATGAGTGCTGCATGTAAGACTCTGTGGGACGAATGTTGGATAGCGTGACCGGAGGCTCAGCTACAAGGGGGAAAGGATAAACACGATTGATTGCTGCAAAGTGTGCGTTGTGGTGAGAATGCAGTGAAAGAGTATGGTGTGGGCTAGATGGCTGAAAACATTTCTCACTATCCATGCTGGAAAACCCAATGTCATGTCGCTGCAGCAAGTGAGAGAAATGTGGATTTAGGTGAGTGCTTTGCGCTGAAGAGAGTTGGCTCATCCTGGAAGACGTTGGATAATCTATGCTTCTGGCAGCAGACGACATTCTTGCATCAGGAATCATAGCAGATGGCTGAATTTTCAAGTTGGGGGCAAGATCACTCGATGTCTGAGCATTATTGTACAACTGCTGATGAGTTTGGGTTATAGACTTTGACAAAGTATTCTCCACTGAGGATGTAGCAATACTGCTTGAAGACATCTCTGAAGGAGAATGAAGGTTTTCTAAACCACCGTACGATTGCATGAAATCTGTTGTATGAAAAGAACTGTGAGATGAATTAGATGTGGACATATTCTCCCAGGGTCGACTGCTACTGAGCTGGCTTCGTGGATTGCGAAAAGCGGACGTTTCACTGGCATGTAATGTTGTATTTGCTGTTGGTGTCAGTTTATTAGGAGGTGCCAGCATGTCGTAGTTCTGAAAGAGGCGTGGAGCTTGACAAGAAGATAAGGATGAAAATGAGGGCAAGGAAGACAACTTAGCTGATGCAGACGTTGTGAGAGCTGGTTTAGTCCCTTTGGATTTTTTTCTTTTTTTCTTGCTTTTTTTCAGCTTTAGGTACTCATTGTTAAACTTGTTCAGCTCCACTATCATGCTCCGAAGAACAACAGGGGAGACTATTAAAGAAGTTGACGAGGTTGAACTCGGCGGAGAGTGGTTGTCCTTGTTACCAGGGGATAGTTCAGTTCTGCTATCACTAGTGTTGTGTGATTTGAGTGTATCACATTGGTGTGTATCCATATGTCCAAGAGTTTGTGGGTCATCATCTGTTCTAATGAAACTCTCAGAACTGTTATCACTAACAGGAGACTGAAGGCCCACAGCTGGTGAGTTGTCCTTGACATCATTGGCATTGTCCTTGACCTCAGACTTGGAATTAGCAGTTTTAGAGGGGACCTTCTTTGTAACCACATCTTTTCTTCTTCTATTTTGAAACCAAATCTAGTAGAGGGGGAAAAAAAGTAAACTTTATTGTGAAACATTTCTGCTCTACTGAAAGTAAAACTTTTCGTAACTAACAAATGCGGGGCCCTATGTGAAACGGATTGCGAGTAGCCCAGTCTGGGTAGGGATAAGCATTATATTGTTGTAACCCTGCCTTGCACCAGTGCTTGAGGTGCGCACTAGTGAACGTAAACAGGAAGACACTAGAAGAGAGAGAATAACAGTACATCAGGGATTGTGAAGAGTCTGAATGTTGGGAAACTAAGAAGCCAGCTTTTGTGCTGCCTGAAGGTTGTAGAAGGAACCTGGAGCGAAGCGGGGAAGGCTGTCGTTGGTCCACATTCGGGTTAAGTAGCAAAGGACTGGTATAGTTAGTAGCAAGACTCTGAGGAAGCTGAAGGATGTTATGTGTTTGTCCTAGTGAATAAGCACCTGTATTTATTTACTGTTAAACTGTGTTGAGTTGCCTGCCTTTGTGTGGAGTGCCTACCCTAGAGTTACAACAATATCAAAATTAATATTTTTTATTAGCAATGTAGGATTGGTACCAGAAAATTGAAAATATTTGTCTGTTTTTCATGTGATTTTTATGAAGTCTCAGGAGATTTTAATAATTTCAGATATCCAGGACTTTTTCGTATATTTTGCAATTACAGGAAATTTCCAAGAGGCAGTGGAAATCCTGTTATTATATATACAAAAGTTAGAATGGTTTAATTTAATATTTTACATCTAGAATTAGCGCTAGGCCTAAAAAAGTGCGGGGCCCACTGCGACCGCATAGACTGCAGTGGCCTAAGGCCGGCCCTTGTTCTATGTTATCTTGCGTTATCTTGCTCTTACTGCCATGGAGAAAACCAGACAACAGCTAAGTTGTGAAAAAGTTCGTAGCAAGACATAGAATCTACATTTTAGACTCATAAAAAGGTACCGCTGAAGACATGCTTACGCAGCGTAATGAGGATTTCATTAAACCTTAGGTGGCAGTCTGTGTTAGATGTGACACTATGGATCTGCATAGCTTCGTGATTTACTGCACCTTTCTTTCATCTTCGGACCTAAAGACTGGGTTGAATTATATGTTAGCATAATTGCCACTCGCTTTAACACTATAAAAATGTAGGTCTACAACTTGAGCGGTTTTTTATTGTCTAGACTTAGGCCTAACCAAAAAGCCGTAATTTGTGTGGGTGTGTGTGTTTCAGAAAATGTAGCTTCTTTCTGTGTATTAAGTCAGAGGTTAGAAACATACTTTCACTTGTTCTCTTGTGATGCCCACACGCTTGGCTATCAGTTGTTTCTGTGTTCCATTGGGATATCGGACTTCTTGATATATTCCATTCAGCAGTGCCAGTTGGTAGCGTGTGTAGCTCAGTCGCTCTCTTGGTGGCGGAGGTGTAAATGGTCTGTAATCTGAAAAACGATAAAAAAAATATAGCCTGCGTGCATGTATGAAATCTGATTTCTTATAGCAGCGTTTCCAAAACTGTGTTCCTCGGAACCCTAGTGTTCCGCTAGGCCTGACTAGGTGTTCCGCGAACTACTGGAATTAATCTCTAAGTAAATGCAGAAAAAAAAAGATTGTATTAGTTCTTCAAAACAAAATAAGGTATGTTGCATCACAATGAACTTTGAACGGAAGTAGATTCTGACTCTAATTTGAAACAAAGATACAATAAAAGATCAACCATTGGATGATTTCTGGTGGAGTTTGTTTTTTTCCTGTTGAGCACCAGACTATTTGAAAACAAGTTCTTGTGTTGTTGTTTTTTACTTCAGTTTTACGTATTTGTTCGAAACAAGATTCTCCTACTGCTCTAGACTGAGACTTTGCAGTTGATGGTAGGGTTACTAGACGTCGACAAAGGGAGGACATGTTTTGAGTAGTCCTCCGTACGACAGACATTTGCTTAAAGCAGGGGTCTCAAACACGTGGCCTGCGGGCCACTTGTGGCCCGCGAAACAATTTTGTGTGGCCCACCTTCGCGAATTCAAAAAAATTAGATGAAATTTACAATGACCACATATAAGCCGTGAAATGATTTACAACTGCACAAATCAGTAAATGAGGTGTCCGCCCACTGGAAGCGAAGATTCTGTGAAGGCAAGCTTTGTTGTTAGCGAGATGGCATCACGACCATTCACTGAAGGCCAGTTTGTAAAAGAGTGTATGCTTTAGGCGTGTGAAATTATCTGCCCCAAGAATAAGAAACTCTTCGAAGGCATAAGTTTGTCTGCGAACACAGTTGCAAGCAAATGTTCAACAGCAACTGATTGCCGCTGCAAAAAACTTTGTAGCATATTCCGTTGCACTGGACGAGTCTACTGGTGTAACAGACACCGCATACTGTGCCGTATTCATTCATGGGGTCGACGAAATCTTGAACATTGTTGAAGAGCTATTGGACTTACTACCCATGAAAGGAACGACGTCTGGATGCGACGTGTTTCAAGAACTGGAATTGTATTGACTGGTGTGGGCTACCGTGGGAAAAAAAACTTGTTTCAGTAATTACGGACGTTGCACCAGCAATGTGTTAAGAAAAGGTTGATGTTGTTGGATTTATGGTAGAGAAACGGTATCAGCTCAGCTTGGAGGGACCTTTTGCAGCCATACACTGAATTCTGCACCAAGAAGCACTCTGTGGCAAAAGTCAACAAATGAAGAACGTGATGGATGTTGTCGTGAAGACGGTGAACTTCATACGTGCACGGGGTCTCAACCACAGTTTGTGTCATTTCTAGCTGATTTAGAAACGGAATACGGAGAGTAGCTTTATCATACGGATGTCAGATGGTTGAGTCTTGGAAAAGTGCTACAGTTATTTTTTGAACTGAGACGGGAAATAGCATTGTTCATGGCAATGAAAGACGGAGACATACCTCAGCTCAGTGCCCCACTGTTTTTGTCGGATCTTTCTTTTCTTATTGACATCACGCAACATCTCAATGCATTCAATTCACAACTACAGGGCGCAAAGCAGCTGATTACCGTGATGCTTGACCGCATCAAATCATTCAGATGCAAGCTAATTTAGTTGGCCACTCAGATGGCAGATGGAAACCTGGTTCATTCACTTTTCTACAGAGCATAACGGTTGAACCACAGCGCCTGAAAGACTACGTAGACATCCTCTCCAGACTACTAGAAGATTTTGAACACCGCTTTCAGCAATTCACTGCTCTCGAACCACAGTTTTTACTTGTTGCCACTCCATTCGCAGTTGAAGTGAAAAACGTTCCAGAGGAAGTCCAGATGGAACTACTGAACCTGCAGTGTGACACTGTTCTGAAGCAAAAAAACGCTGATGTTGGCGTTCCAGATTTCTACCAGTTTCTTCCCAGAGAGAAGTTTCCTAACTTATTCTGCGCAGCTGCTAGAATTCTAGCGATGTTTGGGAGCACGTACGTTTGCGAACAGTTTGTTTTTTTTCAGAATGATCAACAAAACAGCATTACGATCAAGACTGACTGATAAGCATCTGAGAGCAGCCTTGCGGCTTGTCACTACATGCGACTTCAGGCCTAACGTCGATGGTCTGGTCTCTGCCAAACGCTCTCAGCTGAGTGGATAGAAACATGAGTGACGAACCATCTGCAGTAGGCCTAGAAATTATAGTTGTTTTTTTTTGGGTAACTACAGTTTCTGCTTTTTAATAAGCGACAGAGACAACGTCAACTTATTTTAGTAAACTAAACTGCCTGTGCATGTAATAAAATATACTAAATGTAATTAATAATTATGAAAACTTTATTTTAGCATTTAACTGCTGTGACAGTAGTGTTCGTAAAATTTAATGAAAAAACATTCTCTTTTTGTGGTGCGGCCCGCTGAATGGTTGTTACTTTCCACTGTGGCCCACATGCTGAAATGAGTTTGAGACCCCTGGCTTAAAGTGTGAAAATGTCCGACTTTTACTTTGCTGTTTACTACAACAGGGCCGGCATGGGCAAACTAGGCATCCGCCTAGATCCTCCTATTGGTAGGACCTCGCACAAGACTCAAAACTATTTTTTTAGAGGAGTAGTTTATCTTGTGCCCAGTTGTATTGTTGGAGTCACTAGGTTTTAAATAATTTGTACGCTGTTTATTTTGTATTTTTCTGTTTCATTTGGGGTCACCAAATTCACTTCGCCTCCATTTATCTAAGGCCGGCCCTAACTACAACTGCATATTATCAACTGATCTAATTAAAAGTCCTACAGTTAACTTATCTTGTTGAGCCGCTTGTGGTTTAAACACAGAAACTCAATAACAAAAAGTTTTGTGACAATCTTCATGAACAAGTGTTTATATATTCAAGAAACAGGTTGGTAAAAGTTCCTGAAGATCTAGTGGTTTAATTTTAATTCTTAAGCATACTGTCATAGACAAAATGACTGCGCTCGTGCTTGGCATTGTTGTCCAGAGTGCGAATCTTGACCTTTCCTGCCTGCTGAAGGAATGTTTGAAACTTACGAGTCAACGTTTCAACATCCTAGTTCACAAGTTGACAAAAGGCAGAACTAAAGCTCTCCATTGATTCAGTGAGATCTACTGTTCTCCTAAAAAATGCATTGTGAAGAAAATATTGTCCAAAAAGTTCCAAAAATATTGCTGGAATGATGAACCAAGTCCAAAGTCTGAGAAATTAGCCAATGATTTAGGCTTACAGACATGTTTCATCTTATAGGCCTTCCTTTTTGGGGAACTTGATAGGGAAATCGTTTCAAGCTTCTGTCGCTGTTTGGATAACGAGAATGTCATGACAGCAGGATACGGTCTAAAAATCGCGAATCCAGTGCACGAGTCACCTCGGTTAGGAATTCAAGCGCTTTATTCACTTAGCCATAACGCCCCCTTCTTTCAAGATACCCCCCAAAAAAAAAAAATAATAATAATTTGCGTTTCATTTTGACTAACAGTTGTTAATAAATAAAAAGTCGTGCGCATACTCGTATAATGATACAAAGAGAGTAACTCGTGGTAGTGTAGTGACCTAGTTTAGTTGAGAGATTATGTTGGTAAATCCGCTGCAGAGGACAGACGTAGACAGTTCTGTTGTCACAGATATTAACATTAACATACTGTAGACATTAATTAATAGTAATGATAATAACGGAGCCTGTGTTTATCAAAGTAGACATAGAAGACTCTCCTGTTATTTCCGTCCAATCCTTTTGCTTTCGCACAAAACATAAACAACAGACAATGACGCAATATACACATATTAACACATAGACAATCATAAAAAATCTTAATCGACCACCGGCGGACAATGGTTATGCTTGCGCTGGAAGTGGCAAAATATGTAGGTCGCTGTTGGGGCTGAGTAGCCACGGGCAATACTGCATTCCTCATTAATCTTCGGACTGGAAGACAACCCTTATTATTGTGCTGCCAGGGTCGAGTTTCATTAAAAGGAAACACAATTATTATTATATTGTTGTTATTATTATTATTATGTTAGTTTTGTAAATAAATATATTGTGCATTGTTTTTAGCGACGGTAAAAGTAGTGACGTAGTGTGACAGACGAATGACGTTGCAGAATACGGGTAGGCCTACGTGATAGGAGAAGACTATGGCTAAGGCTTGTGGACAGATGAATATTGAATAGACTGCTAATTAAAACGATGAATAGGTCTAAATAGACAAGATGATCATCCCCATCTGTAAATAAACATCAATTGAAGTCTTCACAAGTTGTATTGAGTATATTATAGTTAATTGTTGTGTCCCTTGAATGTGTTTGGACTGGCGTTGAGAATTAAGTGAAATAGTGTCCAACAGACAACACACAAATTCCAAGCCAGAATTCTGTTCAGAGCATGTTTCCCGGTTTTGATGTGACCCTGTAACTCACGGATCTTGCAGTTAGCGAAGAGTTTGTCAAAGTAATCGGTTCTTAATGTATTTCAACGTTAAAGCCAAATTCTTAAGATCTATTGGACTAAGAAAGGAAATAAGTGGATAATGTCAAAGTGTGGACAAAATATACCTTTTTTTTAAACGAAAATTTTACGTATAAATAGATATTAACAGTGTTGTTCTTGAATTTTTAATAAAGTACATTTCATGGCAGAGTTTATGCTTGCAGTATAAATCTGCTTATATGTACTGTGCGCTCAATTCTGCATGGCTTCATACATGACTACAACACTAGTTTAATCGCCCAGTTCGACAACAACATGACATCCATGGACACATTTTCCAAGTTAATAACTTAATATTTTGGGATTGACTCTAGAAAACGTTTAACTGCCATACAATATACGAACTTTAAATCAATTACGTGTCGTATTGAGTCCCGAAAAGTGTTGACGACTGATCAGTGTCATGGCTAATCAGTGCTCATAAGTCTGAGGACTTCGTAACTTTTGATGAACAATACAATCTCGTTAAGTCCATTGGCACATCACATTATTAAATTTTCACTACCTTTACTATTTTAACTGTGAATAGACCTTGTTTTTAATGATATAGAATTTAGCCCTTGTTATGTAAAGGGAGAGTGATCCTTAAAGGATTACGGGCACGACATGGCCTAAATTGTGCCGATGTGAATAAACTCAAAACTCAAACTCACATCACATGCAGCTCTAGTGGCGACGAGGAATTCGTAATTCCAATGAACAATGAACTTGTTTGCCTCGTGTCTTCATTGTAATTGAAATAGATACTGAATGTATTGTATTTTTAAAAGGCAGGGTGGTTGTCTACCAATCAAGTCATATATTTGTTCAAGATTACAGCATCTTTCGAAAATTATTCATTGGTGTACCACGTGACATGTTTACAAGTAAGCTTTTTTTTTCATTTTTATTTTTTTTACCCACATTAAGTGACGAATTAAAAGAAGCTGTTTTGTAAGTTTGAAATGTAAAATTTCACATTTGAAAACTTTTAACAATACCTCTATTTAAGTCACACATTCGGAACGGGCTAAACCTAAAGCCCGGACGGACGCGATTTTCCAAAAACGGCTCTTAGGATTTTCCTAGAAAATTGACAGTAGATGTAGGCCTTTATCGTTTGAGAAAAGAATTACTAATCTCGTTGGCCAGAGACTGGGTAAAACTCTAGTTTGACTGTTATAATTTTTCCAAGTATAAAAGAAAATAATTAAAATTTGGCTTCAGAACAAGAAAATCTTTTCTCTTGAACAAACTCTACGTCTTTGGGAAGTTCTGCATGTAGGCCTTATTCATTGAAGAGTTTCATACATTCATGTTCAGAAACATTTTGCATACCCTCTTCTAAAGGCCAAAGATTGGAATATTATAAAGTCTAGTAGATTTCGCTTTTAACCAGTATTATTTTTTGTCTCGGTCTGGGTTATAAATCTAACATTCATAAGTTATGAAGAGCAAAATAATCGCTCTGTTGAAGATGTATACAGGAGTCATTCTCTTTTTTATATATATTTTGTCATTTTTTTTTTGTTAAAAAGTTATTTTCAGTATTCTACGTGACCTCAATGTATTTAATGTTATCAACAAACACAGCTTATGTAAGCATTATGTTATCAACAAACACAGCTTATGTAAGCATTATGTTATCAACAAACACAGCTTATGTAAGCATTATGTTATCAACAAACACAGCTTATGTAAGCATTATGTTATCAACAAACACAGCTTATGTAAGCATTAATAACTTGAAGAGACTAAAACCGAGATAAAATACAAGCTAATTAAAGTAAGCCTACATTGTGAAAAGTAAAGTCAACTGATCTAATGTTAAAAACCAATCAGGAAGGAAAATGAAGCATGGGTATCCTCTGCAAGTATCATCTGGATAGTAAATGACAGATCGGGTTAAAAATACCGAGTATGGCGGTCATGGGCGTAGCCAGGATTTTTTTTTCGGGGAGGGGGGTGGTTTTGGGGGGGGGGGATTTTTTTCTCCGTAACCCCCCCCCCCCCGCGAAAAAATATATTTATATGTATGTATGTGTGTGTGTATATAATGTTTATTACATTCTGAACCATCATTCTTTCGGAAGACGTTTATTGTGCCCTAGATTATGTTCTTCATGGAGTTAGTGGGAAAATTGTAGACCTCTCGCCATTGCCCCGCCGCCAAGCACTATTTCTGATATTGAAAGCCAACAAAATGCATATTCTGAGGTATCTACAGTGCATTTTCCTGCTATTAAAAAAAGTTTTATTTCAAAAACCTAATGTGCTATTCTTACTGACTTAGACCCTCCCGCGCCGTTCGGCGCATTTGCCGTCGAGCTGTTTCCAAAAAAATCTGTCACTGGTAATGTCTGAAGCATCTTCCCACCTACTCTGAGGACCTCCATGAATGTGTGACGCCAAGTTGTACTAGGATGTCATGCTAATTCATTTTGTCGGAGAACATGTCCCGAAAACCTCATGGGACGCTCTGTCACAATCTTACTAAGGGGTCGACTCCCAGTTAGCCATCTTTGTTGAGCCACATTTAGTATTTTTCAATTTCGGCAGATGACTATTGACTGTACTTTATTAATTTAGCCCCGCCACTGGTAGAAATGTGTAACCTCTCTTGAATACGCTCTTGGAATTAGGTGACTGTAGTTTGCTTTAGATTTTATATCGAAAGGTGAAATTTTATCGTCAAAATCATCTGTTGGGGGTTTTTAAACTAAAAATCTCTGGAGTTATGTTGTTTTTTTTAATTCACAACCCTATTTAGCTAAGGTCATAGAATTTAGTAACTGTAGTTTGCTTTAGAATAATATTGAAGATAGAGGTTTTCCACCTCAAAACGCTCTGTAGTGGGATTTTAAACTCAAAACCATCTGGCGGGGGTTTTAAACTTTTTAAAAAGCCATCTGTAGGAGAGGGATTTAAACTCAAAACCCCTAATTGTCTTGGCTACGCTCAAATAATTTTAGTGCATAATTTGCTTATAGATTTCTGAATGTGTAATTTTCTTTTTTTATATATTGAAGATGTATTTTTTAGCTTCAAACTCCACTGGAGGGGAGTTTAAACTCAAAACCTCTTTGAATACACTCATAACATGTTGAGTGTATGATTTGCTTTGGTTTTAATTAATTTGCTTTGTTTTTATTATTAAAGAGGTATGTTTTACCTTCAAACCCCGCTGAGGGGGGGTTTAAACTCAAAACTGAGTCAAAATCCATTTAGCTTCGCTCATAACATTTTGAGTGCGTAATCTGCGTTTTCTTAAACCGGGTATTGAAGAGGTATTTTTTAGCTTCAAACTTGAAGAGGGGATTGGGTTAACTCAAAACCCCTTTGGCTACGCTCATAGAATTTTGAGTGTGTAATTTTCTTTTTTTATATTGAAGTGGGGGTTTATCGTACATTTTGGAGGGGGGTTAAAAATCAAAATCTTCCTTAACTGTGCTCGTGAAATTTGGGGGATCGTCGTTTGCATTTTTTTTTAATAGAAGAGGGGAATTTAACTGCAAAAATTTCTGGTAGGGGGGTTTTAAACTCAAACCCCCATGATAGGGGGTTTTAACTCAAAACCCCCGTGGTGGTAGCATTGAAATAGCTTAAATCTGGATACATTAGACCCCCCACAACCAGTATTTAGTATATGACGCATTGATCAGTGTAAGTAAAGCTAGATAATCGTGTGTATTATCTATAAGGTGTAAGGCTTACTCTAAGATAGCTTTGTGTAGACCTACCCTCCCCCTCCCCCGTAGCCCAATAGTGTAATACGAGATAATCCTGTATATAGTAAATATCACATGGGAACAAGGTAGGGTCGAACACACAGACCTTGGGCCCTCGCGTTTAGTTCAAATAAATAATAAGCTTGGATTCCAAAGACACAATGTTCTCAGAAAGTGTTACACAAGACTCACGTGGCCTAGAGACACTGAAATCAAGTCGCTATTTTCAACCACGCCGGACTTAACACTGCCCCCATAGAAAGTACGAATTGTTTAGCTGGGGAGGGGAGGCATAAGGTTGTGTCGCAGGTATACATCATGATTAGAAGCTCGGACCACGAGTCGTTGGTGAAAGTAGCTCCCACGTACCCTCGGGGCACTGAGCCGTGTTAGCCTACACACAATGGACACAATTGTCCAGCTATTTGGGAATGGACACAAATGACTTTTCTACATACGTTGTCAATGTGTCATTTCAAGGAAGGCCTAGAGTCCCCGAGAGCTCTGCAATTGAGCGCAATAAAAATGACGCAAAGGTAACGAAACAATGGGAGAGTAGTTGCTGATTGAAAAATTCACAGTAATTATCTAGTTATTAGAAATTATCATGCATGGTGGAAAAAAAGCTAAGTTTTTTTTGGATGTATATCAAGTGTTGATAAGCTAGGTTTTTTTTTAAAGGAATGTGATAATGTTTGTGCACTAAAGGCCTAACTGCGAAATGAATGTTCGAGAGTATTCCAGACTCTTGTGTGTAGCACAAAATCTTGTCAATATGAAGGAAATATTGGACTTAACCTCTATGAACTAAAACAATTTTAAAGACCAATGATCAACTAACTAACGGGGATTTGATGCAAAGATCAACTGCCACACATTGACATATTGTTTACATTGTAGCTCAATTACATTGTTTTAGTTGACAAAAAATGTGAGAGCCCTTGACATTGTTTATCGTACAAATCTCCAAGAGGAAATTTAAAGGGGGGGGGGGGAGAGACTACATTTAACATACATGAACTGTAGACTGTAACCATGGGTGCCCGCAAGGGGGTCCACTTGCACCACCCTGGATTCTGGGTAGCCAAACTCTAGCCATTATTTTGCACCATCAGATCAATCAAAATCTAATTAACAACTGAACAAGTAGTGCTTCCACTGGTGACTGAAGTACAGTTGTAGTAGACTAGCCTAGGCTTATCAGGAATTGATGGATGACCAAGTACGTGCACCACTCTGAATTATGAGTAACCAACTTTTAGCCAGTTTTTTACACCTTCAAATCAATTAACTTTTGCTAGGAAGCAACTTAAGATGTAGTGCTTCCACTGAAATAAAGTTAATAAGGATAAGATATTATTGTAATAAACTAGAATAGACTAATCTGTAGTTCATGTCCGACCATGTGCGCTTTATTATAGGCTTGCAATTCAATATTGTATAGCATGTTAGTCGTGACGATTTGTTTTTAACTTGCACACTATTATAGTTATCATTATATTTAGAAAAGGCCTAGAATATGATAAAAGTTTGTTGGGTTTTTTTGTCTCGGAGGACAAATCCTTGCCAGCTATCTTTCGATTTGATATATGGGAAAGTTTCTTTGAACAAGATTGAAGACTTAATGTATTCACGTCTTGCGGAGTTGCGGTCAGTGTTAGCGCTCAATAAAATAGCAGGTTAACACGTCCCTTTCCAGACGACAATATGACATATTAAAACAGAAAAGTGAAACCAGACAATCTAAATATGTGTAATCAGTGCCTGCTTCTCAAAGTGTTTCTGATTTGTCGTCAAATATATATCTGTTCTTGAACCAGTATCCGTGATGTTGCAGTCTGTCCATCTTAGCAAAGGCGGCCGCTCAACAGCCCATCAGCAGTCACCATAATGACATAAAACTAACTTGACCATCCTGAGTAAGGTGACACTGCTGACAGACAAACTTGGTAATGAGTCGGTGCTGCCGTGACTTCGCAGTCGACAGATACACGGAGCCAAAACCACACGTTTGCATTTCGGGATTATTACAGAACACTTGACTTTACATTCCGTATCATGATTCGTTAGTTTCTTCATTAACGTCTCGATTTTCAAGCACTACTAATGCTCAGGACTGCCGGATAAGCGTTCATTGCCAGCTTGTCCATCGCGAGGAGAAGCAATTCAGTAGTAAATTTATTGACAGTTTTTTGACAGCGTTTGCATTTTTTTTGTTTGATTGACCGTTGGGATATAAGAGCCGCACTGAGAAACAGTCAATAGTTTGTTCACGTATTCAAGTATTTACAGTGAGCTGAATATCACGTAGGTATGCGAGGGGGGCACTTATTCTTTTCTTCAATATTCTCTGTAATAAACTTTTAAGCTACGACTTTGAGCCATATGTGGCAACTTGCACCCCCCTGCAAAAAATCCTGCGGGCGCCCATGACTGTAACTATAAAGTAATCTAATTAACGTTTTTAAAACTATTCTAATAATGTTTTTTATAGGACGTTCATTTTGTGTCTATCGACAAGACGTTTAGGAAGGAGTTAGGCACAGGCGTATAGGTCTAGTTTAATTGTCAAATAGTTCTTATTCATTTTAGCGGCCGATTGAGTAAAAATTGTGTGTCGTCCTTTCTTTTGTCACGTCTATAATTCAAAAACTAGAAGAACATTTGAAAATTCAATGTCACAATATTTTATATTATCATTTTGCTACATACAGGTGCAACGGCTACTTTTGGTCTTATGAAGAACTCTTTTGTTTTTAAGATTAAACATGTTAACCATTTTAACACCACTTCCAAAACAATATTGAAAAGATAATGTAGTATCTATAGTCTGTATGTTCAATAACACCAGTGCCAATGAGAAAAGGAAATGCACATTTTGCATTTTTAATGACAGTAGCATATAAAGCCTTTGCTAGTTGTCAAATAATGATAGCAAGTATATCGATTACATTTTTTATGTGTTTTGTGGTGAACCAGCTACTAATGGTTTACAGAAAACGTGTATTTTTGTTTAAAAAATACAACTAAGAATACACGTTTTATGCACATATTTATGCATATGTTTAAGAACAAGAATTATTAGGCAACGGTTCAAGATATCTAATAGTTTTACACTAATGTGAAGTACATTTGGTTACCATCAATGTGTCCACCTCTTTTTCAACATGTAGAAAATGATGCCATTTTCTGGCTTGCCTTATTTAGAAAGGCGACCAAAGAGATTTGTTACACGTCAGGCAATCAAACATTTTGTTTGGTAGAAGAACTGTTTGGGTTATTAATAGTTTGTAGTTCTAAAAGTTTCCGAGATCCACAAATCAAAATGGAAACCAAAAGGTGCGATAAATCAAGAATATCACGATCACATTAATCAACCAAAGAAATTGAAACGCAAGCAGAAATACAATCGTTTGATTATCAGCATTCATCTGCACACACATACACTAACACACAAACAGTAGACACACACAACCAACGATACATTCTTGCTTTCTTAAATCATTGCTAGTTTGTGAAACGAGCAATAGAATGATTTATCTACATCTGCAATGTAGACATCTTTTCATTTCGCAAATTCGTGCAAAAGAAACAATAATACATTTAGTCCAAGAGAAGCTCTGCAGCTGTCCCTAGCTTGTTAGCTAACAAAATAATACATTAACCCTTTACCTTCATCGTCAGATGTTTGTTTGTCACCGGAAGTTGTGCATACATCTACTCCTGTTGCCTGATGAACAGGATAATCCGATCTCCAGTTAATCACAGAAGTAAATCCAGGGATTGCGTGGCGTGAGTCTAAGGAGGACGTATTCGGCTGATCCAGCAATCCGTTGCTGCGTGATTGTGTTGGGCCAGAGCTGTTAGAGACATTTCCTGTAATTAAATGGGTCACATTGATGTTAAATGTAAACTGTCAACATTATACCTTGATTAAAAGAATACCTGTATCTATAACTTCTTGTACATGTTTTTCTAAGAAATAACAGAAAATAGTGAGTCGTCTTTAATGTCTATTATAATTAACCTAATTAAGCACCTATATGCTGCCAAAAAGAATGAGGTTTAATACATATTTGTTCACGTCTGGAGATAGTTCTTATCCTTGGCTGGTATATGCAGACGACTCGTTCTAATGGTTCCTTTTTTTTTTTTTCGAAAACAATTTAATTAAAAAAAAAAATTAACAGCATGGTAATTGTAGCATTTGTGATCTGATACCACAACATTGTACCAGCAAAAAGTAGAAGAATTAAGCTAAATGAAAACTTCTGTATTTGCATATATTAATTTTAAGATCTCATAAATATATAATGCATAGTTCTTAACATGTAGCCTATATAAGTAAAACTGTACTTTTTAAATATGATAAGTAAATCAACGCATCTAGTTCATAAATTAGAAAATATTGTTTGGTTTTAATCTCTGGCTGTAAACAAAATGAGTCACCTACTTTGCTTTCTATCTCAAGGGAGAAGAAACTCTTGGAGATTGGAAAGATTTGTTTATAAACGGTTTGAACTACCATGTGCCTGATTACGCGGTATGTAGACTTTGACCAACTAGATCCTCACAACAAGACTTTAACTAAAAAAAATATCACTCTTAGATACAACTAGATTATCACAGCTAGACTGAAACAAGCGGTTAACAATAAATTAAAACAACTAGGTAAAAACAACTAGATCTAGATAATCACAACTAGATCATAACAAATATATCATCACAACTAAATCAAATAATGGTAGCTAGAAATCACCGCGACTATATCAAATAGTGGTAGCTAGAAATCACCGCGACTATATCAAATAGTGGTAGCTAGAAATCACCGCGACTATATCAAATAGTGGTAGCTAGAAATCACCGCGACTATATCAAATAGTGGTAGCTAGAAATCACCGCGACTATATCAAATAGTGGTAGCTAGAAATCACCGCGACTATATCAAATAGTGGTAGCTAGAAATCACCGCGACTATATCAAATAGTGGTAGCTAGAAATCACCGCGACTATATCAAATAGTGGTAGCTAGAAATCACCGCGACTATATCAAATAGTGGTAGCTAGAAATCACCGCGACTATATCAAATAGTGGTAGCTATACTACAGGACAACTGCACTCGGAATTATGTTTTAGGTTTCAAATCACCAAAATGAACATGAACTAATTTGTTGTAACATTACCACAAGAAATGAAAAGTTTGTTGCTGGACACATCCGATGACAACAAGTCCCTGGTGAAACTAAACTTAGAACACACATCCCAGACCACCTCTGAGCCAGCCACATGGCGTTACTCACCGGCAGTAGTTGACGAGAGACCACTCAGACTGTCCAGTTGCATCATGACGTCATCACTTAGCGAGCTCAATCAGCATCTCACCTGGCCGTCTTCTAAATTGCACTTTTGGTAAATGAAAGAAACACAACTCTTCCGATGTCCCCTTTGCCTATCTCTGGTGGACACAGTGTGGAAAGGAAGTGGGGCGGGGCAAAGTGGGGGGCCCTGGTCACCTCGACCTCTATTTCCGTCACGGTTGGTGAAGTCACTTGAATGTTTTAAACAGACAAATAAAAACTAAGGTAAGATTGTCCCGTATGACCCGTTCATTCATTAAGTTCTAAGAAGGAAAGCAAGTTCCATCTCCGACCGTCTGGTAGCACGCTGTCCGTGTAATTCTGTTACAAAGCAGGGGAGATAAAAAAGAAATGCAACCTATTCGTTTTAAAATGTTTATTTTTAAACAGAAGTAATAGATCCTAGTTGAACAATCAAACGTCTGCACATGATTTCAAACTTTTGTGTCTTCACATGATATCAAACTTTTGTGTCTTCACATGATATCAAACTTTTGTGTCTGCACATGATATCAAACTTTTGTGTCTTCACATGATATCAAACTTTTGTGTCTGCACATGTTATCAAACCTTTCTGTCTTCACATGATATCAAAATTTTGTGTCTGCAAACATGTTATCAAACCTTTGTATCTTCACATGATATCAAACCTTTGTGTCTTCACATGATATCAAACCTTTGTATCTTCACATATCAAACCTTTGTGTCTTCACATGATATCAAACTTTTGTGTCTTCATATATCAAACCTTTGTGTCTTCACATGATATAAAACCTTTGTGTCTTCACATGATATCAAACCTTTGTGTCTTCACATATCAAACCTTTGTGTCTTCACATGATATCAAACCTTTGTGTCTTCACATATCAAACCTTTGTGTCTTCACATGATATCAAACCTTTGTGTCTTCACATATCAAACGATAGGCAGGAAACAAACCAAAGAGAGAGAGAGAGGAGGAGGAGGAGGAGGCCTACACTAGTCAACTCATTTCTTCTTTATTATAAAGCTCCTTGTCTACTTTTTGATCCAATTCTTATTTTATTTTATTGTGTAAAAAAAAAACAAAAGAGCGTCTCCCCTCCAGCCAAACTTTGTTTTCCTAGTCCTACAAATATAAATTTAAAAAAAATATTTGAATCAATTGTGTCAGTAGAGATCTACACCTTAAAGTACGAGTGGTCTACACCTGCTTCAGGGGCGAGAACTGTGTCAGTAGCCAGAGTTGAATGCGACATGAATATGTCAGCGAAGTGAAGAGAATGTTGTTGATCTACCAGACAACAAACGAAAGTGACAGTTTTTATAGTGACCCTTTAGTCCCTGGTTGTTTTTCACGACCAGTCCATGTATTGTACTTCTTAAATGCTTACCAGGAAGGGAGGGGCCAGGTGAACTAAAGACCGTCGTCTTTTAACTAGAGGTTGACCACCAGAAGTTATTGACTCGAGGCTTCCGTGTATTGTCAACGTTCTTTCATACACTCCTCAAGGACACCTGTTAGCACTGTTTATTTAAACTAGTACCACTTTCCCATTCCTTCAGCTTCTTATTTATTTTTAGATTCTTCTAATTTTTTAGCCACTTGTAAGTCATGTTTAGCTACATCTAATTTTTGATTAGCCAGTTCTAATTTATGTTAAGCCAGTTCTAATTTATGTTAAGCCACATCTAAGTTTTATAAGACACTTCTAATTTATGTTTAGTCAGATCTAATCTAATTTTAGTGGCCCCAGAAAGGGGAAAAGACGCGTTTAGTTTTGCGGACAATGTCTGTCCGTCCGTCTGTCCATCCGTCCCGTTTAGATCTCGTAAACTAGAAAAGATACTGAAAATCCGACATCATAATATTTTAGTCCATTCAAAGTTCTGATGCAACGGCTACTTTTTTCTTTTCTAAAAGCGAAAAATCTAATTTAAAAAAAATCATTTATGCAAGCTGTTTTTTCATACAAAAATACACCACTTTTACAACTATTCACTATTAATAATAACAAACACGGGAGGCTCTTTATTAGGGAATAAATTAATGTACCATATTTTTAAACATATTTACAAAATTTAGCTTTTTGTTCAAAAAAATATTACTTTTACATTTGTATTGCTACGTTATGTAAGTTCTGTCCTACTAACTACTACATTTATCCAACAATAATACTCACATTTTTTAAGAGAAAAAAAAATCTATTTAGCATGCATATAAGTGGACATAATTTAAAACAACAATTAATAAGTAGTTTTTCATATTATCGCGTAAACTGCAGTGCCGTATAGCTACCACAAAACGCTTAACTAAAGGAATTTTTGTTGTTGTTTTTTTACGGAAATGGGTTTTTCTTTTTTTGAGGATTTGAATTAGAGATTGGCCATTTACAAAACAATTAGATATTCATTATAAGACATCAGTTAGGCCAGGTTCACATTTAACTTCACATTCACTTTCACCTATCCCTTGGTCTGCTGGACCGCTGGGGCACTACACAAGATTTGTCAACTTTCTTTCTCCATTCTTCTCTGTTATTTGTCTTTGATAGAATTTAATTCTGATGTTCTTTCTGAAAATATTAATACCTGTCTTTTTACCTGTCTTGGTGGGCCACTTCGGGGGCCGATTTTGAGTTTGTTTCCACACAAACTGTCTTTGTAATCTTGTTGATTAGCCACTTCTAATTTATGTTTTGCCCATCTGTAATTTTTGATTAGCCTTGTCTTCGCATGCAATTAGTGAAGTAGAGTATTTGTACTTTGTTTGGTTAGTTTGAAATGGTAGACCTAATAAACGTTTTATTGTGGTTACAATAGTAACTTTTTACGACATTGTTTCAATTTTGCAGTTGTTTTTTTGTAAACCAAAATTTATAATGTTAAAAAGAAACTATAAAAAATTTTGAAAGAATAAATTATAAAATTGTATCTCCCCCTCTCTCCTCCCAACTTCCCAATCGAATTATCGCGTTGATATTTTGCTTTTTTTTTTTAAATGACATTCTTGAAATAATTGGTAGCAGACGTAAAGGCGCTACTCCAAGGCAGAGAACTCTCGGGAACTGAATTTGTGTGTATTGAAATTAACATGTGATAAGATTAAGACGATAACCTTCACTATTATCGTCCAAGTTTACGGGAGATTAGAAGCTGAAAGTTTCCAAGTGACTGGACGTTTGTTGACCAAATCTGTTTGACTTAGATTGTTCTGTACTAACTTGGGCTCAGTGGAAAACGATAAATAGCCTCTCAATGGATAAAGATTAAATGGACGACAATGGTTCTCCCATGGTTCTCCCTGAGTGTAACCGGGAATCATAATTCAAGATGGTGTAGAGAGTATTTTATCTATAGGTAGCATATTATATATAAAGCATTAAGCATGAATAAAATTCACAATGAAGATTTCCAAAAATATATTTTAAATATTTAAAAAATCTTTAGTAGGCTACATAAAAAAGTATAGGATTATTACAATAAGTTCCTAAAATGAAAATCGGTTAGCTGATATTTTTGTTTTTCTAAAACTCTCCCCTTAACAGCACGCCTTTTTAGAATTGATATATTTGTATACAGCTAATACAACTTTGGAAATGTGTATAAACTACGTCGTAGAGCCTGCTAGATCTAAACACAAATGTTTGCGTATGCTACACCTTTCAATTGGATAAATTAAAACGTTCAAAAAAGGTAAACGAAACAATATATAGGTCTAATAATAAAACTACAGAACAAATGAAGATGTAACTAATACTAAAATTAAAATACACACTAAGCCCTACTCTAAAAAATATCTACAATTCTCAACCGTAAAGCAAATTGTTTCCATCTACAGCATATCAATGAACTCTGTCACGGCTAATTTGGAAACGCCGTGCAGGGCTACAATTGCCCCTGGACTCGGTTTATGTGGATTGTGGATCGACTGGGATTAGAGAATGTGTTGGGAACAAATCCATGTGGAGGAGCTCAGGTTACAACAAGAAGGAGATTTGGTCCTGCTGAGACACTTCGTGGCGGCCAGGTGAAAACTTCGACATCTGGGGGGGGGGGGGGGCGGGTTTGCGAGTTTATACTTCCGGTGCTTGTATACAATAAATCAGAATAAGAATTTTTGTAAGGTTTTTTCCCCCAATAAAGTAACCATCCTCTCTCCCCAAGCTGTCATTGATAGCATATTGTGTAACTCTTCGAGCTGCTTAATAACATAATTAGAGGCTGTAGTGGCGCAGGACGAATCAGTTGAGAGCAAGGACTTGAACATTTCACTCTCTCTGCTACCAGTTGGAAACTTGGAAGCAAGGACTTAAACATTGGACTTTCTCTGCTATCAGTTGGAAGCAAGGATTTCAACATTTCACTCTTTCTGCTATCAGTTGGAAGCAAGGATTGAACATTTCACTTTCTCTGCTGTCAGTTGGAAGCAAGGACTTCAACATTGCACTTTCTCTGCTATCAGTTGGAAGCAAGGACTTAAACATTGCACTCTCTCTGCTACCAATTGGAAGCAAGGACTTGAACATTGCACTCTCTCGGCTATCAGTTGGAAGCAAGGACTTCAGCATTGCACTTTCTCTGCTATCAGTTGGAAGCAAGGACTTAAACATTGCACTCTCTCTGCTACCAATTGGAAGCAAGGACTTGAACATTGCACTCTCTCGGCTATCAGTTGGAAGCAAGGACTTCAGCATTGCACTTTCTCTGCTATCAGTTGGAAGCAAGGACTTAAACATTGCACTCTCTCTGCTACCAATTGGAAGCAAGGACTTGAACATTGCACTCTCTCGGCTATCAGTTGGAAGCAAGGACTTCAGCATTGCACTTTCTCTGCTATCAGTTGGAAGCAAGGACTTAAACATTGCACTCTCTCTCTACCAGTTGGAAGCAAGGACTTGAACATTGCACTCTCTCTGCTATCAGTTGGAAGCAAGGACTTCGTCATTGCACTCTCTCTGCTATCAGTTGGAAGCAAGGACTTAAACATTGCACTCTCTCTGCTACCAGTTGGAAGCAAGGACTTGAACATTGCACTCTCTCTGCTATCAGTTGGAAGCAAGGACTTCGTCATTGCACTCTCTCTGCTATCAGTTGGAAGCAAGGACTTCAGCATTGCACTCTCTCTGCTACCAGTTGGAATCAAGGACTTCAACATTTCACTCTCTCTGCTATCAGTTGGAAGCAATGACAGAATTAAAGTACATCTCTTCACAATGACAGAATTAAAGTGCATCTTTCGAGAATGATAGAATTAAAGTGCATCTCTAAACAATGACAGAATTAAAGTGCATCTCTCGACAATGACAGAATTAAAGTGCATCTCTTGACAACGACAGAATTAAAGTGCATCTCTCGACAATCACAGAATTAAAAGTACAACTCTTAACAATGACAGAATTAAAGTGCATATTTTGACAATGAAAGTATCAGAGTGCATCTCTTGACAATGAAAAATTAAAGAGTGCATCTCTCGACAATGAAAGAATTAAACTAAATCTCTTGCCAACGACAGAATTAAAATGCATCTCTTGACAATGACAGAATTAAAGTGCATCTCTCGACAATGACAGAATTAAAGTACATATTTTGACAATGAAAGGATCAGAGTGCATCTCTTGACAATGAAAAATTAAAGAGTGCATCTCTTAACAATGACAGAATTAAAGTGTATCTCTCGACAATGACAGAATTAAACTAAATCTCTTGCCAACGACAGAATTAAAGTGCATCTCTTGACAATGACAGAATTAAAGTGCATATTTTGACAATGAAAGGATCAGAGAGCATCTCTCGACAATAAAAAATTAAAGAGTGCATCTCTCGACAATGACAGAATTAATGTGCATGTCTTAACAATGACAGAATTAAAGTGCATCTCTCGACAATGAATGATTTAAAGAGTGCATCTCTCGACAATGACAGACAGAATTTAAGAGTGCATCTCTCGACAACGACAGAATTAAAGTGCATCTCTTAACAATGACAGAATTAAAGTGCATCTCTTGACAACAATAGAATTAAAGTGCATCTCTCAACAATGACAGAATTAAAGTGTATCTCTAAACAATGACAGAATTAAAGTGCTAATCTCGACAATGACAGAATTAAAGAGTTCATCTCTTGACAATGATAAAATTAAAGTGCATCTCTTGACAATGAAAAAATTAATGTGCATCTCTCGACAATCACAGAAATAAAGTACACCTCTTAACAATGACAGAATTAAAGTGCATGTTTTGACAATGAAAGGATCAGAGTGCATCTCTTGATAATGAAAAATTAAAGAGTGCATCTCTCGAAAATGACAAAATTGAAGTGCATTGTTTGACAATGACAGGATTAAAGAGTGCATCTCTTGACAATGATAGAATTTAAGTGCATCTCTCGACAATGATAAAATTAAAGTGCATCTCTTGACAATGATAGAAATAAAGTGCATCTCTTGACAATGATTGAATTAAAGTGCATCTCTTGACAATGACAAAATTAAAGAGTGCATCTCTTGACAATGATTCAATTAAAGTGCATCTCTTGACAATGACAGATTTTAAGTGCATCTCTCGACAATAACAGAATTAAAGTGCATCTTTTCATAATAACAGAATTTAAGTGCATCTCTCGACAATAACAGAATTAAAAGTGCATCTCTTGACAATGACAAAATTAAAGTGCATCGTTTGACAATGACAGAATTAAAGAGTGCATCTCTTGACAATGATAGAATTAAAGTGCATCCCTTGACAATGATTCAATTAAAGTGCATCTCTTGACAATGCCAGAATTAAAGAGTGCATCTCTTGACAATGAAAGAATTAAAGTGCATCTCTTGACAATGACAGATTTTAAGTGCATCTCTCGACAATAACAGAATTAAAGTGCATATTTTGACAATGAAAGGATCAGAGTGCATCTCTTGACAATGAAAAATTAAAGAGTGCATCTCTCGACAATGACAGACAGAATTAAAGAGTGCATCTCTTAACAATGACAGAATTAAAGTGCATCTCTCGACAATGACAGAATTAAAGTGCATCTCTTGACAATGATAAAATTAAAGTGCATTTCTTAACAATGACAGAATTAAAGTGCCTCTCTCGGCAATGAAGAATTAAAGTATATCTCTTAACAATGACAGAATTAGAGTGCATCTCTCGACAATGACATAATTAAAGAGTTCATCTCTTGACAATGATAAAATTAAAGTGCATCTCTTGACAATGATAAAATTAAAGTGCATCTCTCGACAATCACAGAAATAAAGTACACCTCTTAACAATGACAGAATTAAAGTGCATATTTTGACAATGCATCTTTATATAACATGCCTCTGTGTTTAATCTCTAGGCCTGGCCTCCATGGTAATGGCTGAACTTCCTATAATGTAATGGTCATTCTGTTATCTCGACCAAAACAGTTTCTCTCGGACCGCTGATGGTCTTCACGACCCAGGAATCTGCTCTATAAACATCAACTACACTCTCTAGACACAAGAGGTAAAGTTTTCAATCATTTGAACTGACACTGTCGTCACTGGTCAGTTCATCCCAGGGGGTAATCTCTAGCCTGATCACTTATCTCCCCTTTTGACGTTAGCTTCTATCCAGTCCGTCCCTTGGTACACTGCCCTGGTTAAGAGATGCCCGAAAAAGTATTTTGAACACTGGTGCTAGCTCATTGCTTAGTTCTTTGAGTAATCTAGCTGGAATACCATCAGGTCCAGATGCTTTATTCGGTTTGATGTTGGCTAATAGTTTTTGGATTCCCTTTTCTTGTACTTCTATATCTTCTATGTTGTCTACTTGGTTCAAATTAAGTAATATTTCTTTGTCTCCTAGGGCTGAGATTGCTGATGCAAAGTATTTATTTAGGATATTAGCTTTAGTTTCATTATCATTATGTGTTATCTTCTCCTTTTAATGGGACTATGCCTGTTGTTTCCATTTTCTTAGACTTAATGTATGACCATAGGTTTTTGTTGTTATCTTTAGATATTACATTGTTTAAATGAGTTCCGTCTAAAGATCTTACTTTAATGTGTTTAATGTGCTTCATTGTTTTAATGTGTGTCTATGTACAGCTTGTTACTAGTTATTGATAGATTTCCTTTGCTTTGACTTGTATTTGTCATTGAAAATATTACACCTATATCCTCTTACATTCAGCATATCACACTTTTACATTTAACATAAGACACTTTTACATTAAAAATATCACACTTTTACATTCAACATATCAGTCACCCCACCCCCAATGGTTTACAAAACTGATTGGATCATAGCGCACTAAGTGAAGCATGAAAGTTTCAGTTACATTCCCAATCGCACAAACAAGGGCGAACTGGCTAAATGGGCAATCGGGCTAATGCCCGGTGGGCCGGTTCCCAAATGGGCCGGTAGGGTCACCGAAAGGATCGCATCCATGCCACTATGGCACATATCAAATTGTTAATTTTTTCTTATAAAAAGGCCCTCTAAGCGCCGTGTTTAAAAACAATATATTTCACAGACTCCACAGTGTAATACCATTTTAATCTATCATTTCCGTAATAACATAATGTAACAACTTTGCTACTAGTAGGCTTCATCCTTTTAGAAACATAAGGCCTAGATTTCTAAGGGTTTGTAGCGCTCCGAAAATATCCTAAAATATAAAAACTGGAACAATCTCCTGAAATCCTAAAATTCTCCTAAAATTGTGTCCACTTTCCTAAAAATTTTTACCTAATATTTAAAAATAAATATAATTTAGCTTATTTCTAAAATTTCTATAAAGATTTAGAGTTCACTCTGTAGGCCTATGCTTGAATATCAATGCATTATAACATCTTGAGGACAGGTAGACCTAGAATTGGATGCCCATCATATGATCCAATTGTGGTCCGGAAAGTATAGAAATGCCTGGGCCGATTTTGACACCTAGTCCGCCCCTGCGCACAAATGTGTTATGGTGAATCTAGATCTACCAAAAACGCATAACATGATGGGTTCCAAAGAACTGATACAAGTCCACTCAATATAAACTTTTTATCTTTTTAAAGTATTTTTTTTTAGTTTTTTTTTTTCTTTACGGTTGTCTTTTCCTTGCGTGTCGATGTCATGTTACAAGATACCATCTGACCACACAGGTGGACACTGGGGCGATCCAAGGGTGCCTACGTTTTCCCTTCAGATCGTTTCAGGAGATAGTAAGTGTAAACAGGGGGTGAAGTTGAAACCGTTGACTCATGGTGTTTGAGCGGGGGGGGGGGGAGAGATCACACATTGAGTTTAGTTTTATATTTGGTAGATTATATAAATATATAACTTTGTATGAGGCCTATTATATTGACAATAAGTCTTTACATTATATACAGCTAACAGATTTGTATAAAGCTCTACTATAAGATGTAGCGGTTGTTTGTTGCTATGCTATCCACACGTCACAGAGGTAAACCTAAACAACTATACATATATGGTAGTGCGATGGATAAGTGACAAAGGTTGTCTTGTAGTACCGGTACACACGTGTGAAAGGTCTTTTTTTTACATGTTTCAAATGTCGTATCCTAGTATACGTGTGACAAAGGTCTTTTTGTCCATGTTTCAAATGTCGTCTTGTAATACACGTATGGCAAAGGTCTTGTAGTACACGTGTGACAAAGATCTTTTTGTCCATGTTTCAAAGGTCGTCTTGTAATGCACATATGACAAAGGTCTTTTTGTTCATGTTTCAAAGGCCTTCTTGTAATAATCGTGTGACAAAGGTCTTTTTGTTCATGTTTCAAAGGTCTTCTTGTAGTACACGTGTGACAAAGGTCTTTTGTACATGTTTCAAATGTCGTATTCTAGAACACGTGTGACAAAGGTCTTTTTTGTACATGTTTCAAAGGTCGTCTTGTAGTACACATGTGACAAAGGTCTTTTGTACATGTTTCAAAGGTCGTATTCTAGAACACGTGTGACAAAGGTCTTTTTCGTACATGTTTCAAAGGTCGTCTTGTAGTAGCCCATACATGTGACAAAGCCAACAATAGCACATGTTATCATAACGGTTTTACTGTAGTAGAAATGTTGCAAGTCTTTTCTACGTGCCCTATACTGCTTTGGTAGAAACACTCGAGAAGTTGTGAGAACCAGCGTAGACCAGAAGTTTTTGTTGGTAGATAGATCTATTCCGCCAAACTCTTGCTTAACTATTTCTCTCTACAGTTATATATTATTGGATACATGGTAAGAGAATAGCCATTCACTAGGCTAAGTAAATTCTAATGGAAGATTCGGGAACTGCCTAATCGTGCGGTTTGCGCGCTGGACTATCGTTTGGATTTATCGATGGTCCTGGGTTCAAACCCTGCCCGCTCACATCCCTCGTGGTCCTGTGGGAGGTTTGGACTAGGAAGTAAACTATCTTCAACTCTGAAGGAACATACGAAACATGTAAAACATTTTACAAACAAACTGCCATCGGTCTGGTGAGGAGCCTTTGTGACAAACACGTTTCGGCATTCTGAGATACATTCTATATTCTATATCACTAATAGCACTATGCAAGAAGGAGCATTTGTAAAAATTTGTCCTAGCATATGGAACGAGGAATGTGCCTTTATCTTTGTGTCTTTCTGTGTATTTCATTAGATTTTGTTTTTGTATTTGAAGATTATGGTTCAGTGTTTTATGTATAATTGCTACTTTACTTTTAAGTCTTCTATCCTGAAGGCTTTCTAAATTTAGTGATTTTACTAAAGGTGTTACACTAAACAAATGTGAATATTCGTTTGTTATGAATCTCACTGCTCTAATTTGTGTGTGTTCCAGTTTCTTAATGTTTTCTTGAGTTGAGGGGTCCCAAACAGAGGATGCATATTCTATAATTGGCCTAACCAAAGTTAAATAACATTTTAGTTTTGTTTTTTGATTTATATAAATTTATTTTAATAAACCATTAATGTTTTGTTTGATTTTTCGATAGTCACATCAATATGGGGATTCCATGACAGTTTGTCATTTATTATAACACCTAGGTATTTTGTGTTTTTAGTCTGTGCTACTGGTTTGCCATGAATAAGAGAAGTGAAATTCATTTGTTTTTGTTGTTTTTTTCCTTACTCTTAATAACTAACATTTTTCTGGGTAGAGTTTGTCGTCTACAGGCCACAGTTCATCATAGCAGAAAGAGTGCAGGTCAAATAAAGAAGGGTTCGGGAAGGGCCGAGTGTGAAAGACATTTGTAATCATTCAGTTTAGAAATACATCTTGAAGATAAATTGTTTTGACCGAAAATGTCAAAGAATGATGTCAATTTTCATGATTAAAATTCACTCATCTGGCTAAAATCTAGTGGAGACAAAAATATCTTTTGCCAGAAAAAAAATGTTACCGAGTTGCAGACGCCATTCAGAAAACACCAGAACTGTTACTACTAAGAAAATAAAAAGATTTATCTTGATTTGATGATTAAATTTGCAAACAAAGGGAAGTAAGTCTCTTGATTTACTTTCAATGATGGATCTATAATAATAATGTTAAATTAAAGGACTTTTTTTAAACAAATACTTACTACATGTTGTTCACCAGATACATTAAAAGTCTAGCCATCAATGGACAACTACCATAGATGGAAATCTGCAGTGCCAATTTTGAAGCTTAATACTGAAAGGTATCAATCAAAGAAAGCAGAACTAGAAAGTATAGGAGTGGGTCATTAGACACAAGGACAAGTAATTCTACTAAATGGAATTTTCTTTACACACCTTCTATCAACTCACTCTGTCTGTCTGGTACAATTTTTGTACACATTCTTTCTCCACACTCATCCTTGGATTAATTTGAAACTTTACACAATTAATGTACTTAAGAAAATATGAAATAATAAAAAATTAACAAATTAGTTTATTAATTATTGGTAAATAATTTTTCTTTGGTAGCAGTATTGAAAAAGGGAAATAAATGCTTCTTATTGAGAGATGTAGCTGTTAAGTTATTCACCCTTTTTATATTTTGTACACATTTTATCTTTTACTTCCCGTTCTCAGATCAAGTTGAAATTTTGCATAATTATTCTAGTCGATGACAATGCATGAATCAATAAAAAATTAACCAATTAGGTAATCAATTAGGAGTTATTAATTTGGTTTTATATAGAAAAGGTAGCTTATTCCTGCAGTGTTTAGATATAAGGCAGTGATTTTTGCTTTTGCTTTGTTTTTTCAAAAAGATTTTTTGTTTGGTTTGACAAGCCCAGATAAAATTACATGAAAAAAATGGGAGTGGTTGGTTATTTGTTAAAAACACACACAAACATTTGTCAGCTCATATATTACCAGTATAGACTTTTGCTTCTGATTGTAAGACAAATGTTTACACATTTTAAACACTAACCATTAAAATATGATTTATATATATATATATATATATATGTGATGTTACCATCCAAAAGCATAATGCAGGCATTTTCCTTAATCACATTTTCTTTTCTTTACCTTCCATATAACACAATAGGAAACATCTTTTATATATACTTTCTATCAACAATTTACCTACAACAATAAAGATTTACACAACATAAACACTAAGTGTGTAATAAAACAAACTAATTAAATTTATTATATTAATCATTATTAATAAAATACTTAAAATCAACATTTCACACTTTGCCTGAGGCAGTTCTAGTCATATTATACAATGCAAAGGCAAAGTAGAAAATTAAGAAATCATTTTCTACTTTACCTGAAATCTTCAGGCATTCTAGACATTACCAAGGCATTCTATAGAATGCAGGATTTGGCATTTTGCTGGTAACATATATAAAGTTTTATATGTCAGTGAAGTCAACAAGCATACTATGCAATAAATAAAACTTATTTCAATATAATTCTTTTTTTTTATTAAAATATTCTTTTCTTTTCAGACTTTCCTTTTATTTCTGGAAATTTTAACGGCACATTAAGTACAGCTATAAGGGCATCTCCTCCTTTCTGTCCTTTGGATCTTTTTATAGTACATCCTAATGTAGTGGCATGTATAGACAGCCTGAAATATATAGACACATACAGTAGCATGTATAAACAGGCTTAAATATATAAATATGGAATAATGTAGTGGTAAAAATAAAAGTATGCAGAGATACTGTGAAATAGGTACAAATTAATATGACATATTTTTAAACCTACTCTAAGACTAAGGTTGAGATTTTTCTTTAGTTTTTTTTTTTTCATCTAGCAGTTTTTTTGCTGAGCTCTAGTCTCTTTTATAGTTTGTGCCATGAAAAAGTAAAGCATTTTTGTTCTCAGTTGTTTACCCACTTCTATACAGATAATACAGAGGAGTGTTGGTTGTTGAGATAGCAGGGTTTGATGTGGTGAATTAAATTGGGTCAATAATAATAACAACAATCTTTATTATCCTTGAGGAAATTTGTCTTGCTATTGTGATTCACGGATAACAATACATTATCATAACATAAGCAGAAAATGAATCTTAGACTGATAGAAAATTCAGAGTAAAAATTTAACAGAAAATTACAGAGCATTAAATAGAAAATTTCAGCCTATGCTTTCTTAAAAAAAGCTGAAACATTCTTTTGACTGTTTAGGCTTATTACAAGCCTAGACCTAACTCATATGTGCCTGGTTAATGTTTATTGCTAAGCATATAGTTTTATTATGATTGGTTGACTGTGGAGTCCTGACTTCAACTTGGAAATCTGATTACATCAAGACATTTATAATTTCAGTTTGGTTTGCATAAAGTTTCCTCACCTTTCATGTAGCTTTGCTATCAATTATTGAAACTCCTGACTTCATGAGAAGAAGATAGATCTTTTTTTACTAATGCCGAAATATGCCATGAATAAATGAATGTATACTAAGTTATTACCTTTTCTGTGCCAACTGAAGGTCTGTTGTTAAGGATCCCAGTGGTAAAGTGAATTGACTGAGTCTAAGGGATAACACTATGATGTAGGACAGAAGGAGATCTTTCATTCTGGATGGAACACATCTGTTAAAACAAGAAAATACAAATAAGTGTTTGTTCTCCAGTTATCACTATCAAATATTCTGTTACACAAACTCAAACGTGAGTCTCAACTATCAAATGTCACAATGCACTAACGTTTAGATGGTTATATACTCTTTAAAAAGTTTGAATTTTGATTCAAGTATTTAACAAATAGTTCCTGAGCTAAAAAATGTTTATTTTAAACTCTTATTTTAAATTTCATTCTGCAAGATTTCAAATGTTATTATCTGGAAACATCACCTAAAAAAATTGTCCTGGCAAAACATGCATGGATTTTTTATATATATATATTTTGTTTGAGAAATAAAAACGACTTCTAAACATAAAAAAGAATTGATGATACTGAACTATATAGGTGAACTCAATAGGGTGATAAGATCAGGTAAAGATGATCATAATAAAAATGTTTCTTACAACATAATAACAAATTACTAATAAGTTTTCTTCTGAATTTTGAAATGAGAGAATAGATTTCTTACAGGTATCTAAAAATACAACATATATAAAAAGGGGTATGGTTCCCAGTAGAACCTCTAAATCCATAAGGTAGGTTAAGATCACCTAATTCTGCAGTTTACCACTTTGTGGATAGTACATCCTGGCTGGGTCAAATCAGAAACCAAGAAAAAAATGGACAGTACTACACTAGAACTTAAAAAATCAAAATGTTTGTTTTGAGATTTGAAGACAAGCCAGTCATTACAAACAAGCAAAGAAAAAACATGTATTAATTGTAGAAATAAAACTACTGACCTTTTTGGTTTCTTATTGGGCTCTTTTATTTCTAAAGTAAACACTTTCAGTATCTGATCTTTGACTGGACCAGGCCACTCTTTAGGAAGAGGAGCTGATTGACAAGAAAATACAAATTAACATTCACAAAACAGAATTCCTTTCTTTAGTATCACCTGGGGTGATAGCATTTTAAAAAGCATATGCAACATTTATCCATGGTAGTGTACTTAACCAGTGCAACCTAGAGAGTGAAACTTATGTTACATCACAAACAAACAGTAAAATGTAAAAAAAATAATGAGAAACTCAATTATTTGGTATAGTAATACTATTTCACTTATTCTAATAGTTTTGATGCTATCTTTATTATTTCTTGCTATTTTCTCAATGACATCTAAAATTGCACCCATACAGTTGAATGTTGATAACAAATGTTGCCGATAGACTAAATTCTACTACACAAAATAGTCCATACCTACAAATAAACTATGACCGGTTTATTTCAATAATTAATAACTAAACAAATAAGTTTAAAAAAAAAACAAAAAACACCCATTTGAGTGTCTATATTTCTTAAAATATAGACACTCAAACGGGTGCTTTTGTTTATTTTTTAAACTTAAAACCTTGTAAATATTTTTATACTTTGTTCCAGGATTTGTTTACTGTAGTTGACTGCTTGTTGTAGAAATCAGTGACTGATTACTTGATAAGTATATTTTATATACAAGTTCAACACATCCAAGACAAACAAATAGATCTAATAAATATATTCTTAATTAAACCTTGGTAGGACTTCAAGGTTTTTTTTTTTTACAAATGGATGATTGTCGCAGTCAATAAAATTCATTGTCACTTTAATATCTCTACAATTAAACTGCTTCTTCAAATGCCAAAGGAACTAATGTTATTTATTTTATTCTGCAATGTCAAAATTCTGTGCGTCTCATCACAATTTCTACCATCGCTAACTAAAGTACACAGATATATATTTAAACTACTCTGTACTCTAGTCAACACCCTAACAACTTACAACTATAACAAGTATATTCAATACCTTCAATAAAGTCATAATGACGATAGCTTTAATACCTACAACTAATTAGTGACATCAAAACTACAGAAAGTATTTTTTTTATAATAATTCTCAAATGTAGCTAAATGGCCTAAGCCTTCTAGCTACTTAATTGAGGGCTACACCAGAAATTTTTTATTCAAGTTTGAACTCAAAGCAGATAAGTGTTTGCTTAGCACCTAAAGGTAGCAAGGAAACCTCTCAGACACCCTACTGCACCTACATGCCACAAACAAGATAAGACCAGATCACTCTGTCATGCTAATGCTATAATGATAATATTTGACATGCTACAGCATGTATGCACTACAAAAAACAGCAGGGTTTCTGTCCATGGCTTTTGCAAGAGAGTATTTGAGACTCTCAAGCCCTCACTTAAATGGAGTTTGATGATGATGACAGCTAAAGCATATCAAGTACATTGAATACTTACTCTTTGTACGTAATTGATGAGCTTTCATCATAAATGTTTCCATCAGATATTGGAGATACAAGAGACACTGACACTGTGAAGTTCTGACATCTTCTCTCAAAGACAGTCTGTCCAAGTGATTCAATACTGTAGTGTAATACCTGCAGACATTCAAAGTTTTCTTCAAGACTTAGTGTGTAAAAAATAATATAGGAAAGAAACCTTTATGCACCCTACCTTAAGAATATAGATTTCAGAGTTCAATTGGTTACAACAAAACATATGCCTTCAAGTTAATAACTGTGCAGAGTACAATTTCAACTTTATAGCTTGATCAAACAAAACATCTTCTTTGCACTTCACATTTTGCAAGTTAATTATTATTTAAGTTAACAAATTTTATCTGGTATTTAGTTCAGTTTGACTGTAAGAATGGAATTTATTATTTTATAGTGTAATAAAAAAAATTTTCTTAATAAATATTTTTTTCAATTTTTTTTACTCTTACGAGTCAATTATTAAATAAAACATTTTTTTATTTGCATTTAAGTCAGGGAAAATAAAGTGTATAAAAGTCTGTAAATTGTGTGTTTTTATAAAATGGTAGGACAACTTACTTTTTTTCAGTTCTCCACGTGTTGACATCACTCTGTTTACAGTTGAAGAAATTTTCTGATTCTTTGGTCAGACTTGGAACAAGTTCAGGAGGAATAACTGTCAAACAAAAAACTATTTTGTAAATCTCAAAATGTTTTTGAAACAAATGAAAAAAAAAAAAACAACAACAAACAAACAACAGATTCTCAATAAAACTAGCAAGTAACAACAACAACAACAAAAAAAATGCATAAATGAGTAAACTGTTCATTTTAGCAGAAAATTAAGAGCACACATATAGCCCTTGTTACGTCAATAAATGGAATGGTTACTTGACCTAGACAAGGCAAATTTAAAGTTGTAATTTTAAAAAATTCTTATTATGAACAATTAAATTAGGTCATGGACGCATAATTTTCTTTATAGTATATAATATCTGATCATTATGGAAAAGAAATGAAAATTAAATATTGTTATTGTTAAATATTGACTGGACATCTTACTTGTCTGTAACTTATAAACTTCATCTGGTGTTTTAGCATCAATAGCATATGGTGGTATAGTGGAAATCTCAGTTTTCACAGACTCCACTGGCTCTGTGGTACCTTCAAAGAAAAAAAAAAAAAAAAAAAAAGAAATAAACTGAAAATTGGTTTAAAGTATAAATATAAAATTGATAAGCTGCATTAATTTGTTTTGAGAATATTATGTTGATTAAATCCACACAATCAATAGAGTATATTAAATAATTGCAATCATCTAATAAGAGAATGGAATGCATTATATTTTTATAAGGAAGCAACAAAAAAAAATAGTTATAAGAGATTGACATGATGACAAAGTGGAGAGTATTTGATTGTTTGTCAAAATATTCTGAGTTGAAACACTAGTGGATAGAAATAAATACTCATTCCTGCTCATCAAATAATATGTGGCAGATAATTTTAGTGGCAAATTAAAGTAGCTGGTAAATATGCTGACCTACTTAAATGATGTTACAAAAAATTTGACCTGATCAAGAGAGGGTTCTAGACATAGGGGGGCAGGGGAAGACGGAAAGAGACGTTTTTTAACTTTAAATACAATATTTATTTTCAAAACTTTAAAACTTATTCAAGTAAGTCTTCAGTTTCAAAAAAAAGTTTCATTTAATGCCAAGAGGTCCATGAGGCAGGTTCAGAAATGTTCACTGAAGTCAGTACGAGGCTTCTAAAACAGGTGTCAAATTTTTTTTAACTTGATGCCTTCATCTCATTTCAGCCAGCATCTTGTTAGATTTTGTAAGTTATTTGTACAAGACTTAGCTTTTTTGTGTTCTAAACTTTGTATAACTAAATATTATGTCACACAACACTATTTTTTTTAAGAGAAGATAAATGTTTGTTATTCAATAAATCAATCAACCTGTTGTTTCTGTAGACACTGTAACAATAGATTTTGTAGTGGCAGCAATCATTTCCTCATCCATCGTATTCTTGAGCCTCTTATTGACTGCCCTCTGACTCCTGCCTGAGCCAAACTCTCTAGTCAGTGCATCTTTCTAATAGAGTGAAATAGTCAACAGTGAAACATTTTTTAATTAACAGTATATAGTAAAACCTCTACAAGGATCCCACCAGTGTGGTGTACTTCAACAATAATATTGGGGACTGGTTCAAAACCACAGTTGGAGTAAGACAAGGCTGCCTACTGTCACCAACACTCTTCAATATCTTCCTTGAAAGGATAATGGAAGATGTTAGCATTGGAGGAAGAAGAATTACTAACTAACTGACCTGGTGATGCGCATTGACAAGACTTCCACAGCATATGGCATGCAAACAAATGCCGAAAAAACTCAAATTATGACCAATAGCCATCAGGGCTTTAAAAGAGGCATCAGTATTGGAGGTGAAAAGCTAACTAGTGTTAACAGCTTCAAATACCTCGGACTATTGTCTCAGATGAGGGAACAAAACCCGAACTATTGGCCCGAATAGCACAGTCCACAGCAGCCCTTTCAAAACTTAAAATAATATGGAAAGATAAGGGCTTAGCCCTCTGCACCAAAATCAGACTGATGCGCTCTCTGGTCATGGCCACATTTTTATATGCTTGCGAGTCGTGGACGTTGAATGCAGAGCTTGAGAGGAGGATCCTAGCAATGGAATTGAGATACTACAGAAGGATCCTAGGCATCACATTCAAAGACCGCATCACAAACCAAGAAATCAGAGACAGGGTTACTGTAGCGATCGGAGCCCATGACGACCTGCTAACTATTGTAAAAAGACGAAAACTTAAAACCTTTGGCCACATTACAAGATCTACGGGGCTCTCAAAGACCTTCCTTCAGGGAACAGTGCCAGGGAAAGAAGAAGAGGCAGACAGAAAAAGTGATGGGAGGACAACATAAAAGAATGGACAGGTCTGCCATTGAGAGAGGTTCTAAACAAGGCAAAAAAAAAAGGGAGGAATGGAGAAAGACGGTCGACAAGTCTTGCCTGGTGCCCCAACGGTCCAACAGACTAAGGGATAGGTAAAGGTAATATAGTAAAATAGTTCATATTTAAAAGCACAATAAAAATTTTAATTTCAAAGTAACCTTAAAATGTTTTTATATTAGTTTTATTAAACATAACATTAATTTGATTTCTGAAGTTAAAAAAAAAAAAAAACCAACAAAAAAAACAAGTATTCAAATTAACCCATAAGTTTAACAAATAACATTTTTACTCCTTTTTTTAAAATTTATCATAAACATTTTTTCAACTTGGTAAATTTAATAAAGATCAACAGTTGATAAAACTAACCTTTTGTTTATATGAGTGGGTAGCTGTATCAACTTCATCTTTGGAACTTTTATCTGAAAATTATTTAAGAATTAAATATGAAATATATATATTTTCAAATTGATATTGCCTCAAAGGTGCTTCAAGGTTCCTTAATCTATCTTTAATGTCAGAAAAAATAAGTTATGAGACAGACTATGCCTCTCTGCAGTCTGTTTCTAGATCTTCCAGAGACAAACATTGCTACTATGTAGAGTTAATCACCTTCAAGCCAAGGCTCCAGCTGAATCAAATGAGCAGGGATCACTTTAACTTTGTTACTCTTTTTATTGAAGATAGCAATGTGATAACTGAAGAAAAAAAAACATGTCTAGTATAAGTACAAGTTGTGATTCTATGTCAAATGTATTCATGTTGGGCATTGGATTGAAATGCTTTGTTAAGAAAGTAACTTATATATTGTTATGACATGATTAGGAATTAGTTATTTGTTTCGGGAATAGGGTAAAGTTTTACTTAGCGACAATGACGTAAAGTTGGTTAAAAAACAAGAACGCTCTAAGTGAGGCTACAAAGAAGACGCTTCGTGGAGAGCAGTAGAATAGATATACGGATTTACGGACATAGCTGACATCGGACGATTCCCTTCTTGATTATTAAATATATTTGTGTAACAACATCAGCCACGACTACATATTTTGATTGTTTTGGCCTTTCGCCGGTGTTACTGAAGTAGTTTGAGTTCAGTATTACTTCCAGTCAGATGTAGATCTACCCAAGAATTAACACCGAGCAGAAGCCTTAACAACGTGTCGACTCCAGACTCAGGGCTCACTGGCATCAACATCCAGTAGGATAGAAGCCCTCTGTTAGGAGGAGGCAGAAGTTAACGTCATCTGACTAGTCTGCAGCTAGACCCTGATTATACAGCCACGTTGGCGAAGGAAAGCCAGTGAGATCCTAGACTCGTAGACCTAGGAGGAAACGAAATATAGATCTAGATCTACATTTGTAATTTGTAAACGCCCATATGTTGGGGCATCATATTGAAGCCTATAGTTTGGTATCGAGAAGGCTACAGTTTGTGGAAGGGAAGAAAACCGTCCTGTCGAAGCCGTACTGAAGAGATATCGCCTGCCCGGCATCTTGAGAAAGAATGTGAAGGTCACCTCTGCAAGGCCAAGATCGACCGTTGAGGTCAAGCCATAGTACTGCCTACGACACTTAAGTGCAGTAGTGTTATATTGCTCTAAGGCTCGGCTGAATCTGTGCTACATGTTAGATAGCCAGATAGCCGGTATTTTAGCCCTGGACTTTTACTTTGTCGGTGTGTCAACTGTTGGACCGTTCCAGTTTCACTATGGACAGACGACCACCTGGAACCACCGTACCTGCGTCGGAACCAGCAACCGGAACCAGACTCTATGTCACTGATGAACCGGAGCCAGACGACAGATCACCGTGAACCAGAACCAGATGCCGTACCACCGAAGAACCAGAGCCGTTGCAGACCAGTACTGAAGGACCTGGGAGAGCTGAAACGTTTGCTGTCCTTATCTCACCGCTAGGGAAGACATCCCCGTGAGCCTTGCCGCCGGGACAGACATTAGTGTAGGAAGAGTGGACCCGAGACTGACTGTGAAGTTATTGCGGCTTCTAAGACAGATAAGTCAAAGTGTTATTTAACTACTTTCTCCTTAGAATAATTAGAGTCTGTAGGAAAGTGAACACTCGCTAGATTATCCCTACCAGGTTAAATCATGGTGGATTGGGGATATCCTTAAAATTAGGTGTAATCTAGCAAGAGGTCCAATATACGTTTAGCTGTTAATTCGTCCTGTATGTGAATGTGAATCATTTAGTTAAGCATTTTTAGTAACGTCGTGTATTAATTGTTTGCAATACTTCTGTCTTAAGTCTTACTGTCAGACGAAAGTCTCATTCATTAGAACTAGATCTATAGTTTGGTGTTTATCGTATTTAAGTTTATTTTCATAGTTTATTTGTATGAGTTGTAAGTTATATACACTCCTGGCTGTGAAAGCAGGTAAGAAGTAACTAAAATCTAGCGTAAGCTAGATTAGATCTGGGGAACAATCGAGGTGAAGCCTGATTGCCCATTTGTAATTTTAGTATTTGTAAATAGACAGGTTGGTCTATTTACCGGCGACTCGTGTTGAGTAACATGTAGTCGGTTGAGTGTGGGTGTGTCACACATCATATTCAGTTGGGTCAGAGTGTAGCCTACACACTGGTACCAAGGATACTAAGTGTATCTTGGAAAGTACAGAAGTTATTATAAGTCGGATTTGGTAGTCTAGATGCAGAGGGTAGAGTGACGAATTTGAATCAAGAGATATTAGGAAGCAGCAGAGCGAGGTTACGCTCAAAAAGTAATATGGCAACTACTTCAGGTTACGACCTGGAAGAATTTAGGATAAAGCTAATTCATGAAGCCAAGACAGAACTAGAACTGCGCGGCAAAGAACTAACTGCCTATGTACAGCAGATGGTGGCAGCAGAAGCAGAACGCTTGGAGAGAGAGAAAGCTAGAGGCAGAGAAAAAGAAGAAGCAGATCGCATAGAGCGTGAGAAGGTTAGACAGACAGAAAAGTTGGAGAGGGAAAAGGTTAGAGAGACAGAAAAGTTGGAGAGGGAAAAGGTTAGAGAGACAGAAAAGTTGGAGAGAGAAAAGGTTAGAGAGACAGAAAAGTTGGAGAGGGAAAAGATTAGAGAGACACAAAAGTTGGAGAGGGAAAAGGTTAGAGAGACACAAAAGTTGGAGAGGGAAAAGGTTTGAGAGACAGAAAAGTTGGAGAGGGAAAAGGATAGAGAGGGAAAAGGTTAGAGAGGCAGAAAAGTTGGAGAGGGAAAAGGTTAGAGAGACACAAAAGTTGGAGAGGGAAAAGGTTATTGAGGCAGAAAAGTTGGAGAGGGAAAAGGTTAGAGCATGTAGAGAGGGAGAAGAAAGAAGAGGCGGACAGAAAAGTGAGAATTCAAGTTGAACAGATGAGGATAGAGGCTGGTGTAAGTGTGCCCACCGAAGGGAACAGCAACAATAGCGCCAACATAGAAAGCCATAGTAACGCTGCATGGATGAAAAAGAAAATACAACCTTTTGTGGAAGACAAAGATGACATTGGCGACTATCTAAAACGTTTTGAAATTAAACTAGCAAAGTTTAATGTCCAGGAGAAGGAGTGGTCCGAAATATTGTTGGACTTCGTACATGGGAAAGCCCTCACGATTTGCCAAAACCACGACCACTCGATGCAAAACAGCTATCAGGTGCCAAAGAAGGAACCACTACGGACACAATGCGACAACATTTCGAAAGAAGTATTACGAAAACACTCCATCCAGCCAAGTTGATCCACAAACAACCATCAACTCAGAGACGGACTTCTTCACTAAATGGCTCGGATTCGAGGAGGTGGAGAACACCTACGAGGGGTTAAGGAACTTTATTCTGATTGACAATTTCATCAATAAGTGCGACCCTCAGCTACAGTCCTTTGTAAAGGAAAGAAACCCTAAGGTAATTAAAGACTTGGTAGAAATCATCAGGACCTTTAAAAACGCGTACCCAAACAACCCACTTTCAGTTAGAGACCACAAAAAAGTTATTGACCTGGTAAATTATGTAAAGAGAAATGATGGTAATGATAGGGATTATGGTAGGAGAAACAATAGGTCCAGGGAACGTGGGAACAATGGTCGGGATAGTTATGAGGACATAAATGATAGATCCTGGGAAAATGAAAACAATGGCAGGAGAATAGATAGACCTAAAGCGGGTGATAGAAACCTTAGGGATGTTACATGTTTTAACTGTCAGGAAACGGGACACATGGCATACCAGTGTAGAAACATAGAGGGAATGGAGCTGGCAATAGAAATGCACAGGGTAACAGTGGCACTAGTGATAGGAGAGGTAATCAAGGAAACCGTAGACAAGAGAGGGATAATCGGCCACCAGATAGGGTTAATTTTGTGAGGAACATTCAAGGTAGGGAGCAGGATAATGGAGATAGTGAACCAGATGAAGAAATTAACTACGTTGATTGTGGGGAAGATAGATTCAAATTATATCCGGGCATGATAAATAATAAACAGGTAAATGTGATCCGGGACACAGCTAGCAGTACACTCGTGGTTCGAGGGGGATTAGTTAAATCTAAGGATTATTTAGGCTATACTAAATCAGTTAGATTGGCAAACGGCGCAGTTAAGAGGTTCGAAGCATGCAAAAGTGTTCCTTCGATCTCCATTGTATACAGGGTATTGTGAAGGGGTAGCCATGCCGAGGTTATCTAGAGATGTTTTACTTGGAAATGTAGCAGGTGTAAGAGCCGCTTCTGATAAACAGGTTAGAAGTTGGAAAAGCAGGTATGGCAACATGAGGTGAAACAAACCTAGAAAGGACAGAATTTGTTTTAACTGCCATAAACATGGGCACATCGCGAGAGACTGTTGGAGTAGGGCAGAACAGTCTAAACAGAAGATTGCGAGTTCGGATAGGAGGCACAGGTCTGTATCCGACAGTGACGATAGAAGAGATAACTGTGGTGGCGGCAGAAGCAGAGCGCTTGGAGAGAGAGAAAGCTAGAGGCAGAGAAAAAGAAAAAGCAGAACGCTGGTGGCGGTAATCGCAAGTCATACTGAGGTAGAAGGCCGCACGCGGGCTATAGTGGTGTAGGAAGAGATGTTAACTCCAGTTGGAGAGAACAAATGTATCTGTCGTGTAAATAGCCTGTGAAACATAGCACTAAGCGATCGTAGTAAGTAAATAAGTTGGATTTTATTTAAATTGTTTATTCTTAATTAATTGACTTAACTAGTAGTCATAACTAGATGGGTATTAGGTTGTTTTAAGGTATCTTTGAATATGATATTTATGTTATAATATACATGCAATTGGGTTATTATTAGATTAACTCATGTTGGTTATGATTTCGGGTAGTATGTATGAATTGTATGTATGGATGTATGAATAGATAGGGCATGTATAAGGCGACGATGTAGTGATATCAAGGAAAAGTAAGTTTATAATTTATTCTTTGTTGTTAATCATGATCATACATCAGTAAAGAGTTAGGTCGCGTTGGAACAAGTAAGTGGAGAGAGGAAATAAAATACACTTGTAAATGCCCGAACGAACGTTAGGTGTATAGTGGGAGAACGAGTATTGATAAATGTCAATTTGTCATATTAGGTAAAATGTCTGTCCTAACGTGTGAGGGAAAGCGGTGTAACCTCTGGAACGTGATGTGATGAAGTATAGATAGACACACCTATAGTGTCATCGCAAACGAACTATGTCTGCGGTCACATATGGCACATCACATCACTTAGTCACACTTGAGGGAAATATGTATTCAGAGGAACTTGATTGTGGACAAAGGAAGAGAAGTTGAAATCACAATCAAGACTGAAATTGTGTTGTCTTTTATGTTTCCCTACATTTTGGCCCTTGCACATTGTAAGACTAAGACAGTAGATTAAAAAATTGACAGGCAATTTTTTTTTAGCGGGGGGGGGGGGGGGGGGGGGGGTTGTTATGACATGATTAGGAATTAGTTATTTGTTTCGGGAATAGGGTAAAGTTTTACTTAGCGACAATGACGTAAAGTTGGTTAAAAAACAAGAACGCTCTAAGTGAGGCTACAATGAAGACGCTTCATGGAGAGCAGTAGAATAGATATACGGATTTACGGACATAGCTGACATCGGACGATTCCCTTTTTGATTATTAAATATATTTGTATAGCAACATCAGCGTCGACTACATATTTTGATTGTTTCGGCCTTTCGCCGATGTAACTGAAGTAATTTGAGTTCAGTATTACTTCCAGTCAGACGTAGATCTACACTAGTTATAGTTCATATAATTAACATCGAGCGGAAGCCTTAACAATATCAATCTTTTTTTTTTCAATGGCAAAAAGAAACTTATAGAAACAAGTTTAATATTAAAGAATATGTGACATGTGATAAGAAAATCTGTATTGCCAGTATTTATAAATCATTATTTATCATTAATAGGGCTCAACAGTCACATGAAAAAGTGTTCCATGAGATGAACCATAGTCGTTATGACTGAAGAAGGACAACACACAATTTAACAGTCATAAAGAATATTTTTTAAAAAAGGTGCAATGTAAGTAATTTTTTTGAATATAAAAGCTAATGATGAGAGAAAGAAAGATTGAACATTTTTAAAATGTTCAACAAAAAAAAACAACAACGTTAAAAACAAAATGTAATTAAAAAAAACAAAAAACTTACTCGCACGTTTTGGTTGAGAACCTGTCTGTATCACCATAATTTTTCCCTATATAGGTCATGGAGTTAATTTCAGCTTTCTAAAACATAAATAACATTGATAAAATCAAATATTAGTTGTTGTTTTTTTACATGAAAAATTGAGTTTAAAAAAGAAGACAAATTGTGTAATTAACCATATTCTGAGAAACAAAAAAATTGAGCATATTTCTCTTAGTTAATAGCCAAACATTTCAAATTATTATTTTTTTTTTTTTAAATCTTACCACAATACATTTTTCGACATCACTTGCTTTGGAAACAGATGTATTTGCTTGTTTATAGCATTGTAGGCTAAGATTGGACTTTTCCTGATCCTTTAATTTCCCATGGGAAAAACAAACTAAAAAGACAATATTAGAAAAATAAGATAAAGAAATAAAATTTCTTCTTGCTCAGAAAGTTATGATGTACCATAAAATAATACATATTTATATAGTTAAGTCCAAAAAAAAAAAAAAATTTCTTAAATATACTAAAAGGAAAAAAAAATAAAAATATATATATAGCTAATTCAATGAGCACCATCTCACACCCAGAATCAAATAGATCATATGCGCATAGATACGAGACATGGATCAGATATACTAGATGTAAGAAGTTTCAGAGAAGCAAATGCTGACTCAGACCACCTACTAGTAAAAGCTAAACTTAGACAAAGAATAAGTACCATACACAATTACCAAAAGAAAGAGAGCACAGCAATTTCATCTAGTCAAAAATTCACAAAAGATCCACTTATGGCAGAATCTTGTAGAATTGCACTCCAAACACAACTAACAACATTGGAAAAGGACAGTGAAAATAACATAAATGAACATTTGGAAATAATAAAGCATGCTATCAAAAGAACAGCAGAATAGGTAGTTGGATTTAAACAAAAGAACGAGAGAATGGGGTGGTATGATGATGACAATACAATGAAGCAAGAAGAAGGGCCACAAAAGTTGTAAGAAAGAAAAAATGGGAATGGGAAAAGTCAAAGGTTATTTAAATCGGAACTAGCAAAGGAGGAGATATGAGAGGAATGTATATGAAAATTAAAGATGAAAAGAACGGATTTCAAGCTAGATCACACATGTGTCAGAACAAAGATGGTCAGCTTATTACAGAAAACAGCAGGGTCATTGAGAGATGGGCTGAATACTTTGAGAAGATCCTAAATACCACTGAAGATGGAGAAAATGGAGAATATGAACTGCTACGGGAAGACCTGACCCCTTAGTGAACCCAGCAACACTCATTGAAACATCAGAAATAATTAGGACCATGAAGAATCACAAAGTACCAGAAGAGGACCAAATTACAGCAGAACTAATTAAATATGGAGGGAAAGACTTACATTCCCAAATACACAGACTAATATCAAGAATTTGGGAAGAAGAAGTAATACCAACAGAATGGGAAACGGCTCTTATAACCCCAATACACAAAAAAGGATCCAAGCTAAAGTGCTGTAATTACAGAGGAATCTCTCTACTAGATGTGACTTATAAGATCCTGTCTAGGCTTATAACTAAGAGGCTAGGAAAATACTCAGAAGAAATCTAGATGACTACCAATGTGGTTTCAGACCCAATAAATCCACAACAGATTACATCTTCACACTAAGATGTATACTAGAAAAATGCCATGAATACAACATACAAATCCACCAACTCTTTAGAGACTATAAAATGGCTTATAAATGACAGTATCAGAAGAAAATATCTATATGACACTCTACAGGATTTTGGAATACCTAACAAACTGACAAGACTTATACATATGAACACTCAAAGGAATTTAGGATTAAACGAGGATTAAGACAAGGTGACTCACTTTCTTGCATACTTTTCAATTTAACCCAGGAGAGAGTTATAAGAAATATACACATAAACACAAGGGGAACTATTACTAACTACTTCAGGAGAGAAAACATGGGTCCACAACCAACAGGGACGATATACAGCCAACCTCTACAATACCTTGTTTATGCCGATGACATTGCCTTTGTCAGGGGGAGGTATGGCAAGAATGAATGCTACTTTGATATTTTGGTATGATAGTTATATCCCTTTGTTTAGGTACTCCCAGTCCCAGATTATGAATGTGAATAATGTTGCACGTGTTATAAACTGAATGATTTAGTCTTCGTTGAATGTGCGAGAGTGTGTTAAGTTAGTAAGGTCTTGTTCCCGATCCAGGAAGGTTGGACATTTACTTCCTGGACTGGTGTTTTGTGTATTAAATATTTATTGAAGTTGATGTCATTATTTGTGCTCTATAGGATATTATCAAAGTATTAAAGTATCATTGTTATTTCATGGAAAGTATTATTGTTATTCATGGAGTTGAAGTTTATTTAGTAATTGAGTGGATATCTGGAGTTAAAGTGTATCAAGTAATAATTGTTCGTAATAGTCATAATCAAGTAAACCCCTAAGGAGCCAATTCTAGCCAAGCTAAGATTAGAACCCTAACAGTCTTATTGGGTAAAGAAATCCCTGACATTGCTAGAGCCTTCACACAACTAGAAGTAGCATCTTGACCAGCAGGACTTGAGGTCAATGATAGTAAAACCAAGTAGATCGCAATGACAAGAGACAATCAAACAGAGGGACAATATAAAAAGCAAAGACCATGAATTTGAAAATGTCCTAACTTTCAAATATCTAGGAAATACATTGATTTAAAAAATGACCTACTTACAGAAATAAAGGAAAGAATAGCAGGAGGCAACAGAGCATTTTATAGCACCCATCTTTTACTTAAGAGTAAAACAATATCAAGGAAAACCAAGAAAATGATATGCAAAACCATAATAAGACCAGAAGCAATGTATGCAAGTGAGACCTGGACACTGACTAAGACATCTGAAAATTTACTAAATACTTGGGAATGAAAAATTCTGAGGAAAATCTATGGTGCTATACAGGATGAAACAGGGTGGAGGGCACACACTAACCATGAGATATATCAATTGTATGAAGACCCACCAATAAAGACCGAAATAAAAAAGAACAGACTACGTTGGGCAGGTCACCTTGAAAGAATGTCAGATAAAAGAGGAGCAAAAATTGTATACAGGCAAAACCAAAAGGCAGGGGACCCAAAGGCAGACCCTGAATGCAATGGATTGATAATGTGGAAGCAGATCTGCAACAGCTTGGGGTTAGGGCGTGGAGACGAAATGCCCAGGAGAGATCTGAATGGAAGGATGTGTTGAAGCAGGCTGTAGCGCCACTGGAATGGATGGATAGTAGTCTCTAGTCTAAGTCCAGTCTAGAATAGTCTAGAAGTAGAGTCTAGCTCTATTACTATTAGACAATTAGTATTGCCTTTGCCTTTAACAAACTACTTTTTTAGTTTTTAAGACTTTTAATTTTACTAGACTAAGAGTAAGACTAATACTCTACTACTACTACTACTACTCTAGTTCTAAGTAGATTCTTATCTTAGTGTCTGACTGTTACTGTTAGTTACAATATACAATATTTATATGATCTAGAATCTAGGTCAATCTACTTATCTAGGTCTAGACTTAATCTAGAATCTAGATCTAGTCTAGACTGTCTAGAGTCTAGACTCGAGTAATTTAGATTAGACCTAGATTTAGAATATAAATTAAAATTTGTCTTGTAATTTTATAATTTTTATAACTAAGTCTAAGATAGTCTACTCTTTACTCTAACACTAATTTTAAATTTAGTTTGAACACCAACTCAACCTAACTTAAAGGGAAACTCCGATGGTTTTTCAAATTTTAGTTATTGACATATTTAAATTCTGCATAAAAAAATGTAATACTAAATATTTTACCATTTTGTATTTAAATGCTTAGAAACATTTATATTTAATAAATTAGTGAGTAAATTCTTGACATCTAAAAAAAAAAACGGGGTTCTATGAGATTTTGTTTTAAGCTAGTTCATACGTCACTTCCCTAAACAATACTGAAAAAGAAACTAGATTTAACCAATTGTATCGCTTCATTCTTACAGTAGCTGTTAGGCTTAGTGACGGCCTAGTCTAGAGCTATGATACTTATATATATATATATATATATATATATATATATATATATATATATATATAAATATACATGTATAGATAGATCTAAAAGCATTAGGATAATCAACTCGAGAAAAAAAAGCATTTTCATCTAAGCCTCTCTCTTTGTAAATAAATAGTGTGTCTGACTGATTTGAACAAACTGGTCAGTGTAAGGTTAGTCGAGACTACGTGTAGTCGGTCATGACAAGACAACCAAGCGATAGTGTTTGTTATGTGTTGAGTGGTCTGGCGAGAAAATACACACTGCCGTGGTTAGTCAAGCATGTAAATCTACTTTTACGCATTTTTTCTTTGCTTACAAGATCCTATATCTAACTGCATAAACCAAGATATATTTCTTTTACGAGAATGTAAACTTTGCTGTATGGTTTCCTGTTATACAATAAGTCAATAGATTAAAACACCTTTGTGACGTCACACAGAAACCCGATGAAAGTCTGACTGTTTTGGATGCACAAAATTACATCAGAAAAACATCAATTACTAAGTTATCATTGCAAAGAAAAAAAAAAAGAATCATATATTCATTATCTGTAAATCAAAACACATATTATATCAAATATTTGTCAAAACCATCGGAGTTTCCCTTTAAGACTGAACTTACTTGCTTTGATACTTAAACTCTAAACTTTGATTTTCATGATTTTTTATCTACTTCAAATGGAGTAGGCATTTTTTAACTAGATCTAGATCTATATTTTAAAACTGTGTAGTTCTAGAATTAGTCTACTCTAACAGTAACACTAATTTTAAATTTAGTTTGAACATCAACTCATCAACTCAACCTTACTAACTAGACTAAAGTCTTACTTACTAAAGACAGTAAATCTGAGTTAAGACTAAAATAAACTTACTTGCTTTGACACTTTGACTTTGATTTTCGTGATTTTTATCTACTTCAAATGTAGGAGTAGGCATTTTTTAACTGGATCTAGATCTATATTTTAAAACTGTGTAGTACTAGATTCTAAATTGAATGTATATATGTTACATATGTATAAATCTAGAGTCTACATCAACATTATTAACATGAATAACTTAGTTAAAACATGCAATACTAATTTTCGTTTCGCATAATCTAATGCTACTGAATTTTGTACCGACCACTCGTTGACAACTTTATGATCCCATACCTATATATATATATATATATATATATATATATATATATATATATATATATATATATATATATATATATATATATATACAGAGAGTTGAAGCTAGGTGCTGAAACAAATAATACATACATATATTAAACATAAATGAATAACAGCACCAGGGACCAAGTTTTTAAGAGTCTTAGTAAGAGAGAAAGTAGTGAATTAAAATGCAACGAAAATAAGGGCTGTTGATGTGTGTTTTATATAGGTTGCACCAATCGGTGTTTGGGAGTAACATCCCTTGTAACTGTTGTTGTCAACCAAGATGGCGTTAGATTAAACAGCTGATTTCATGTCTTATAATTATAATTTATATACAGAGTCTTGTTATTATTCGTTTATGTTAATCAACATGGTGGCAGCGGTAACAAGAATTATATTTAGGTTTATATCAGTGATATAAAACTAGTTAAAGTAAAAAAAAAAATAGATCTAAAGTGTAGATCTAGAATCTAGTAGATTCCAGTCTCAGTCTAGAGAGCATATATAGAGACTAAGAGAGGCTCGGGGTTATTCAGTTACGGTAGATATACTATAGTAAAGTTTTAATTGAAGATGGCAGAAGGTCTACTTAAACCATCAACAGAGTTAAATGTGACTGAAGGTAATGTCAGTGAAAACTTTCGTCAATGGAGAAGACAAGTGGAACTGTTTCTGTTAGCAATAGGAGCTGAAGAAAAACCTAAAATCAGACAAAAAGCAATAATACTACATTGCGCTGGACCTCAGGCCCAAGAAATTTGTGAGCAGTTGCAGTATGATGAGAATGAAGATGTGAACGACCCGCAAATATTACTAAAGAAATTACACGACTATTGCAACCCCAGAAAAAATGAAGTTCTGGAAAGTTTCAGATTTTGGAACATAGAAAAGGTGTCATCCTGTGATGTGATCATTACGCAGCTTAGAGCTCAGGCTGAAAAATGTAATTTCATAGAGACAAAATCGTATTCTCTGTGGAGAAAAGACTGCAGGAGAGATTATTGAATCACGATGATCTTACATTGAAGAAGTGTTTAGATATGTGTCAAACATATGAGCAAACTACAAAAGGATTGGCAGAGATAAATAAGGAAACTGTTGGGAAAATAGATAAGATAGAACAAAAGAAAACTGATAACAGAAACAACATAATAGATTGCTGGTTTTGTGGAGGCAGACATGCAGTGAACAGAACATCATGTCCGGCTTGGGGAAAAATTTGCAATAAATGCAAAGGTAAACATCATTTTGCAGTTAAGTGTAAAACTAAGAATAAAATACATATGCATAATGCTATGGATGAATTTGACCAAGAAGAACACATAAACTCAATAAATGTGTTGAACATCAATAGGGACAGAATGACAGCTCTATTCATGATAAATGGTCAACAAATAAGATTTCAACACAGGAGCTGATGTTAACATTATATGTAAGAAATATGTAAAAAAGACCCAAATTAAGAAGACTGTTCAAACATTAACAATGTGGAATAATTCCAAATTAAAAACAGAGGGCACTGCTAACTTAATAATAACAAATCCTAAAAACAAAAAGAAATATTTGGTAACATTCACAGTTGTAGAGAACCACTACCAAGGCTTATTAGGCCGTAAAACATGCCAAAGTTTAAGTCTGATCACATTAAATGAAGATAGATTCATATCACAAGTAAACACTATTGATTGTCATCTGGGAGATTTAGGTGAAATGTCATTAACTGTCAATGAGAACATAACTCCGGTGGTATCACCTTGTCGTAATATACCATTTGCATTTCAAAAGAAAGTGGAAGCAGAAATAGAGACATTAGTAAAAAGGAAAATATTAATTCCTGTAAATGAACCAACAGATTGGGTCAGCCAGATGGCTGTGGTTCAAAAGCCAAATGGGGATTTAAGGATCTGCATTGACCCAAGACATCTTAACACTGCTTTAAAAAGAGAACATTTTAAGTTACCAACTTTGGAAGCTGTAATGCCACAGTTCCTAAATGCTAAAATATTTTCTAAATTAGATGTAAAGGAGGCTTACTGGCATGTACGTCTAGATGAAAAGTCTAGTCTACTAACAACCATGATCACACCTTATGGGCGGTACAGATGGTCAAGACTTCCTTTTGGACTAAGTGTAAGTGGAGAAATATTCCAGAAGAAGTTAACAGAAGCATTGTTGGGATTAGAAGGATGCATTAATGTTGCTGATGGTATCGTGATTGTGGGATGTGGTCAGTCCAAAGAAGAAGCAGAAAAAGATCACTCTGACAAACTGAAGAGATTAAGAGAGAGATGCAAAGTGCATTAAATTAAATGAAACAAAAACAGTAGAGAAACAAGACCAGATAAGTTTCATGGGACACTGCATTAGTGTGCAAGGCATAAAGCCTGACATAAAGAAGATCAAAGCTATTCTGGAAATGAAGAAACCAGAAAATAGCCAGGAAGCGAGAAAATTATGTGGAATGGTGCAGTATTTGTCAAAATTTTTGAACAATCTAGCCGAAGTGTCTCAACCATTAAGAGAACTAACAAAGAAAGATTGCAATTTTAGATGGACTGAAAAATGTGAAGAGGCATTCAACAAGATAAAAACAATGATTACAAATACTCCAGTCCTTATATTCTACAACTCTGACAAGAAACTTGAAATACAAGTGGACAGTAGTCAACATGGACTTGGAGCTGTACTAATGCAAGAAGGACAACCATTACAATTTGCCTCTAGAGCATTGACACCAACTGAAAAACGGTGGGCTCAGATTGAAAAAGAATTACTTGCTGTTGTTTTGGGGCTAGAAAGATTTAATCAATATGCTTTTGGAAGACATGTCATAATAATAAATGATCATAAGCCACTTGCAAACATCTTAAAGAAGCCTCTAAACCAGGCTCCAAGAAGATTACAAAACTTGATGTTGAGGAGCAATCGTTATGATTTCTCATTTCAGTGGGTAGAAGGAAACATTTTACACATTGCTGACACATTATCACGCCTGTGCAATCAAGAGGAGAAGCAAGATGAAGTTTTTAACATATGCCAGACACAAGTTGTGGACATACCAGATCCGTTATTAGAAAGAATAAAACAAGAAACAGACTTAGATGATACATTAAGTAAATTATCAAAGCAAATTATGAATGGATGGCCTCAAAGAAAACAAGATTTAGACAACAGGATAAAACCATATTTTGATTTTGCTGATACTTTGGGACTTAGTAATGGAGTAATTTTGAAAGGAGAAAGGGTAGTCATACCTTTCAGTATGCTGCAAGAAATGAAAAAAAACCTGCACACAGCACACATTGCATATGATGGAATGATGAGGAGGGCCCGACAGACGATGTTCTGGCCAGGCATGGCTGATGAAATAAAGCAGATGGCAGAGACATGCACTGCTTGTCAAGAAAGAAAACCTATGAACCAGAGAGAAACACTTATACAACATGATGAAGGAAATGTACCATGGGAAAAAGTTGGAGCTGACCTGATGGAAGTGGATGGAAGACAGTATCTAATTACTGTTGACTATTACTCTAATTTTATTGAGTATGATTATCTTTTAACAACAACATCACAAGATGTGATTAGAAAATTGAAAGGACAATTTGCTCGTTTTGGTGCTCCAAAAATGTTAATAACAGATGTTGGTCCACAATTTAGTTCAAATGAGTTTTTGAGATTCACAAGGCGATGGAACCTCAATCACATCAGATCAGATCCTGGTTATCCGAGAACAAATGGGAAGGCGGAAGCTGCTGTAAAGATAATGAAGAATTTAATACTGAAAACTAAACACAATGGTGATGATCCATATGAAGCTTTACTGGAACTCAGAAATACACCTCGGCAATGTACCGGACTTAGCCCAGCTGAAATGTGTCTCAAAAGAAGTCCTCAGACATTGATTCCCAGCACTTCAAAGTGTTTAAATGAACATGGTGTAGCTGAGAAGAAAGAGAATTACAAACAACAAGTAAAAAGACAATATGATAAGCAAGCTCGGGATTTACCAAAACTCCATCTAGGGCAAACTATTTATTACCAAAACCCAGGTCAAACAGGATGGTATCCTGGAATGATCAGGGAACAACTATCTCCAAGATCTTATAAGATCAAGGGAGATAATTGAGGACTATACATACGCAACAGATTTCATATTAGGCCAAGAAAAACTATTTTGAAAGACACTGACACTGATGTCTATGATGGGAATGTCTTGGATGATAATGAAAGGCCAGATTTCTCTGATAACTGTTCTCAGCATGCATCACAGTCTGAAGTAGTTTCTCATGTACCAGACAATAATTGTGATAGAAATAAGCCAGCAAGAATTAGCACTCGAGAAACAAACAGACCTGTGTGGCATAGGGAGTATGATATGTACTAAGAATTTTTATGACAATATTAATATTCATGTTGAAATATTTATTCTATATGTGACACACTCTCACTTTGAAATTTATTGTTATTTTTAGTTGTTATAATATTCATAAAATAAGATGAGTTATTAATGTTTGTTATTTTAATTGCAAATATTTCTGATATGTGTTTTGTTAGCTATAGAAAGGGAAGGATGTTGATGTGTGTTTTATATAGGTTGCACCAATCGGTGATTGGGAGTAAAATCCCTTGTAACTGTTGTTGTCAACCAAGATGGCATTAAATTAAACAGCTGATTTCATGTCTTATAATTTATATACATTGTCTTGTTATTATTCGTTCATGTTAATCAACAAGGGCATTCGCCGACCGAGGCTCGAACCTGTAACTCTGGATTCGACGCCACCGCCTAGCGATAACACACCAAGCGAAACTGACCTCTAGACCATCGGAATGTCAAAAAAAAAACAACATTGTTCTGATCCAGAGTCATTTTGCCCGTATGCAAATTTCTATACTAACGATCTACTTATATAGGTTTGCACCCCTACAGTTTTGATATCCCCTCCCAATCATCCTTATTCTCTATTAAAATTGTGTAGCTAGATCTAGAAGGATCGATAACGAACATTTCAAACATCTATTATGTCTGCAAGTTAAACATATAGTTTCAAACATGGGCGTCATCATCATCAAACTCCATTAGAGTGAGGGCTTGAGAGGCTCAAATCCTATCTTGCAAAAGCCCTGGACAGAAACCCTGCTGTCTTCATAGTGCATAAATGTCGCCATACATGTCGAGAATTTTGGGTTTCCCAGACCTGTCGAGTCGGAGATCAGCAAGTGTGAGCAGTCAAACAGAATATGAGGCACGGTTTCCTCTTCTTCCCCGCAGCGGTGGCACCGTGAATCAAAATTTGGCCATAGCCGCGAGAAATATGAGCCAACAGGACAGTGGCCTGTCCTGCACTGTGCTATAATAGCTTGCTCAGGCCTGGAAGCCTCCACCACGGGGAAGTGCGGTCAGGGCGCCTCATGCGCTCCCAGACTCCACGGGCTTTTTGGGACTTGTCCCAGCACTCAAACCACATTTCCATTTCTGTTTTTTTTTTTTTGTATTATAGCCAGGGCTTGATGAAAGCTTACAGCCTGATCAGTGGGCGGAATTAGCCCTCCCTGGTGGTGGGCCAAAGAGTCTGCAATTGTGTTGCCAGTCACACCTGTGTGACTCAGTACCCACTGCATTATTACAGGGGTGCCATAGCGTTGTTTAATGTTATGTGAAGCCATGATGACAGTGTTGATATTGGGGGGCCATGCAAAGCCTGTAATACAGATTTTGAGTCAGTGACCACAAAAATCTGTGTTGCCCTCAAATGTCCCTCGCCGAGTTGAGAGTCAATGACTTTTAAGGCTTCACAGACTGCAATGGTCTCCGCATCAAAACTGCAAACACTACCACATGGTCCAAAGATTTTGACTGTGTAAGAGCCAAGAAAGTCGATGTAGGCTCCATAGTCTGCTCTTCCAGAATCTTTTGATGCCGACCCATCAGTGTATGCAAAAATAGCACTGGGCTTGAAGGTATTAATGGTCTCCAGAGCTAGGATTTAAAGGTCGTTAGATGAACGGCTTTGCTTAGTGGCATTATGGTCTACTAATTTCAAGCGTATGTCTGGGGTCGTTGGGCGACACCAAGGGGGAAGGGGATGAAAGCGTTGAATGTTTTGTCGGTTGGTGGAGAGGCCAGCTTCATCAGATAGTCTAGTGGCATGATGAGTTACCTCAGTTTACATCAGGACTGTTTGATTCCTTTGATGCGGACACTTCTAACCCATACAACATCCTAAACACCATCACAAAACAAACTCACCAACCACTAGCCAGATCCACTCCTGTTAAACCTAAATCTACTAAAACTAATACAGCAGCCTCACTAGACAGACCTGCTAAAGAAGTAATACCAAAATACCTTAAAACCTTAGTAATAAATTTTCAAAGCATTAGGAACAAAACAGCAGACTTAGAAATTTTATTAGAATGTGAGAAACCAGACATAATTGCAGAAACAGAAACTTGGCTTCATCCTGAAATTTATAATGCAGAAATTTTCAATAGTGATTATGAAATTTTTAGAAAAGATAGGGCTGATAATCATGGAGGAGTTCTTTTAGCAATAAAAAACACTCTTATAGCAGAAGAAATTACCTTACCTAACTCAAAAAATATAGAATCTACATTTTGTAAAATTAATACAACCTCAACATCCCTAATAATAGGCAGCATTTACAGACCACCAAATTCTAGTTTAGAATACATGCAGGAACTATGTAATCAGATTACTACACTTAAAGAGACAAACAAAAATGCAGTTTTTTGGATTATGGGTGATTTCAACCTATAAATTGGAAAACACTAACCATAGATAAACACCAAAACCTTAAGGACATAAATGAGCTTTTCATAGAAACTTTACACAACCTAAGTTTAGATCAAATCATTAAAAAGCCAACTAGATTAAACAACACATTAGATCTCTTCTTAACCAACAGACCTGGATTAGTAGTTGATTATGATATTATCCCTGGTCTATCAGACCATGAGATCATAAAAATACAGTCAGATAAAAGCAGTAGCCAATACAAAACCCAAAAGAAAAATCTTACTCTGAAATAAATGTAACCTAACACAACTACACCAAGCTGCATTAAACTTTCAACAAACATTCTTATTAGAAAAAGACATTAACCAACCAGTCGATGACCTCTGGAATTTCATTAAAAACCATCTTAAAAGCATTATAGAAAATCATATACCAACTAAATACACATCAAACAAAATAAATAAATGCTGGTTTAATAATAGACTAAAGAAGCTTTGTAAACAGAAGGAAAACCTATATAGAAAATTTAAAGAAACCAAGGCAGAAAGAGTTTACAAAAAGTATATAAAAATTAAACACTTAACCCAAAAAGTAAGCAGACAGCTGCAGAGTGAATACATAAACAATGTAATATCTAAAGATAACAACAAAAACCTATGGTCATACATTAAGTCTAAGAAAATGGAAACGACAGGCATAGGGCCATTAAAAGATGAACATAACATAATACATAATGATAATGAAACTAAAGCAAACATCCTAAACAAATACTTTGCATCAGCATTCTCAGCCCCAGGAGACAAAGACATAATTCTTAATTTGAACCAAGTAGACAACATAGAAGATTTAGTAGTACAAGAAAATGGAATTCAAAAACTATTAGCCAACACCAAACCAAATAAAGCGTCTGGACCTGATGGTATTCCAGCTAGATTACTCAAAGAACTAAGCAATGAGCTAGCCCCAGTGTTCAAAATACTCTTTCAGGCATCGCTTAACCAGGGCAGAGTACCGAAGGACTGGAAAGAAGCTAATGTCCCTCCCCTATTTAAAAAAGGATAAAAATCTGATCCAGGAAACTACAGACCAGTATCACTTACCAGCATCACATGTAAAATACTAGAACACATAATATGTAGCAACATCATAAACCACTTAGACAAACATAATGTCCTCACCCCATACCAACATGGCTTTAGGAAATATAGATCATGTGAAACACAACTAATAGGACTAATTGATGATTTTTCAAAAGGTTTAGATAATAGTGAACAAATAGATGCTATCTTACTAGATTTTTCCAAGGCTTTTGACAAAGTTCACCACCATAGTTTGCTTAAAAAATTAAAATATTTTGGCATTAATGGTCCACTGCATCAGTGGATTAAAGATTTTCTGATAGGGAGAGAACAAACTGTAATAATAAATGGCTCTAAATCAACACCGATAACAGTAAACTCAGGTGTACCTCAAGGAACAGTCTTGGGTCCACTACTATTTTTAATTTACATAAATCATTTACCAAATTGCACTAGTTCAGAAAGAAACTGGAACAAACACAAAATAGAGCAGTGAGATTCATAACAAACGAATATTCACATTTGACTAGAGTAACACCATTAGTAAAATCACTAAATTTAGGAAGCTTTCAGGACAGAAGACTCAAAAGTAAAGTAGCAATTATACATAAAACACTGAACCATAATCTTCGAATACAAAAACAAAATCTAATAAAATACTCTGAAAGACACAAAAATAAAGGCACATTCCTCGTCCCATATGCTAGGACAAATTTGTACAATAACTCCTTCTTCCCTAGTGCTATTAGAGCATGGAATGGGTTGCCTGAGCTAGCCAGAAAAACCAGTGACTTGGCAGAATTTAAGTCATTGGTTAATATGCATGACTAAATGCATGACGCGTAGGACGTAATCATCTTCTTTTTTGAAGTAACGTCTGTATTATATAAGATAAGATAAGATAAAAGACTGCATCTGAAACGTCTTCTGCATCTCCAACCATCCACTAGTTTTCCAGCTGGGAGGTATTCATCCAGCCTTTTATACCGCTCATAGCAGGTCAGTACTGACCTTTCCCTCCTAAGGTTTAGTGGACCTATATTAGCCATTATTTCAGCCGCATTTTCTGGACTTGTCCTAAAGGTTCCACAGACAAATCTTAGTGCTTGGGATTGTATTTTATCAAGTTGTTCAAGAGCAGTCCTAGAGCCATAAATTTGCACAGGTAGGCTGTAGTCTATCTGTGATCGGACTGCTCCTGAATACAGGGATCGGAGCATGTCTGCTCGGGCTCCCCACTTCATGGATGCCAGCTTCCGCACAATGCAAAGTTTCCCTGAGGCCTTTCTTACAACATCCTGGATGTGCTCACACATTTTTAGTTTGCAATCTAAAGTTACACCAAGGTACTTGGGTAGCTTTTCCCTACTGAGAGCCACTCTGTTGCCTGAGAATGCCAGTCCCGAGCGTGAACAGAAAATAGACGGTCTTGGAGGTGTTTATTTCTAGCCTTCATTTTTGTGTGTATGAGCAGAGCGTATGGAGGTCTTCTTGTAGCACTTTTTGTATAGAGGTTGCGCTCCTTCCGGATTTCCAAAGGACAATATCATCAGCATATAGCAGCTTTCGGCATTTTAGTCAATGAAGACTGCGTATGTGCTTTCGGTTTTTTGGAATCCACCTGCTACGCTCTGCACAAAGATGTTGACTTGGTCTATAGCGGACATTCCAGCCCTGAAACCAGCCTGTTCTGGAGCTATAAGACGGGCACTCTCAAGCTACCAAACCAGACGCTCATTTACCTTTTTTTTCAGCCATCTTTCCCACACAAGATGTGAGTGAGATGGGCCTGTAGCCCTCAGCAGTGGAAGCATCTTTTCCCTTTTTGGTATAGGAATAATGGTGGTACGTTTCCAGGCCCTGGGCAGATGACATCTGAATGTTTGTAGCTAGTTTAAAAGTTTAAGCCTGATTTAGTGAGTGGCTCAGTATTATATTGTAACGGTTCTTGCTATTCAGGCTCTCAGCAAACTGCACCACACGACATTACCAACTTAAATAACTTGACAACTCAGGTTTCCAAAATCATGTATATGATATCAGTTAAAAGAACAAAGTAAATGTGTTTATCAAATGTTTATCAAGTCAAGTGTAAAGCGTATATTTAAAAATTTCATGAGGCCTTTATTAATAACTGTTTTAATGACTTGCTGAACGAAATATTCCAAAGATATCTAGTAATATACAAACGAACTGAAATTTGATTACATTTCCTCAATCCCAAATTGCATCTGAAATGCTTACATTTTGGTGGTCGTTACTATGTGAACATTTTGCAGAACTAAAATCAACATACAGATGCACAAAAACATTTTCCTCCATGAAAATGATCAAGAACAAACTTGATTTGCAAGTGTCATATTCCAATGTGAAGAACTGTAAGTGGCGTTCACTTACGAATGTAATTCATGATATTACAGATTTGGAGAAAGCAAACTGAAAAAGTCTCTTTAATGAGGGCGGCGTTATCTACGAGATATAATTTCTTTCATCTACGACTGCTAACAGTGTTTAAAAATAATCAAAATTATCAAATACTTTTAAAGTTTAGACTAACAGGAGGTAAACGTGTGTACATCACATCTGAATTACAAGGAAAACATGGGCACACGGAAGGAAAAAGTTGGCCACCATCCAGCGTATTGCCAGTTTTAAGAACGGCAGCAGATGATCTCGAGGCATGAAAGTAAAGACGTGTTTTTGTTGTGAGTTAGATGTTGTTTCGATACCGGTATCAGTGGATTGCATTATCATACAATGTAGTTCTCAAGTTATTGTTTTTGTACACAAGAGAAGTTATTCAAGTTATTTATTTAAAATTATTTAACCTAGCTGTTTTGGAGCCACAAGTCAACTTGCAACAGATTGTATTGTGTGTGCAAAGAAAAACAAAATGGTACTTACCATTAACAAAAGTAGGCCACTGCCATTGTGTCCAGGTTCATTTAATTGTCAGTTTAACTACTGATAACTTTTTACAGTTTATAGATTACCCTAGCCATAATAAATGTTTTGGCACAAAATGTATGCTCAATAATGAATACTAATTTATTATATAACCTTTAAAACAAAGTAAAATACTAATACTTAAATTTAAAGTAAACTTAAAGCCATTTATTGTCAAGTTTAACATTTTAATTGCGAATGTACCTAGTAATTTTGGCAAATGTTTGTAGATAGTTTTAAAAGTTTTAAGCCTGATTAAGTGTGTGGCTCAGTAATATATTGTTCTCACTATTCAGGCTCTCTGCAAACTGCACTCTACCAACTCAGCTCTTCAAAATAATGTAAAAGTTTATGTCCAATAAATCACAACCAATATTGTACAATTGGTAACATGTAACACTGACTGTACAAATGTTCTGCCTTGGATATCTGAACCGCCTTATTGACTCTGTACTGTTGTAGCAAGAACTCTACTGGCTTCTCTATACCTTGTTGAACTTTAGTCATAACATATAGAATCTTACATTGAGAAGTTGTGACTCACTTGACATCGCTCTTTATATAGGGCCCCAAATGGTCTTCTAGTCCCTGCTCGTCAAGGTTGACCGCTCATTTAGCGCTGGCCTGGGCCGATTCGTATCTGCTGACTACACAAACACCACTTCCCCAATCCGCACCACCACCAGGGTTATAACCAGTGCTTTTTTTGTGACGGTACGAACCGGTACGTGTACTGGCACCTTTTTCAATGAGGGGGAAAAAGTATTACTTTTCTTGTATTTTAACGTCTATTATTAATTTATTAGTAGTTTATAGTTAGGCAATCCATCACAGAGTACTGGCACCTATTTCTTTACAAAAAAAAAAGCATTGGTTATAACAATATGTTACAATGTATCTTAATTTCACTCTCATATCCAATCAAAACCTTTAGATTCTTGTGTCTAGGTTTCAATCTAATGAATGAAGTTGTTTGTTTCAACAAGATAGGTTTGACAATGAAAGAACAAAATACACACAAAAAAAGGCCTTTTATGACTTAGAGTTGCATATTTGTTAAAAACTAGCTAGTTACTTTGAATTTTAAGAAAATAATATTTTAAACAAAATTAATAAAACATGCAAGACAAAATTTTATAATTTATTAAATACAACATAAAATACATCATACTTTGAATTTGCTTTTTTAAATCAAGTTTTTTAAATGCAAAGTCCTTACGATTTAATTGAAAACCAAATGTATTTTTCAATATAAAATCAACATGATCTTAAAAACTAGACACATATTTGCAAGCCAGAAAAAACACTTTAGAAAAACAGTTTTAAAAAATTCAACAAAACAAATTAAGTTAATGTTGACCAAGCTTGATTCAACATGGTACAAGTTGATGATAAATAGTGGAATGTTTAACAATGGATGACCATTACACTTCATCAACATTCATACACACATACACACAAATGTGTGACTTGAGAAAATACTTCAGTGCATTCTATGTCCATCACACCCTACAGTTAAGAACAGAACTGGAACTTGAAAACAATAATCCAGACACATCAACACATGCTATGTGCGCCTAAATGTATATGAAACAAAGGTCAATTTTGACGTTGAAAAAAACAACAACGTTGTTTAGTTATGTACATCACTAAGTTGTGCAGAATGATATAAAATACAAAATTATATTTGACCTACACTTGAAATTGAAACAAAATATTACCATGTGGAATTTGGTTGTAGTTGTAGTAAAGAAATATGTACATTTGATCTCAGGAGTAAAAATTATATTTCATACCGAATATAACATAAAAGTAAAATACCTATTATACAGTAATAATCTTTTAAAATCCATGCAGAATTTGATAGTACACAATTTAAATTAATAACAAAACAAATATCAAGTATAAAAATAATTTGTAAAAATACAACAGTATTCCATTTCAGTCTTCTAAAGCTCATCTTTTCTCTTGATCCAGTCTTTGACTGAGTCAATATCTCCATCTACTTCTTCCTTGTTAAATGTCGGTAGAGAGCTAAAAATACATTTCAAATATTCTAGTGAAGCAGTAATTTATTTACATTATTACTTTTGTAAAAAATAAAATTAAGCACACATACCATTTCCATTCAACATAATCTAGAACATTTCGCAAGCTTATGCTAATCATGCAGTAACAAGATTTTTATTTATACTTGCATGAGAGATATTTTAAGTGATTTTTTTATAGTACACCAGATGTAAATAATGGTTTTATGATGCTTTAGATTTAATTTTTACTAATAACGACCCTCTGATGTTTGGTTTGTATTGTTTGATATATGTATTTAATAGTATATATTATAATAAGTATATGAGCTTCGATACTTAACAGAACAATAATTCACCAAATTATTTTTCTAACATTTAGAAAATGGCTTATTGATATGAAAATTAATATTCTTGGAATTTTTAATGACATTTTTTATATCTTTATTTAGTCTGATCTTTGACTGGCAATATTATCTTAGTCAATGAAGCTCCTTAAAAAGAAATGGTCAAAGAAATAGTCCAAAAGGTTTCCATTTTAAAGGTTTATTTTTGAAAGCATTGAAAGAAACAAGAGATCTTAATGGGCTTTAAATAACTTCTTATAATCATATGTGCATCTCAAATTCGGTACCACCAACAATGATTTTAATTTTTCCAACTAAAAAAATGCAGGCAAATTACTCACTTAACGATAGCACCAGAAACTCGATCTAAAATACCACCTGAAAGGAAAGAAAAAAAATATATTGTAATAACCTTATAGCCAAATAAATCAAACTACAATTGGTTAAATTGTAGAACAATTATCACTGATTCACAAACTAGCTTGAATCAAATATGGTTAGATGATTAAATTTAGCTATACTTATCATTGGTTTACAACCTAGCTTGAATCAAGTATGGTTAGATAGTTAAATTGTAGAATACTAATTAATGATTCACAAGGAGCAAACCTAGCTTGAATCAAGTATGGTTAGATAAATGCAGAACATTTAACAACATTTTTATCACCTCAAAATTTTCTAATTTTCACAGAGATTTAATAAGATATATGTCAAGATATGCAAATGTCAACCACCAACACTTTGAACAGCATCAATATATTGGATAGGATTTGATTTTGCCAATACCAGTGTGAAAGAAAAAAAAGCTGATGCTTTACAGTATATTTAAGCACCACAATGACAAGATGGTGACAGACAATTTTGTTCTCTTTAATGCAAGTAAGATGTGCTGAATCAAGTGAGAAATTGACAATATTTTGTAACGTCTTAACTTTAACTGTCACTGATACAATTTTTTATTTTTACAGTTGTCAAGTTTGTGACATTTCTTCCACATAATTTTGTTAAGTCAAAGCTTTGAATGTCTGCAGTACCATCAATAAAAAAAAAAATATAGAAAACCAAAAATAAGGCATGAAGTAAATAATAAGTTTAACTGAAAATTAAGCCAACCAAAGACTTATATTCACACGCATGTTGCACTCAATGTAATGTTTGTTGAAACAACTGAAGCACGATTATGTCTCAAGGGACAGGCGTCTGATGAGCAGCAACCTTAGGTACCAGTAGTTTATGGAAAGTCAATCTTTGCACATGCAGGGTATACAAGGGTGCGAGTTGTAGGATTAAGTTTTTACTGTACACAATATTTTCTATGAAAATATCAGGTATTGAAAATATAATGAAATCAAACCTATCTCTGATATTTATGTGAAAATGGGGTAAATAGTTAATGTAATAAATGCTAACTACTATATAACATACTAGTTCAACTTACCTGCAGTACATACAGTATTACAGAAAGCATCACAGAGATAGCAGAACTTGCAATACTGGTATTAAAAAACAAATATTCACAAGATAAAAATGTGAATGAATCATATACATTTTTAATCTATGTTGATTAACTATTTAACAGGGGCATGATAGCAAGTGATTCTGAACAAATGGGCCTAAAAAAGATTGGAAAAGATTGGATTTTTTAACTTCAGGATCTCTTACAACTCTAATGGGTACCTGACATTAGTTGGGGAAAGTAAGGGTGGTTGGTCTTTGTTAATCTTAGTCTTCTTATAATAATGCACTGAAATGCCCAGTCACATCTGCAACAGTTATATGAATGCTAGCTTCAACATTGTTCTCCTTAGTGAGACAAAGTTTGAAACAACCTAAACCATCTTTAGAGCAGAGCAGTAGAGATTGTAAGAGAGAGGAGCATGAGGGAAAGAGGGGTCAGTAGGTCAACTATAAAAGGATCAGGAAACAAAGGGTGGAGACAAAAGGCAAGGGAAAATGAGGGAGTAAAATAGAGAGGGGAAAACTAGGGGGACTGGACCGTCACCTTGGATACATAAATGTATATACTGGTGGTGTTAAAAAGAAAACAACTGATTATTTAAAGAGATTGAGGAATACATTATACCTTGCACATTTTGCAATTGGGTTTAGATTTGCTGGTCTCACATGGACAGTCTGAACACAATTTACAGAACTGTAAACAAAAAAATAAATGAGAAAAATTAAGATATTTTTATTTAAATTTTAATTTAACCCTAGTATTCCTTTTATCTGGAACCAAGCTTCACAATCCATTTCACTTGCTCTATTATTGAGACTTACTTTTCTTTATTACTTTTTTCCTTCCAACAATTATTTTGTGATGTTGAATTACATAGAAATGTACACTAGCCTTTTATTTCAATCAAATACTTTACATTTACTTTTATAACATACTGCATAGAGTAAACCTTCTTTACAAATTTGAAAGAAAAAAGAATTATAAATATCATATTTAAAACTATTGTAAAACCACACAAATACAATCATGGCTTAACCTTGTCATCACAGCAAATGTACTGACCCTTTACTTGGACTAACATAACAAAGAATGTCTTTTTTATGAGGCGCTCATTAAATCTCTTCAATTGAGCACCCTGGTCTCAGAGCCATACAAAAGGCTCTGTGAATGCTTCCACCAAAGGTGCCTTCGCTCCATAATGGGCATACGCTGGCAAAACTACATTACAAACAACTATAAGGCTGGTGTGGACAGTGTAGTTAGCACTAATTACCATTTGAGTGCTGTGCTGAGTTCAACACTTATCCTACATGGGAGATGACTGCATGCCAAAGGCAATCTTCTTAGGTGAGCTTAAAAGAGGGTAGTGTAACAGAGGTGCCCACCATAAGCGCTATATGGATCAACTCAGGTGCCAACTTGCCCTCACTGACAGAAGAAGTAGCTGGCATCAGATGGCCTCTGAAAATACAATTCAAGAGCTTTTACTAAGACTGCGGGACACACATTTGAGACCCAAAGAAAAGCCTGTATTGAAGACAGACGCAGAGGATGAAAAAAACAACTTAAATAAACCACTGTTAGACAACGGCTTTGTCTGCATAAGATTCAGAAAAATATGCAGGTTGAAACTGAGTTAGCATAGTCATGTGAAACACTGCACTCATCCTTAATCTTTGGAATCAAAGACATTGACACTATTATTATTATAATTATTTATCTAATAATAAATGAAATTAAGTAGATAAATCAAAATGTCTACATTATTTTGTAGATCTACTCTTCTATTTCCCAGACAAAAAATGCTTCTATATATATACGGTATAGATTTAATTTGTAACACAATCAATGCTGCAGAATAGGAAATGACATTAAGGCCAAACCTCTCCCATCTCTCAACTACATGTAAGGCTAATATTTTACACTGTTAAAAGTCTGTGTGTAAACTAAATTTCACTGTATAAAAAAAAATGTTTGAAAAATACATTTAAAAAGGTTTAAGCTACATTATGCTCAAAGTAGACAGTGACATGCCATGTTATGCTAATTGAAAAGCTGAGAATAATAAGGAGACAGAGAAGAACAAATAAGCAGAGAAGCGTAGCATTGTGCTGCTGCAAAAAAAAAATAATTTTTAATTAAAAAACACCTAAGTAGGTCGTTTGGGGGTGTTTCTCCTGACCAAAGATAAAAAAGGCTTTCTCTTAATAATCATACAATCAGATAGCGAAGCACAAATTATTTATAAAATATGTTCCTTTTACCTCACAATAAGAGCAATAAGAACAGACAGAACCCTTAGCGTATTCTACTTTGGCTGGATCCACAACTTCTTCCTCATTGCCTGTTGTACTATCAACTTCCTTTTCATCTTTAACATCTGCTTCTTCTTCAGATGAAACTAGAGCGAAGGAGTACAGAACAACTAAGCAGATTGCTGTAAATATCTTCATGGCTGAAAATATAAAAGACTGATTTGTATTCACTTATTAGAAATAACTATTATCTTACTAGTGTTACTTGAGAAACCTTTAAGTTTTCTACAATGATAAAAACAGTCACACAAATATAGTTAAAGAATAAGCATGACTGTAAAAAAAAAATGAATGAACAAAATTGTTATTGTATATAAATGTCTACAAACAATCCTATATATTTACTGTATATATATATATAAAATTTGTATTATATTGTAAATAGAATCTAGACTACATTTGAGTATATATCTTTTAAAAGATAATATCTTAATCTAGATCTACAACATAATATAATATTATAATTATAATAATCTAGAATCTAGAATAGATCAACTAGTAGATGTCTACATGATTACAATTTTAATTACATGAATGACATGATTATTTTGATCATTTGATCATCATTTGATGATAGTGATACATCACAAAAATCACATCTGTCATCATCATTATTTATTATAATTATGATTTAGATCTAGAGTAACTTACATCTATCAAACACCTTCGTTTTAAGGTACTTATCGAACACACCAATGTATTTTTTAAAATTCTCCTTTATTTCAGTGATTATGAAGAAACTAGTCCTAGTCCATTCATATTGTGCATCGTCCATTTCTTTATAGTTAAGTTGTATTTAGTTTCATTTTCACCCGAGGATAATTTTTTTACTTATATTCAAAGTGCATTGGTAATATTGGTATAAAAATTTCACTTTTTTTTGACCTCTTGGGAAGAGTGAAGTGAGTCTCGGGTTAAGGGTATTTTTTAATGCCAATGATGCTTCAGCTGAACAAAACCTATATAATATGCTTCTAATTAGGCTGAGAAATAATTTGCAACTATTTGTTTAAAGTGTCCTTTGCTAACCAAACATGAAAATTGAGGTTAAATAGGGTGTGCTCGATAATAGCTGTTTTGATATAAGCAATCTCAGCTTCGTAAGATATCCAACACCATTTTAATGTTAAAAATAAACATCAAAGAGATATAACCCAAAGAAGACAAAATATTTAAATTATATATTTTTTAATTGTTTTTTTTTTTAATAATGTAATGCAAAGTACATATATAAATTACTCATGTGCTACAATTTGTATCAGCTATTTGTGGTTTACCGTAAATGTGCTATATTTTTCTAAGTAAATAGATTTACATCGATATGCACTAATTGTACCCATTTTAAAAGCTTGATTTTATGACACATATAGTTTGATACTATTATCATCGTTGTGATGACATAGGTACAATTGTTATAGTATAGAATCTATCCAGTTGTGTTTTTTTTTCAGATGCCCCATTCTATTAACTTCTGAATTATGTGTTATAAACCAATACCTAGCGCATGTGCTTGATGTGAAGAGATATTAATAAAACGAAAGGGCAAAAGGGGAGGTATAGAATGTAGATATGGTATTTTAAAATAATGTCTTTGGTAGAAAAAAAAGGGGGGGGGGAAACAGTCAAGACACTGTATCCAGAGATCATCAATAATTGATTGACCATTAAAATGTGATGTCAGCCTCAAATACATAGTCAGTTGTGCTTCTCGATCTAGACGTGTGGTGGCGCAGGGTCTATAAAATTATATATATATGTAGCCTAGATACATATATATATATATATATATATATATATATATATATATATATTGTTACCAATCTCACTATCCAGGATCTCTGGAAACTGCACCATACACCACCAACTTAAACAACTTGACAACTCAGGGCTCCAAAGTAACGTAACACTTTAATAGTTTAATAAATAACAGCCAATACTGTACAATTGGCAACACGTACACTGTACAAATATCTCTCCGATAACACTGTTCCCCCGTATCAACTCTTGCACTGGCCTCTCCGTCTTGTTCCTTGCTTGCACTGGGTTCAACATTTAAGGACTGACTTCACACACTAGGCTCGTTGTGTCGGACTCAATGGCAGACCAAGATCAAGACACAGCCGCCTCAACTGTACTTGACAGTACTCCGCACTGAACCGTCGTAATGCTCCGTACAGAACCACACCGCTGAACTGTGCTGTAGTCGACCGGACTGTAGTGGACCTTCTGTCGTGAACCTCCTTTCTGAACCTCCCTGTATTGAGCCCCTTTTCTCGATCGTCTTGACTGTGACAACTTCGCTCTTATATAGGGTCCCTAATGGCCTCCTAGAAACGGACAGAACATCACTCGACGTTTCTAGCTTCGTCACATGACTTCATTCCTCGTGACGCTCCTGAGCTCTGTTCACGACAGCGATCCTTCCTGTTGACACTTGACTCTGCTGACAGTCGTAACTCGACACGGTTGACCGCTCGTCTTGCACTAACCTGGGGCGATTAGCGTCGGCTGACTACACTCACACCACTACCCCCATCTGTGCCACCACCAGGTTTATAACAATATATATATATATATAAATATATATATATTGCCATAAAGTATGATAAAGCTCATAATGCGCTACGAAGACACTCTTTTGAACCATCACAAATACACAAAATAATAACAATAACACATTTAACCACTCTCTTATTCTGCCTACACCCCCTTACCTGCACTTTCTTCTTACACAATTCCACTCTCCAACATTCACACTTTTTCAGTGCAAAGTAACAACGTAAATTTCAAGACTCAATCTAAACGCAGCCACCAGACTAAACCACAACGAAAAAAAAAAAAAGGTTAGTGATAGCGTAACACACGGGTGTAAGCCAGGCCATCAACACAGTCCCAAAACATTGTTCAAGTTCTAGTAAGAACAATGTTGAGGGGAAAGGGGGAGGAGCCATCAGTCGAGTACCTACTGACAAGCCGCTAATTAGGTCACTAACACCAGACATGATAGATATGTAGTATATATAGATATGTTGTTTGTGTGTGTGTGACAAATACTAAGCGTGCTCTAAAATACGTTGTTTTTTTTTTGGTCAACCAGGTGGTTTAGGGAGGGCGGATCTATCTACATCTATAGGTAACACAGCTCGCAAGCTATGATAGCTTTTCAGCCCCCCCCCCCCCCCCGATCGAAAAATATCTAGCACTGACTTTTGGGCTATTACATTCACTGAGCATGCTAGATCGGTGGCTAGTTTCGTAGGGCGGCGTATGTTTTGCTTTAAGGTCAACCAAGTAAACTGTTGTGTCCTACAATGACTTGGGGAGGGCGGGATTATCTATTGGCTACAAAAGCTTATTAGGCTCTCCCCCAAATAAATAACATCTGGATTTATTAAAAGCCTTATATCTCAAAATAGCTTAGACCTAAATAAGTACTGGTACAGTAATGCGTTACTGGGCTTAGTACCGTCAGTTTCTAAGCAGAGCTGATCAGTGATAGATTCCTTCAATGTGGAGCATGTGAAAATGACTAAAATCTGTCTGTCTTAACATGGCGTAAAAAGAAAATGATATAAATAATTAAAAAAATAGATTATAACACTTTTGAAACACCATACTTTTCACAAAATTTTAAGATTATAACACTTTTAAAACACCATACTTCTCATGTGTTCGATAAGTTCTTATTATGTTCGATAAGATAAGATTATTATTATAGCTTTTATATAGAGCTACTTTCATGCTTATAGCATGCTCAGAGCGCTTTGGTCCAATATCATTTGTGGGGGGAGGGGGTATCTAGGAGTTGGTTTTCCGTGCTGCCTTTAGGCACTCAGTAAACGCAACTCTGCGCAAGTCAGGTGTCCAACCTCGAGCCCCCTTCTAGGTAGCCGAGACAAGCCAAGTTCAAGCGTACTTAGCCTCTCGAACACGCTTCCCACTAGATCTAGATTTGAGTAGCTACTATTATCTAGATAAAGGTAAAACAGTGTTCGATAATTTAAGCTTTTGAAAGCATCGACCTGACCCACTTTAACATCAAATATAAGTTTAACTATGAGTAGTAATATAATAAAACATGTCTACTTTTTAAGAAAAATGGATGAGGAGTTCATAGATTAGGTACTTCAACATCGCTATTTTTGTACGCCGGGAGTGTGTTTAAAAGCTGGTCCTCATGGTTTTGGTCGTGTCCCTGGTTACCGTAGGAAAAGTGCGTAAAACGTCATTATTTTTTAACCGATCTTCTAGATCAGAGTATCATTTTGTTGGGGAGAAAATTGCGATTCTTTTGATACCAAATTTGATGGGATTGGTTTACTAGATCGTTTTTTTTTAAGTTTCCAAAATTAGGGTGTGTTCCAGATATTACTTTTTTATTTTTTTTTTGTAATTATTTATATTGGTTAGTAATTTGTAGTATCCATATCTACATAAGAATCATGTATGATTATTAAGCTATTTTGGATGGCACTCTTGGTATATGAATGCCAAAATCACCACCAAATCGAAAGTAGCCATTTTGCTATCAATTCTACCGGAAGTAGTAATAAAATACTTATAAAATATTATTAAAACGAAGTTTTCTTGTTTATTAATATAGATAATGAAGCAAAAATACTCGTATTAATGTAGGTCTAGATTTAGTTAGTAATAGATCTAGAGAAGCAACAGATAATGTAGAAAAATCAAATTTATTGTTTTAATCATACACTAGAGTGTAGATCTAGGTCTAATACTTAGATTTAGGCTTAGACAGATCTATTTTCTAGAATAGGAACAGAGATGCATATAATGAAATCTAGAATTAGATAAGATAGATAGATATAGGCCTATAGATCTTTAATTGATTTGATATAATCATATATACTAGTCTAGTCTATACTTAATTGTCTTAATAAACTAATACTAGTTTCTAGATCTAGAATGTTGATGAGGACTATAGTTAGATCTATTTTTTTTTTAAAGTGAAATTTAATGGGAGAAAATCTGAGAAATAGCCAAAAACTAAAACAGCTTTTCAATATATTTTTTAAATTAGATTGAGGTGTTATATTATAAGTTTGTTTAGATTTTATGACTGTATATATAATATATATATATAGACTCTGTATATTTTAAACTTTATAAAAGAGACATTCTGATATCTAATCTTGGCAATTTGAATAATTGTATTGATTTCTATTGCCTCTTGCCTCGCTCCCCCCCCCCCCCCCCCCATATTTTGTAATTTTACATCTGCATATTTTTTAAATAAAAAAATAGGTAAATATTTTTAAAATGTTTTTAAAGATAACTTTTTCATACTACAGCTGTTTAAAGTCTCCTTTTAATTTTATGATTAAATATTAAGAAATAAAAACAAGCTTTCGTCAATATTTGAAAAAAATCTAGCTGTTCCCGTAGTACAATTTTTTAAATAAATGTCACAATTTTGAATTGCTTTTTTTTTCTTAAAATTATTATTTATTTTTGTAGCAAATAACATGTTTAAAGTTTCTTGAAAATTTGAAATGGTAATATTTATAAATAAAAAATTTGTGTGTGAATAAGTCAAATTCCGACCAAATTTGTCGGTTCTATTTTTAGCTTCGTCTGGCTGTAAAAGTATAAAAGATAGATAGATTTAGATGAAGAATTTGGGGGTTATAAAATGATATTAAGAACATGTTAATTCTCATGAAAATTTGAAATGGAAATATTGACAAATAAAAAAGTTGTGCATGAATTAAATCAAATTTCAACCAAATTTGTTGTCTCTATTTTCAGCTTTGCCCGGCCGAATAAGTATGAAAAATCGGTTTAGATGAAAGATTGGGGTCATATTACGCTTTAAATAACATGCATAAAGTCTTCTGAAAATTATAATAAAAAATATTAAATAATAATAATAATAATGCTTTAATAACAAAAAGTCAAAATTCGGCTACCAAATTTTTTTATTGAATACAAAGCCAAAGAAGGAAAAAAAAATAATTACAAAAAAAATCATAACTTTGCTTCTACTTATCATAGAAACATAAATTTGATATTTTTGTAAATGGGACACCAAGCTCTATTTAATGATATCAAATATAAATATATTCTTTTTTGTTGAAGTGCCTACATAGATACAATCAGTTTTTTTCTAGGTCTAATTTTTACGAAGATAGACAAATTCAAACATAAAAAATGTTGGTGACTGAGCTTAACTTGTTCGATAAACGTAAGTTACTGTAGTCTTGAGTCTTTAGAAATGATTATGTCTAGAGTCATGTCATTATCATTATCAATTATCATGATTATCATCTGATTTACTAACTGTTAGTAACTATGTCACTATGAGTATTACTATGAGTAAGAATAACTAGAGACTAGACTCTAGTGACTAGTGAATTCTTTTTTGAGTAGCTACTATTACTACTAATACTATTAATATTAATGAAAGTATTTTTATACTACTAGATCTAGTATTAGTATTAATTATTATTAATTATATTATTATAATTATACACTAATACAGTAACTATACTAGTCTTATAACTTATATAATAGCCCCAGTGTTCAAAATACTCTTTCAGGCATCGCTTAACCAGGGCAGAGTACCAAAGGACTGGAAAGAAGCTAATGTCACCCCCCTATTTAAAAAAGGAGAAAAATCTGATCCAGGAAACTACAGACCAGTATCACTTACCAGCATCACATGTAAAATACTAGAACACATAATATGTAGCAACATCATAAACCACTTAGACAAACATAATGTCCTCACCCCATACCAACATGGCTTTAGGAAATATAGATCATGTGAAACACAACTAATAGGACTAATTGATGATTTCTCAAAAGGTTTAGATAATAGTGAACAAATAGATGCTATCTTACTAGATTTTTCCAAGGCTTTTGACAAAGTTCACCACCATAGTTTGCTTAAAAAATTAAAATATTTCGGCATTAACGGTCCACTGTATCAGTGGATTAAAGATTTTCTGATAGGGAGAGAACAAACTGTAATAATAAATGGCTCTAAATCAACACCAATAACAGTAAACTCAGGTGTACCTCAAGGAACAGTCTTGGGTCCACTACTATTTTTAATTTACATAAATGATTTACCAAATTGCATTAGTTCAGGAACAAAAGTCAGATTATTTGCAGACGATTGCATAATATATAGAACAATAAAAACAAAACAAGACACAGATATTTTACAAAGAGAATTAGATGAATTACAGAAATGGGAATCAAATTGGAGCATGTCTTTCCACCCAGAAAAATGTCAGTTGTTAAGAGTAACAAAAAAAATTAAACAAATTAATTCCACTTATCTTATTCATGGCAAACCAGTAACACAGACTAAAAACTCAAAATACCTAGGTGTTATAATAAATGAAAAACTGTCATGGAATCCACATATTGATGAAACTATAAAAAAATCCAACAAAGCATTAGGGTTTATTAAAAGAAATTTCTATAAATCAAATAAGAACATAAAACTAAAATGTTATTTAACCTTGGTTAGGCCAATAATAGAATATGCATCCACCGTGTGGGACCCCTCAACTCAAGAAAACATTAAGAAACTGGAACAAACACAAAATAGAGCAGTGAGATTCATAACAAACGAATATTCACATTTGACTAGGGTAACACCATTAGTAAAATCACTAAATTTAGAAAGCCTTCAGGACAGAAGACTCAAAAGTAAAGTAGCAATTATACATAAAACACTGAACCATAATCTTCAAATACAAAAACAAAATTTAATAAAATACTCTGAAAGACACAAAAATAAAGGCACATTCCTCGTCCCATATGCTAGGACAAATTTGTACAAATACTCCTTCTTCCCTAGTGCTATTAGAGCATGGAATGGGTTGCCTGAGCTAGCCAGAAAAACCAGTGACTTGGCAGAATTTAAGTCATTGGTTAATATGCATGACTAAATGCATGACGCGTAGGACGTAATCATCTTCTTTTTTGAAGTAACGTCTGTATTATATAAGAATAATATAAGTCTTTACTCTTTACTAAACTAAGTACTAGTAACTAAGTACTACTAGATCATGTATTTTGTATTCAAGATCTAATCTAAATGTACATCTAGCAATCTAGATTCGATATAGATTCTATAAAAATACTCAATTACTCACTAGAACTGGATAGAGTCTATCTATTGAGATGAGTATACTATTGAGTATTGAGTGTTGTTAACCAGCGAATCGGCCCGTTACAAGTTACAGAGTAACTGCACAAGGAAAGGCGATTTGATTGTCATCTAGTCAACGCAGTTCAAAATTATTAAAAACGAGTCGACCGGCGGCGTAGCATACGCCACTATTTTACATGGCCATTACCTGCTTAGGTTACTGCAACCCATGCGGCCGCACTTTTATAGGACCAGCGCTAATTTTAGGTGTATACATTATTAAATTTAACCATTTTATAACTTATAACAGATTTTCCGCGGCCGCCTGTCGATTTAAAATATACGAAAAAGTCCTGGAAATATCCGGAAATTATTACAATCTTTTGAAAACTCATACAAATCTCCTGTAATACATAGACGAGAATTGTCATTTTGGGGTGTCATTCAATATGGAAAACGCCAATCCTACGCGCGATTAAAAAAAACGGCATTATGCAATACCCGCAATTGTCAAATCTAGTGAAAGAAGCTTCTCGCGCCTCAAACTAATGAAAAATTACTTGAGATCAACAATTCTCGTAGATATATTGAAATATTTGGTAATTCTCGCTATTGAGCGTGATCTATGTAGAAAATATAATTTTTATGATATACTGTATGATTTCGCTTCACGCAAGGCTCGTAGTAAAGAATGAATGAAATGCAAAGACGAATTTATTTTGTAATACAAACTCTTATTTTTCACTTATTATCCGTATCCATACACAAACTTGGCCCCGCGAAATCCGTTTCGCATAGGGCTCTACAATGGCGAAGTCTGGCCCTGCTATTTAATGATGGATGAATACTACTCCCCCCCCCCCCCGGCAACCCCTCTTTTTTTTCGCCTCTTAAATTACCTAGGATAACTCCCTCGTCCGACTTGCAAAAATAAAAGAGTGATCTTTCCATGGTGTCCAAACTCTTGAGTGTGCTCTGTGTCGCCTCGATAGTTACTAACTACAGAGTAGATGACCCCCCCCCCCTTTTTTTTTAACGTGAGGTAGAAATATAAAAAAGTGATATTTCTTGGTTACAACGGTCCGGCCCTGCTATTTTGTGACTACTTGCCCCCCCCCCCCTTTTCTTGTTTTCTCGTGGAATATCCGCAGAAATAAAAGAGAGTGCATGATCTTTCCTTTACTTCTGTTTAAGTTGTTGAGGGAAGAAGAGAATTATATATAGGCTAGATAATAGAGGTAATGTACCCCTCCTGCCCCTATTTTCAATATAGATCTAATCGTCTAAACCAGTGGTTCCCAAACTTTTTTGTCTCGTAGACCCCTTGACATGTTTTCAAATTTAGGTAATCCCCTTATATTGTAGCTGCAATTTAATCTCTTTAAATTTATGAAACAAGTCTGTTAAATTAACATCCAATTTCCTCTTGGTAAAAATAGCAATTTTGTTTTAAAATTGAATTCTGAAACAGTATCAAAAAATAGAAAATGCCAAGCATTAACCTTTCGACAACAATCGAACTTCAGTGAGAAAGAGCAAATAATAGCATATTAAAAGCATGGCATCCGATTTGTTTCACTGCGTTAATAACAATGTGAATATATTCATGCAATCTACGACTCAGATTTTAGCAACTAAATGTTAATTGTCAATTTATAAAACCCTTACATATGTATTACCATTATAGCATTTTGTTTTTAAAAGTTTACTAATCAACAGTAGCAACTAACCATCTCTACTGATATTATATTCGATGAAAGGAATCCTATTCTTTAAAATAGTCCTTCAAATTTACGCATTTTCCCTTTTGTGATATCGGGTATCGAAGTGAAAATTTTGACCTCTGTGTGTCTATTCTGATCTTTAATTGTATTTTAACAAGGGGAAACTATCTCAAATGATATATATATATATATATATATATATATATATATATATATTCCACTTTAGATGATTTCATAGTGTCATTACATAAAACTTTGTTGCATAAAAGGCACATTTACAATTTTTTCCCTCTATGATGGAATGAAGACAAAATTCAAATAATCAATCAACGCTGCAGACCTTTTGATCTCTGGAGCAGATAAGATGAACACTGTACTGTCTACAATTCTTTTTACATTCGACCATGTTTAATATTATAGCATAGCGCAATGAGCATGCTAAAATTGCGCTAAACAAAACAAATGGTAAGATCTATCTAAATTTAGGTCTGGATTCTAGATCTAGACTACATGGATCTAGATTCTAGAATACTCAGCAGGATAGTTTTATTCTATTCTGACTAGGTCTATACTATGAGGTTTTTTTTCCGGCTTATGTTCTTAATAATAGAGTTATCTATCCTACACATGGAAACCAAGTATGGCGGAAACTATGGGGAATGAAAGCACGACTGTTGAATCTAACGAAGAACTCCCTAAAAATCCCAGTGAAGTTAAGGATGAAGATAAAAAGAAAGCAGAAGAAATTAAGGAAGAGGCAAATGTCTTTTTTAAAAGTTAGTAAAAATATTGTTTTATGATAAGACTTTAAGTTAAGAGATAAGATAAGACGTCGTAGATCAGTACTTTGTAACTGACTCTTACTGAGCCTCAGGCTCAGGTAACTGTCTGAGTTAACTGAGTAGTGACACTGACAGTAGTCACTTGTCTAGACGGTAAGGTCTAGACTAGTTTAACTAGTGTAAGTGTTACTGTAGTAACTATCAGACTGTCAGAGTAGAGTTATAGAGAGAGAGATATGTGAGTCTTGTGGCACAACTGTGTGGTGTGTGATGTCTCAGTCTAAGTCTTGAGTCTAAAAATAAGAATCTGGTTCAGTGATTGATTGTGTAGAATAGTAATAGTAATACTACTCTAGGTTAGATTAGATTATTTTATTAGATCTAGAGATCTACTAGTAGTACTAGTCCTACTTTAGTCCTAGTCTAGATTAGTTACAAACAATATTTAGTCATTAGTAAAAAGATTACTAGATTCTAGAATGTCTAGTAGATCATTAGTCTAGGGGGGAGATACATTATCTTAGAATTATCTACTTGAGTTGTTTTTTGTTTTCAGACCATTACATCTTTTGATCTTTATTTTGATATTTAATATGAAAATAGCACACTGTATAATGTGCATGTCCATTTTCCAATTATTCTGACCCAATTTCGTAAATAGCTGTCTTTTTATGTAAGAAAAAAGAATTTCAAATTTATAAGTCAGGGTGTTGTTTTTTTCTATGTTACCAGGATGACTTTAGTAAAGTAAAGTCTTTACCTCTTCCTTGTGTACAGATAAGACTATATATTTTTTGGTTGGCTAAGTCTATGCTAATGAGCACGGCAATATTTATTCTGTTTTTGATTTTAGAGCTGATTTATTTGATTCATAAGCCAAGTTGTTTGATTCCATAAAAAAAAAATTAATATATATGTATAGACCATCTGTCGGTCCCAAGCCCAGGTGAGAAAGGAGGAGGGTTTGGTATGGGGCTAGTGACCCCACCCTGTAAAACCATTATTGCTACAGAAACGGCAAACTTGACACATAATGAAAACTATACATGCGTCAAGGGCGACCAAACCCTGATGACGGTGTTGGATCAAAGCCAACTGGAAGTCCAATTCCCGATACATGGCAAGCCTTTCAACGCAAGAAAACCGACTCTTATAGGCATGTGGAATGTAAGAACCCTGAATCAATGTGGTAAACTGGCTCAACTTTTAAGAGAGTTTGACTCTTACCGGCTGGACATCCTTGGGATCTGCGAGATGCGGTGGACATCAAGTGGACAAATAATCAATGATGGCAAGACAATAATATATTCAGGACATGATAAGGAGCACATTGGTGGTGTAGAAATCATCATGTCTAAAATAGAAGCTTCAGCGCTAATTGCTTGGAAGCCGGTCAGTGACCGCATCATTACAGCTCGACTCCAAACAAAGCAAATCAAAGTCACTACCACCCAAGCATATGCCCCTACACAGGATGCAGAAGATACCATCAAAAATAATTTCTATAATCAACTACAAACCACTCTTGATGAAACACCTACTCACGACCTAATTCTACTGATGGGAGACTTACGCCAAAATCATTCCCAACCAAACTGGCTTTGAATATGTAATGGGACCATATGTCTCTGCAGAAAACATCAGTGATAATGGCGAACGCCTGATTTCTCTCTGTGGGTCCAACAGCCTTTCAATTGGAAACACATATTTTAAGCACAAACAAATACACAAAAAAACATGTCGATCACCAAATGGAGAAACCTTCAACGAGATAGATTACATTTGCATCTCCAATAGAGGTCATCTCTGTTAGATGTGCAGACCCGCAGAAGAGCGGATATCGGCTCAGACCACTACCTTGTCAGTGGCAAATGTAAGCTCTGATTGAAACACCAACCAAAACGAGCCACATGACCCCGCCCATTTAATGTAGAGAAGCTTAAAGACGGCAATACTGCAGCACAGTTCTAATTGAAACTAACGAACCGCTTTGAGGCTCTTGCAGATATATAGACCCTTGAAGAAGAGTGGGCCAACTGCAAAGATACCATTATTGGGTGCGCGGAAGAAGTTATCGGAAGGAGGCAAGGTTCATACAAGGAATGGTGGATAAAAGACAGAACGTGGAAATTGATAGACGAGAGGAAAGAGGCCAAACATAGACGAGATCAGAAAATTGAAACACAGGATCGCAGCCTAGCGGAAGAAGCCTGTGGGGCAGCAGATCTGAAAGTAAAAAGAAGCTGTGGGCGAGATAAATGGGACTGGATTGAGCAGAAGGGACAAGAGGCACAAGCAGCTGCAAGCAGAAATGACACAAAAACCCTCCATCGTATTGTCCGAAATCTCATTGGAGCAAAGAGTGGACATGGGGCACCGATAAAAGACAAGCAAGGCAAAACTTTGTTAACGAAAGAAGAACAGGATGCAAGATGGGTAGAGCACTTTAAAGAGACCCTTAACCAACTGTCGCCAGACCTAACTAACATATTCAAGGACCCATCTCCAGACAATGATCTCAAGGTCAAGACAGACCCAATAACTGCTGAGGAGGTTACCATGGCCATTGCAGTGCAGTGCTGTATTATATAAGATAAGACTAAATGCATGACGCGTAGGACGTAATCATCTTCTTTTTTGAAGTAACGTCTGTATTATATAAGATAAGGCTAAAGAATAACAAAGCACCAGGGCTAGACATAATATCAGCAGAAATGCTAAAATATGGGGGACAGTGCATTGTTAACAGAATGACTGATCTCTTAAATCTCTGTTGGCGAATTCAAAAGTCCCAGAGGACTGGCAAAAGGGAGTGATTGTAAAGCTTCCAAAAAAGGGCAACTTGGCAGACTGCAACAACTGGAGGGGCATTACTCTCCCCTCTGTCCCGGGCAAAGTTTTCAGCACTGTTTTGTTGAGGCGGCTTCAACAGTCTGTAGATGAAAAGGCTCAGAGAAGAACAAGCAGGTTTCCGAAGAGGCAGATCATGTACAGAGCAGATTTTCGTTCTATGAAATATCATAGAACAAAGTCTTGAGTACCAACAACGGCTAACGATCAGTTACATGGACTTCAAAAAAGCGTTTGATAGTGATCACCGAGAATCACTATGGAAAATAGTCAGAGAAAAAAGGTATCCCAGAAAAATTCGTCCAGATCCTACGACACCTTTACAGTCAGTCTAGTTGCTGCATTAAAACAGAAGAGGGAGTTTTTTACAATCAAGACAGGTGTGAGACAGGGGTGCATCTTATCTCCCTTCCTTTTCCTCCTAGCCATTGACTACATAATGAGGAGAGTAATGAACCAGACTGCCTTTGGTATTCCATGGCATGAACAGCTCCGATTGACAGACTTTGCTGATGATGTTGCACTACTCGGGGCTACAAAAAAATGCAAGAAATGACAAGAGAGGCACCCAAAATTGGCCTCCGCATAAACTTGGATAAGACTAAAATTATGCGAGTGGGATATAAGGTAAAGGGTGTCCCCGTCAGACTCGGCGAGTCAAAGCTTGAAGAGCTGGACAAGTTCACGTACCTTGGCAGCATCATAACAAATGATGGAGATGCTTACCATGATGAAGCGTGCCGAATAGGAAAGGCAGGGAGCATTTTCCAAAGGCTGCAGCCTATTTGGACTAGCCAAGCCATTGGACTCGAGACAAAAATACACCTTCTCAACACAATTTATATAAGGTTGTGACCGAGCGTCGCATGAGGTTTGTGGGGCATGTTCTAGGTCAAAATGAATTATGCACACCAAGAGTTGTGATAACATGGAAGCCAAAACAAAAGCGCAAACAGGGACGTCCTCGTATTACTTGGCGACACACCTTCATGGAGGACCTCAGAACAGTGGACACCAGGTGGGAGGAGGCTTCAGACATTGCCAGTGACAGATCTTTATGGAGACGGCTTGCCACCCAATGCGCCGAACGGCGCGGGATGACCTAAGTCTAAGTCTAATAGGATGTTTGTATTAAATTACGATTTTCTTACCAAAATTTATTTCAAATAGCCAGTTTGGACATCAATGTTAATGATCTTATATTATATTTGTTTGTTTGTTGTGTTTTTTTTTTTATAGAGAATAAATGGGCAAATGTTTGGAGTGAGCTTGATACATTGAATGAAGTTAAATGCTTAGATCTAGACCTACTAGGTAGATCTAGATTCTAGATTTATGTAGAGACTACTAGATAGATCTAGATTCTAGATTTATATAGAGAGAATATCTAATAGAGGCTTCAGCTATTTAGGCAAGAATGGCCATCCTAGCCTGTAATATACTACAAAAGATCATCTGTATTAGAAATTTATTAAATGAATGAATAAACAAAAAACACAAACATTCAACACACATCTAATCATGCAAACATAAAATAAGTCTAAAAGTCGGTGTAGAAGTCACTATTCCAGTGACCTAATTTTGTTAGAATAAGTGTGTTCATATTTTTATTTTTTGTGTTTGTATTTATGCATAATTTGAAAATATCTGAATGATTTCATGTGAGAGGCTATGCCTAGGGATCTTAAAATTTAGTTAAAATCAAAATAAAACTAAAATCTGAGTTTATTGACGCCAAAATACAGACTTTGAAATAAATTTTGGTGTTTGAAATCAAATAATGTGTGACAAAATTTGTTTGAATTAAATGAAAACACATGGCCTCTTTGATCTTAAATATATATAAATATAGGTTCTAATTAAATATAATGGAGCCAGGGTAACAAAAATGATCAACAATTTCTAGTGGTTGGCCATTAATGCTTACTTGAGGTGTAGTGTGTGTGTTTTGGACAAGTATCTTAGTCTTGCTTTGACTGATGTTTAAGCCGAACTTCTGGCAAGCAGCAGATAGTTTGTCAACCAAGAACTGTAGCTGAATATCAGAATCAGCCACAATAGCTGCATCATCAGCATACAGGAGTTCCCTGATGAGTAACTTCCTAACCTTGGTTTTTTGCCCGCAGCCTTGATACATTAAATAGTTTTCCAGAGGATCTTTTATGGAGAAACACACCTTGGTTTATGTCCTTGTACACATAATGCAGTAGACAGGAGAAGAATATGCCAAACAGAGTAGGTAGGAGCACACATCCCTGCTTGACACCACTGCAAACCTCAAAAGATGCTGATTGGGCTCCATTGAATTTGACAGTACATTTAGTTTCCTCATGAAAGCACTCAATGAACTTCAGTTGTTTGGGAGGGCAACCTATTGAGTTTGAAAAGGCCACTTCTGCTGACATTGTCAAAAGCTTTAGTGAGATAAACAAAAACGATGTAAAGGGGTCTGTCTCTCTCTCTCTCATTTCTCCTGCAGTAGTCGTAGAGAAGATATTGTTGTAACCCTGTTCCTCCCTGACTAACCCTTTTTTTTTTCACATGCAAAGTAGGGTGATTTTTGTTTATGCTGTTGTGCGTAAATGACCTTGACTAGCGTGTAAATGTGTTAAGAGACTTTAGTTATGATTTTTGGATTTCTTGACTGAGGATTGAGAATTGTTTTCTATTGTGTTAGTGAATCTGGATTTGTAGGTTTGATTTGGAGATTGTGACATTGTTTCTTTTTATCGGGGATATTGATTGATCATAGTTGGATTGTGTTTCTGCAATTGAAGAGATACCAGCGATCTGAGAATCTGTGAGTTATTTTCTTTAGTTCGACCCCACGTCTCAACAACTGGTGTCGAAGCTGGATAGCGCCTACTCTACTTACCAATATGTCTACTTCTAAACGCCTTCATGAGCTCCAAATTAACGAAATCCGTAAGGAGTTAAAGAGGCGGGACATCACAGCGCCAGGAAACAAAGAAGCCCTCGTTAGCCGTCTGAGAGATGCTTTGAAAGAAGACGGGTTTGACCCGGACACTTACGAGTTTGAAAGGAAGGCTGATCTTGGCAGAATGTTGTGTGAAATAAAGAGGAGCTTCTAGGGTCAATGCGAGCAATGGCGACTGGTCTGAAAACAGATCTGGAAGAATTCAGAAGTAACTTAAGGGAGGAAATCGCCGCTTTGAAGTCACTGCTTACAGTAGAGATGGAGCAAAAGATTAAAGCCCTTAACGATGAGGTCTCCAGGCAGTCAAGGTCGAGCTGGGCAAGGTTCAACGCATAAAAACAAATTCAGGATCAAGTGAAGCAACTTGGAAAATCAAGCCACCTATTTTTGATGGTACAGTCTCGTGGACAGTCTATAAAAGAAAATTTGAGGAGGCTGCTAAAGTGAACAACTGGAGTACGAACAAGGAAAAAGCAACTGGATTAATGTTAGAATTGCAAGGAAAGGGCCTCTGAATTGCTACAGATAGTTAATTACCTGTAAGATTACCAGGACATTGGTAGAATATTGGAATTGCGATTTGGGGACAAACACATGAAGGAAGTTTATAGAGTGCAAGGGAAAATAGGAGTTCGTTTTTGCAGATTTCTATTAGATACGGGCACATCGAGATAGATAATTCATCCTAGTCTTATTGAGAATGATGTAATACATGAAATAAGTGGCTATTCTTTAAAAACAGCCAGTGAAGAACTTTTGCCAGTTTTAGGACAGATCACTATAAACATTGAGATAGCAAATCAACATTTTAGTCATGAATTCTTGGTCGCCAATATCATGGATGAGTGTATTCTGGGACTAGACTTCATGCAGTTATTTGGATTCTCCTTGAACATTGGGAGTGGCACAGTGCAATATGGAAATCTTGAAATTCTGTTGCTGGGGAACGACATGGAAGAAGAACATAGAAAGATGTACTTGATAACAAAAGGTACCAGCATACCCGCACAGTCTAAAGCCATTATATGTGACACGATAGACGGTAATGATCCTGTGTCTATTTCAAGCCTTATAGAGCAGTCAAAGGAAGCGCGCAGTAGAGTGCCTGTGGGGAGAATACTGGCTGTTAATAGAAACGACCGAAGGGTATCTGGTCGGGTTATGAAGTTTGACACTCAAGCTTACAACCTTCAGAAGAAGAATGTTATCGCCACTTGCTGTCCAATGGAACTTATTGCATCGTGTGATGCGGTGGTCCCTGTAGCTAGTGCCTCGTCATGTGATTCTCCAGTTGATCGGATTCTTGAAGATGAGGGTGAGGATCTGTCGGAGGAAGAATGTGGTGGGGCTAGGTAAATGTTGCTGGGGTTTGGGGACGTCGTGCCAGACAGTGAAAATGGGCTCAGCCAGACTGATTTGGTGTTCCAGGACGAGGTTGTGCACTTAGAACAGTTGCAACGGTATTGTGAGGAGACCAGGGTCTGTTCGGGACAAACAGAAATAGGGAGGGGGCAGTGTTGTACCCTGTTCCTCCCAGACTAACCTTTTTTTTTTTCACATGCAAAGTAGGGTGATTTTTGTTTATGCTGTTGGGTGTAAATGACCTTGACTAGCTTGTAAATGTGTTAAGAGACTTTAGTTATGATTTTTGGATTTCTTGACTGAGGATTGAGAATTGTTTTCTATTGTGTTAGTGAATCTGGATTTGTAGGTTTGATTTGGAGATTGTGACATTGTTTCTTTTTATCGGGGATATTGATTGATCAAAGTTGGATTGTGTTTCTGCAATTGAAGAGATACCCGCGATCTGAGAATCTGTGAGTTATTTTCTTTAGTTCAACCCCACGTCTTAACAATATCATGTCTATAGTGGATCTATATATAATATATACATATATAAATATAACTGTACCATAGCTATGGACTATAGCTCCTCCTTCGTTGTCGAAGATGAGCACATTTCTCATTTCCTATGGACTCGAAGATGACTGTAAAGTCCAATCCTTGCTTTAAAAAGCCGGCCGCATACGTGGCATGGGTAGATTTGGTCAGTTGCAGATAGGCATCCTTCTTCTCTCAGTTTTTTGTTGGTTCGGTGCTCTTTCACCTTGGCCACTCTTCTTGCTTCATATCTTCAGACTGAGACTCACAGCTTCACCCCATAAGGAGCGATCGAGAGCTAGTGCTTCCCAGCTGTGAATGTCGATATCGCATTCCTTGAAGGAGCTCTTGAGAGTGTCTTTGTAGCACTTGTATTGGCCTTTCAAGGAGCGCTTTTCTGCACACAGCTCCCGATACAGAAGTCGTTTGGGGAGGCAATTGTCTGGCATCACTGGCATGTGGACTACATGTCCCGCCCATCGAAGTTGGGACCTTTTTACTGTCGCATTGATACTGGTCATGTTGAACAGTCTTAAGATTTCTGTGTCTGGTATGTGGTCGGACCAACGCACCTTATGGATACTCCTTAGATAATGTAGGGAGTATGGGGGTTCTGTAGGAGGAGCAGTACCTATGTCTACTGGGCAGTTGGGCTATGGACTAGACCGTCACGAAGTGACTGTAAGAATGAAGTGATACAATTGGTTAGATCTAGATTCACTTTCAGTATTGTTGTGGGAAGTGATGGATGAGTATCTAAAAACAAAATCAAGAATTTAGTAATTCAGGGGTGAGTAAATTATGGTCTGTAAGCTGGAGTGTTTTTTGCGCCCGTGTACACCTACAGAAATACGGTGTGCCCACAGATTGTACATATAAAAAATGCAAATATATTAAAATAAATAATTGTAAATATCTTTAGAAATGATTAAAAATTCTGATTCATATCCCTTATGATGAAGAGACTAAAGAAACATGATCTCTACATGTCATTCTAAAAAGTATTTAGTAAATGGAAATTATTCTTTTAGGCAATATTTTGAGATATTCAGCCGAAGAAGCAATTTCAGGCCAGTATTTATTTAGTGATATGAAGAACTATCTTGAAATTGTTGGGCTGTCTTGGAACAAGATGGCAAGTGTAACAACTGATAATGACCATGCTTTGACTGAGAAAAACAGGTTTTTTATTAAATTGCATGCTGGTTTTTATAAATATAATATATATTGTTCAAAAGTCTTATCAGAACTGTCAATATAAGTAATAGGCATAATTCTGCTAAACTTTTTAATCTAACCAAATGTATAGTTGTTTTTTTTTAAGAGCAGTTTGGTTAGTCAAAAAAAAAAATGAAAAAGAGCGGCATTTGTATGCCATTTTGAGACTGCACCATGTGGTGATGATTACATAAAAATGTACATTTAGAACAATTTTTGATTGACAAAATATTTCAATTTAAAAAGCTTGAATGTTTATTAATGTGAGCATTTTATAAGTTATTTTTATTCCCAGATGTCATAATACTTCAAGGTCTATGCTTAAAATATTCAAATATGCTAAATCTTCATATAATAACAATAAAACTAATTGTCCTAGATGAAGACTACTCCAAGGCCATTGAAAAATATTCAGAAGCTATTAGGTTGAATCCATTTGTTGCTGCTTACTATGGGAATCGAAGTTTTGCTTATCTACGAACAGAGTGTTTTGGATATGCTTTGCAAGATGCCTCTAAAGCTTTGTCTTTTGATAAAAACTATCTAAAGGTAATTTTAAAGTATAATGATGAATGATAATAGAGAGGGAAGTGGTGGATTGAAAATAAAAGCAATTTGACTAATGTCTTACTCCCCAATGCTTTAGGTTGTGTTAGTTTTCCAGATAAGAACCTGAATAATTGCTCATGTACTAAAAAAAAAAGTTTAAATAAAAGAAAGTAAATTCTAAAAAACAATATATTCTTCTGTAGGTGTCATCTCAGGTCATATCACTAAAAAGAAATAGCTAATGGGTCAAATGACACTAGCTTTGTTGTTAGAACTAATTATATTTATGTGTTTTGATGGCAAAGTAAATGTATTTTTAAAGAAAGAGAGAATTTACAATATGACCATAATTTAATTAGATTTTAATCTTACTTTAGTAAGTAATCAGTGGTATAACATTTCATTATTTAAATATCATTTTTTTATAGATTATGTTTATATTACTCTGTATTGAAAAACTTCATTTTGTAATATAACAAACAGAAAATTGTAATTAACATTTTTTTAAATTGTAGTTATATTTTTCTTACCTTAAAATTATATGGTTCATATAGTTTATTAATTGTTTTTTAATACTTAAAATGCATCTTTCTAAAGGCCTATTACAGACGAGCTTCAGCTAACATGGCCTTGGGAAAATTTAAACTTGCATTGAAAGATTTCGAAGCAGTAAGTCAGCAGTTGCTATTTTTAAAGTACTAAAATAATGCCTTATCCCTGATGTTTTAAATTGGTCACTCTATTTCCTGATTGAAAATTTTGTTATATTCCTGTTTTATAGCGTTTCACCTGTATAAATAATCTCTCATTAATAGTTAGTAGATTTAGTTTTGTGTAAGTAGTCACTTATTGATACATTCTAGTTCTTACAACTAAGCCTATTATGTCAATAATTCTATTCCATTAGGTTACCAAAGTTCGCCCAAGTGATAAAGATGCCAAGATGAAGTATGATGAGTGTAACAAAATTTGCAAGAGGTTGGCCTTTGAAAAAGCTATAGCTACAGATGATGGGAAATGTTTGTCAGACACCATTGACATTGAGAGTTTAGGTTTGTAACTTCCTAAAGCTAAAACATAAAACAGAGATGCCTACAAGCCAAAAGGGAAATGTGTATCCCCAGACCTGGAAATGTGTATTTTTAGGGGCAAATTTTTAATTTTTCTAAATATAAAGAAATATACTCAGGAAATATAAAAAATTATTCAAACACGTAACATACATGAAAATGTGGCAATCCTAAAGTTAACACAGCATAAAGTTATATTGGACTTTTTGTACATTAGTCAAAATATTTACACTTTTAGTGTAGGTCATAACTTTTCTAGAATATGTAAAAGTGATGCCGTCCTTGTCACTTGGCAATGATTTTATAATTATAACGCCTATAGTGTATTCTACATTCCATAATAGAGGTAACAGAAAATTCATTCAAAAGAATGGGAATTTTTGTTACAAGTGAAAATAGACCTAAACCAGATGTAATGGTTTGTTTAGCTGGATCATTAACATCTAATTCTATAAAAGTAGTTAAGTATATAAGAAACTTCTTTACGAGGTATGCAGACACTTGAAATATTTTATCACATTTTGAAGGAATTCAGATTTTCTTCTTTCAGACCATTCTTAGCAATGAAAGCTTAGGCATCCTCTACAATAACAAAACATTTTAAAGATTTTTTTTTCAGGCTGATAATCCTAATAAGTCATTGAACTTGTTTCTAATATAAAAGCTGGGTTATTGAGTCAGCTGAATAGCTGTTGTTAGAAAAAGCTATTAATTCTGGTTTCTGATGCTTGAAGTTGTTTTATAAAACAAACAGATGTGTTGAAGGTGGGCGCAAGGAATCAAGAATTAAATAACTTTTGTCAGCATTTCTTTTGCAAACACACTCAGTCTTGAGTGCTCTGATTTCATTTTTTTTTTTTATTTATTCCTTCATAATTAATAATAATAATTCTTCTTCTCTGCCTTTACATATCCTAGCATAATTTATACATTATTAGAATTCACTGACCAAAAGCATGTGTGTGTCGGATTGGGTGGATGGGTGGGGGCATTATAAAGTGGGTTGTTCCAAATCAAGTCAAAAGTTGATGTCAGACAGGGTGGGGGAGAGGAGTCCTAGAGCAAGAGAGAAGAACAGAAAGGAAGAGAAGAAAGAGGGTGGACCATTTCATTGTAACAGATAGGGGAATCCTTCAAATGTGGCCTGTTTATTGAATGTAAAAAAAAAGGTTGGGATGTTCCAACCATAATTAGCAATATAAAGCGTGGGCACAAATCAGCAGGCATAGTCAAGTGTGTAATTGTCATTGAGTTATCTTATAGACATATGATAGAAACATTGTTTCTGATGATATACTTTGCAGTTATTGAACCAAACTATGATGGTCCTCATTTACAAGATGGCAAAGTAACACAAGACTTTGTAGAACAACTTATGGAAGCTTACAAAGAACAAAAGAAATTACCCAAGAAATATGTCTGCCAGGTACCTAGATCATTGGTCTGATTACTGGTATATGCTATCTGATAATATGTATAGTAAATAGAATGAACAAGGATGTATGCTGTTATTAAGATACATGTCTCTTTCTTAACAGATTTTAATACAAGCTAAAAAATTGTTTAGTGAGCAGAAGTCATTAGTTTATATCAATGTTCCTGGGGTAAGTATGGACACTTTGAGCAATACATTATCATTTTGTTAGTCCTAGCCAGTACTTTACTTGTTCTCAAAAGTGTTGTTTTTTTTCAATGGTGTTAGATTTGAAAAAAAAGTTTCTTTTGTATATAATTAATTGTATAAATCACAACACTAGTTTATTATTTTTTTTATTGCTTGCCTACATATTCAGTTACTTTGTGTTTTCAAATGTATGCATTTTATGTCTGGTATATACTTGAGCCTTTTTTTTCCCTAGAGTTCAAAGTTCACTATATGTGGAGACATTCATGGTCAGTACTATGATTTATTGAATATCTTCACTATGAATGGCAAACCCTCAGAAGAAAATCCTTATGTATCCTATTTTCAAAGATTTTAATGTATACCTTTGTTTAGGTTAGCCCTTTTATAAAAAAAACATCACTAAATTCAGTTTGCTCAATAATATGGAATGTTTGAATAACATTAGTGGATTAATTAGATTTTTTTTTACATTGTAACATTTTTGTTTAGGTAATCTAGAATCTTAGATTTCCTGAGTATAAAAAAAAAGTTTTCCTTAACTGAGCGTGTAGCTCTTCAATGGTGATTTTGTTGATCGTGGTTCTTTCTCTGTTGAATGTATCATGACTTTACTTAGTTACAAACTTCTATATCCAAAACATTTTTACATGGCAAGAGGTAAGTGTTGAAGTTTTATTTTATTTGTGGTAGAGGAGTAGTGAGTGGAAGCGAGGAGGTGCATCATGCCCCGGGCAGCACTCTCAGAGGAGCAGCAAAAAAAAAAAAAGATTTTCTTGTAATTTTCAATTAATTAAAAAAAAAAACAGGTTCTTGAAAATACTAACATTTTCAAATGCAACTAATTTCTAATTCTTGATCTGTCTTATAAATTACTGTTATGATAATTTAATTCTACAAGAGACTTCCACTCTCCTAACATCTGTTGCAATCACCATGCAGGAAATAATGTGATGTGTTCATCACAATTTATCAATGTGCATCAGGAAATATAAATGGGTTCTCTGTTTAAACATCTTTTCTTATTAGCAAATCTGATTTTAGATTATAAATCAGTGAACATTATATGAATAAAACTCTTATAGCAGCATTTTAAAAAATGAATTAAATAGGCAATAGGCAATAGTTAATTTTGAGGCCATTATTTCTCCACCTCCCCCCCTTCCCATAGCTTTATTATATATTTCAAGAAACAAAAAACTGTCATTTGCCTTGATAGTGGAACTGTCAAGTAAAAACAATATTTTTACCAATGTTTAAAAAATAAATTAAGTGAAGTCTCCAGTAAAGTCGTATGTTGTTAAAGGGAAACTCCGCTGGTTTTGACAATTTTTGATATAATATGTGTTTTGATTTATAGATAATGAATATATTATTCTTTTTTTTTTTTATTTGCAAGAATAACTTAGTAATTGATGTTTATGTGACAATTTTTCTGCGCATCCAAAACGGTCAGATTTTCACTGAATTTCTGTGTGACGTCATGAGTGTGCACTCAAATCCTATAGATAGGGAGGCGAAAAAAAAAAATTATCTTTGATAAAAAAATTTTTCGTTAGTACATCATTAAAATACTTTAAAAGAAATTTCTAATGGTGTATAAATTATGACTGTATGTTTGACAGTAAGAAAGTTATGATTTTTTTGTGCCGTTTTGACCTAACATTGGTTGACATGGAAAAAGTGATGAGAGAGCTTGTCGCTGGCTCAGCCGGCGAGACACACACCCCAAGGTCAAAAGTTAAAAATCTACTTATTAAATAAGAAATTTAATAGTAGATCTAGTATTTGTAGTAAATTTCTAGCTCACAAATCTGATTTCATTTATATTTATGAACTTCAGTTGTTTAAAATGTCTCAGTAGTATCATTAATTGAATTCTTTGGCCTGGAAATCTAATGTATTGTTGGTACTGCACCTGGTATTAACTTCAATTTTTTTCAAATCCCATTTCCACAGCAATGAAGTTGCTGAAACAGCTTCTCTCAAAATGGTTTGAGCATAAACAGGAATTAACTAATGCCTTTGTAAAATATTTGCTCTTCAGGCGAATACATTTTTCCCATTTTCCCTTTAAAACTTCATCTCTTGGAAACAAATGAAAAGAGACACTAATTTCTGTATCAGCATACTTGCTGATTTTATCTTTGTGATTGGAACAACTGCAACAAGCTGAAGAACAGTATTTCATTTTCTTCAAGTAGAAATAGAGGTTTAGATCTAGAATATTATTTATAAACAATGACCAATTATAAATCAACGTGGAGACTAGATCTAGAATCTAGCTGTGAAGCGTAACAATAAATGCGATCCGATAGATCTAGATCTAGAGAGTTTATCGGTTATATAGGTCTAGATCTAAATTTAGCCAACGCAGTTGTGAGGTCACGTCTTTTAAAACTATAAACATCTCGCAGTACTCCATTTTTTTTTTAGATTTGAAGAATTTTCTGTCTAATTTATTAACTATAAAATTTTCTGAGCATTTAAATAAAAAATGATATAATGTTTACTATTCCAACTTTTTATGCAGAATTTAAATATGTCAATAACTAAAATTTGAAAAACTATTAGAGTTTCCCTTTAAATCAATTAATCCAGTTTATTATTAAAATATGATTGGACATTTTTGTTGTACAGTGAACAGTTAATCATATTGCAGGTTACTGTTCCATGCATTCGATTTTGTCACTGAACCTAGAATGAATTCAAGAAAAACGATTATAACATAACAGTTAAACTTGAATCTGAAAGACATTGTTGCATTAGTGTCCCTTTTTAGCATGGAAAAAACAGTATAGTATTTAGTAGAAGCAAAGTTAGCTAGTAACTACTTGTATAGCATGTATATTGAAGATTTAGTTAGGTAATACATTATTTGGTTATTTGTATTATATTGTTAATAAATTTTGAAAATACATTCTCTATTACTAAGGGATGTTACCGGGTACTGGAATGAGGGGGGTGCCAATAAAGTGCCAGGGGCCAGCTATGCTTACTACACCTCTGATTTGTGGTTTTAGTTAAAAGTTATAGCAGTTTTTCTATTTTGTATATAACTTCATTCTTTTAAATTGTATATTACATTTTGATAGCATTCTAAAAAAAAATGTTTTTTTTAATTCTAAGGAAATCATGAAAGTTTAACCATGAACCAGATGTATGGTTTTGAAGGGGAAGTCAAATCAAAGTATCCTTCATCATTGTGCAGTGTATTTAGAAAGCATATTTTTTAAACTAGCAGTAGATAGTTTTCAATTTATCAATGCTACTTTTGACAGAAAAAACTACTTACTAAAATCTGCAAATGTTTTTTTAATTTTTATTTAATTTTTTATGTATTTATTATTTTGCTGTTCATTAATTTTGAATGAATATTTTCATTAACTTACAAAACTAGATATTCATCTCAGTTGTGTGAGCTTTTTACAGAAGTTTTTAACTGGCTTCCATTAGCCCACTGTATAAACCAGAAAATATTGGTACACAAATCTTTATTGAATTATTCTGATACAGTTTCTATTAAATATGTCTACAAAGAATAAGAAGAATGTATTGTTAAGAAAGATAAATGCAATACAAATATTTATATATTTAGTTTTGCTCCAATATAAATCCTGACATTCCAATTTTGTAAAGATCTAAAATGAGACTTTTTAAAAAACACATTAATTACTTTTGTATAGCATGCTTAGTGTGTTCAGGTCCTCTTGTTGTAAAGGAGAAGGTTTCCATGTTGCCTTTATTCAGCAAACACAACTCATCTCAAGACAATACCCCTTGATTGGTAGTCAAGTAGCTTATACCACTCAGCCACACGGAATAGAATTTTTAGTCTTTTAATCATTTTCTTTTTAGCAAAAATTAAACTTCTTAAATTCGTTTTTGTTGTATTTGAATTAATCGTCATGTGATTTCTGACCTACTAATTAAATAAATGTTATTTTTAAAACCAGTTTCTTAAAACTATTCCAGGTTATGCATGGTGGTCTGTTTTCTTCAGATGATGTTTCACTTGATGACATAGCCATGACACCTCGTAACAAACAACCTCCAGAAAGTGGTGAGTTCTTTACTCTGTTCTTGATAGCCAGCCATTCTTTAGTATGAAATCAGAAGAGAAAACTATTAGATATTTAACATATTTGCGCTTACAGTTGTGTTCCATTATAGTTCATTAATCTATCTTTATTCAGTATGCTCACTTAAACTTTGCCAAGTAGTTCATTTTTTTTACTTCTAGTTGATGTAGATGAATAGATTGATGGAGCTTAAGGTCTGTTTTACTTGCCTTCATTTGACTCAATTTTAGATTTTTAGAATGATCTGTATATTTTTTGGCAGTACTTTATCAATGGTACTATTACATCCAATTGTGTACTAATTAAAGATGAGATTATAATCAACATTTTAAAGAATCTATTTATTTAGTATCAGCTGTTGGTTGACAACTTACACATGAATGCTCCTTTCGTCTAATATAGCCCTCAATGTTGATTTGTATAGTTCTATCTAGCCTAAAGATCAAATAGTGGCTTAATTGAAGTTTTCTTACCAAACTCATTTTTTTATGAGTTTCATTGCCCAAATACATGTTTGTGTCATGACTTGAAGGTTTAACTGATTTAATTCTATTCTCTGTAATGTCAACAAAAAAAAAGTTTATTGTTTCTGAATGATGTTTGCATCTCCTTTACATATTTATTATTTATTTATTTTGCTTTCTACCTAGGCATAATGTGTGAGCTGCTTTGGTCAGATCCACAACCTCAGCTAGGACGTGCACCCAGTAAAAGAGGAGTTGGAGTTCAGTTTGGTCCAGATGTAACCCAAAAATTCCTAGAGAAGAATAAACTTGAATATGTAGTCAGGAGCCATGAAGTCAAGAATGATGGCTATGAAGTCATGCATGATGGCAAATGCATTACCGTTTTTTCAGCACCTAATTACTGGTAAATTATTTTTATTTATTATTATATGGGTGTGAGGAAAATAGATATTTTCTAAAGAGTCTTTTAATGTGTTCAAAATAGAAAACCTTGAAGTTAAGTTTAGATCTATTTTTCATTTTGTATTAATTTTCTTTTCAGTGATACGATGGGAAACAAAGGGGCTTACATCAACATTACGGGTGATAATCTAACACCAAAATTTACTACATATGAAGCAGTTGTAAGTTATTAAGAACTCATTTATGTTCTTATTTTAAATATCAATTTAGCATATAAATACATGAAAACAGTCAGGCCTTAAAATATTGGCATCAAGTTATATCCTATTTCAATGTTAGAAGACGTTACTTAAATAGTTTCTTTTTTGTGTGTGTGTATATTAGGTTTATTTTGATTACAAATATAATTTTTTTTTTTTTTGCAGCCTCATCCGAACGTGAAACCAATGGCATATGCAAACCCATTTTTTGGATTATTTTAACTCCACTGATGTTTTAGAAATGTGATTGTCTGCTGCAAGTGTAAATAGAGAGTATATGAGTTGATTGTTCAATGTATAAACAGAATTGTTAAAGACTTGACAGCCTCATGTTAAAGACTTGACAGATAGTCTCTTGTTAAAGACTTGACAGATAGTCTCATGTTAGAGGCTTGACAGTCTCAGGTAGTTAAACACATCCACTTGATGCCCACAATTAGTTCTCTTTGTTTTAAATCTCATGTGTCCCTCCACATGTTATTGTTTTATATTATCTCAAACAATGATTACTCAATTACAGAAAGTTTTAGTTTTTAACTGTTCCTGTGTGGGTACAGTTTTGTTGCTGTAGCAGTGTCATAGTTTTTTTTTTCATTTGTTACTGTATGCTTTAGATATGAACAGTGTTGTAGCTGTTTAGTATTCTATTGACAACTTTTAAGAATTAAAAAAAAAAAAATGTTTTTGTCATTTTAGTGATGCCTTTAGGACCATACTGTTTTTATTCTACTTAAGGTGACATTTGCTCAATCTAAGATCCCTGGTTTTATGTGGCCCTTCATCAGGAAATGAGTTGTAATGCACTGCTGCCTACTAGATAGCTATTGGGCAAATAATAAAGAGTAACCGTTTTTTTTTTTCCTAATAATTTGTTCATTTTTGCACACTTTTTTTTTTTAAATTATTTGAAGTCACAGCTTGTAAAGTTAATTAATGTTTTGTTTTTATATATATAGAATAGTTTTATCAACAAATAGTAGCCTTAAACTGTTATGTTTCTTGTCCTTTTTTTAACCGTTTGTTAGATATTGTACAAAATCAAATTTTAGAGGTGGGTGTCTTTGAGTCGGTAGCTTACATAGCTTCAAGTGAGCTGCTCTGATTTGGTAGCTTCAAGTGAGCAGCTCTGAGTTGGCAGCTTAGAGAATATGCTTATTAGTGAAATGTCATTCAATCAAATAAAGAAATGATTCTTGATGGAAGGTCACATTTTAAAAATTATCAGGAAAAATGTTTTCTTACCTTGAAAGTTAACTCAATAAAATTGCTCTTGAAAGAAGTGAATTAGTTTAACAGAAAGGATGAGATGCAATTCTTTATACTGGTACTTCACAAAAAGTGGAGGACATTATATGTTGTGTACTTGAACTGTTTACTGAACTGGTATGCATGACTCTATTGTTAGTAGTTTTGTGAGCTAATGCAGAGATAAAATAAAATTGTATTTTGTTGTGTTTTTTTTACTTAAAAGAAAAGAATTTTTTTGTTTTTGTACTACTCCAGATCTTCATCATTAAGTCTAGTTTGTTGAGTGACTAGACAACTGTGATCAGTTAGTTCAAGAAGTTATAAGACTTGCTCAATATCTTAATGCAATCAAATGTTCAGACAGCTTATTGTACCTACTTATTCCAGTTTACACTGTAGCTGGGTTTCTGTAAACTAGCTGAGTGTATTTAATTTAAAAAAATAATGAATAAGTAAACTTTTGGAGCACATCATAGGTGAAGGTTTTATAACAAAAAGAAAATTAGAATTATTTATTGCATTACAATATTGTCAACTGTAATTTGTGGTTGTTCCAAGAAATATGAAATATGTTCTGAACTGTATTTATCTTTAAAACGTTAATTTTAAAACTAGTGAAACTTTCTTATTCCATATGCTAGGACTAGTTTAGATAAGTGCTTCTTCCCTAGTGCCATTAGAGCATGGAATGGGTTGCTTGAATCAGTCAGGAAAACCAATGACTTGGCAGAGTTTAAAGTCTCAAATTTAAATTAACATGCAGGACTAGATTAACACATGCATATATATGCCATTACGTGCAGGTCGTAATATTATCTTCTCTGTAATTGATAAGGTTAGATTTGTCTGGACGGTTTATTGAATTAGTTGATTGTGACAACACAGTTCCCCCCCCCCCCCTCAATAATAGCATCTCTTCGTGTTCAAAACTTGTGAATCGGTTGTCTCGAATGTGATTTAGTGTTTTTTCCCCTGTAGTTATAATTGTTCCCCTTGTGTTGATGTATACATTCCTTATCACTTAGTATCAGGTAGAAGATAAATCTATGTAATAGTCTTGTCACTCTCTGATGTCTGGTTGAACATATCTATGTAAAAGTCTTGTCACTCTCTGGTGTCTTGTTGAACATGTCTGTAATAGTCTTGTCACTCTGAAGTATCACATTTACCTCAGTTCTAGAGTTAAATGTATATTATTTCAGTAAACTGCACATTATATGGCTAATTCATGAACAATTTAAATAATACAATGATCTGAAGAAATTTATCTTGAATAATCTCTAACTCAAATTCCAACATAGTTTACAGTACAGTAATATTCACATCCGTCGATGGACTAAATAAGACATAAAACGGCGGTGTATCAAAGAACATAATTCGCTTGATCAAAAATGAATATATGTAACAGATTGATTTGGAATTCTAACAGCTCTAGATCTAGAGATTTGTATTAACCATGCCATTCACGTTAGTGCAATCAGTCCAACCAAAGAGTGCTGGCAGTACAAAATGCTGGATTCCCCATGCAGAGGATGAAGGACTGAGAACAATGGAACTATTGATGGAAGAGAAAATAAGCCGACGGTAAGCTCAATATCAATGGATAAAATAAAACGCGATTAAGGCTGCTTTTGTGATACCTGTAATAGTAGACCTAAATAATATGTTTTGTCTGGCCAGCAATGCTAATGTGACCTATATGCTGCTGACATGTCGAATGAATGCGCTAGTTGACGGAAAAATAAAGGGTGGGGGAGGTGATATGCCTATCATTTACAAGAATAAATAAGGCCTACTTTACGGTGCTCACATTACTTTAAACAGGCATTTCCCATAACACCTCTGCATGTTTAAGATCAAATTTGACCAATGCTAACAGCCTATCTACCGACATGCTTATCTTTCCGTGAGATGAGGATTTATCTAGATAGCCCAATGTAAGTTCAGGTCTAATCAACGTTCTCTTCACACTGTCACACTGCTGGATGTTCACTTTTTGTTCTCTATTTAGATTCATGAGTTATTTATGACCTGATGGGCTCTTCCAAAATAAATGTTCCGAACTAAATTCATTATTTAATGCATATAAATATCAAAATTGATTAACTCAAAACTAAAATAAAGATCTACTGTTTCATCCTTCTGGAGACTTGAATTTAAGTAAACTAAACATAATCAGACTGATGCGCTTGTTAGGGTCATGGCCATATTCTCTTATGATTGCGAATCTTAGATGCTACCTCCAGTTGAACTAAAGAGGAAGATTCTAGCAATGGATGCTATTGAATGTATGTAACACACACAAAGAGTGCATCACCAATGTTGTTTGTTTGTACGTGTTTCGGATGTTACTTAATTTCCTAGTCCAAACCTCCCGCAGGACGACGGGGAAAGGTACGAACCCGGGACCATCAACAAGTCTAAACGACAGTCCAGCGCGCATACCGCACGACCAGGCAACCACCCTGGAGATTCGAAACAGATGGACCCCACGGTAGCATACTGACAATAACTGTCCAAAAAAAAAACGCTAACTAAAACTGTATGGCCAAATTACAAGGTGACCAGAGCTTGTAAAGACCTTCCTTCAGGGAACAGTACCAGAGAAAGAAGATCCAGACGGAGAAAGAGATGGGAAAACAACATCAAAGAATGGGCGGACCTGTCATTGAAAGATATTCTATTCAGGACAAAAGAATGGAGAAAGACGGTCACATATGCCTGCTGCCCAACGGTTCAACAGACTAATGGATAGGGGAAATCTTAATGTTTGCAATTTATTCATTGTATTTTTTTAACACAAGGCCTTTGTATAAATCACGATAGCTAATAAAAAAAATTAATAACATATTCCACTATTATGGTAACTTTTATAAAATAACTTTCCAAGTAGACTATAATTAGGGCCATTTTTTTTCTACGTCTTAACTGTAGGCTGCCTGGGCTATTGCACTTTCATGGCACACGTAATGGCCGAGCGCTGGTAGTCTTAGGCCTATCATCAATGTAAAAAGCCGGCTTCTATAATAGGCAAGCAATGTAGCAGACTAGCTAGTGTTACAAGTTTGAAATTAAATACTTTTTTTTTTGTTTTGTTTTACAGTTTTCAAAAATGGTGCCGAGCTTGCGTCAGTGAACATTGTTGTCTGGAGAATCAAAATAAGCGGAAAAGAAATACATCAGAAGAGAATATGCAAACCCGGCTTCAGGCAATTAAGAAAAAACGAAAAGCTCTTGAAAGCTACCTGGACATAGTAGATCGCCTAATCACTTCTAGCCATTACGACATTCTACACAAACGTTTTCAGCCCACAACTGATAACCAGCTACCAGTTTGGCTTGCCGAGGTTTTGAGAGCAGAGCTAATTTTGCCTTTAGTGCCAACGTTTCCTACTTCAGCTTCTTCATTCGCTGCTTTGTGTTCCAGTGCGGGTCTGTGTGCTGTTAATAAAGAGCTGCAAGAAGAGTATCTGCGAGAAGCTTCGTATGCCAGACGATTACATTTAAGCAGTCCTAAATCCAAAGTCAAGCGTGAGAACATTTCATTGATTATTGTTGCAGTGCAAGAGGTAATTACCGGAGGTCAAAACACAAGCAACGTCAAAATCACAGAAACTTGTTCACCCAAAACAGAAACATATTCTCAACTAAACGATTCCACAGCTGCTACTTTAACATTATTACAAAGCAAATCTTCAGACTTTGTCAGTGGACAATTAGCATGTGAAAAGATAATAAAGTGGGTTGTTGATTGCGGCTGTGAAAATGCAAAGATTACTGAATGTGGAGAAGACCGAGTAGTAATACAAGGTAAATTACTGGAGTCTGACCTGTCAACTGTGACTAGAGATCCTGGTGGTCTAGCATTTAAGTTGATCTTGATGGTTGGCGATCGTTCTGAAAGGCGGATGCAAATCAAAGGAACTTTTTTCAGGAAATCAACCATTTCTAACTATGATCTGCGATGGAAATATACAGTTGATATCTCCACTTTATAGTTTGACATGGAAATACACAATTAATCTGTCCATTTAAAATTATATTTGACATAAATATATAGAGTTAATATTTTCACTTTATATTTGATTTTAATATATACAGTTGATATACTAAATGTGTAGTTCTCAGAATTTCTCCTCTTTCTCCTAAAACATTTGTCTAACTAGAGTTACTTGTAAATTGCCAGAAAAAAAGGGTGGTTTCGTTAACTCCATAATATTGTAGTTCAGCTTTTTTTTAATAAAAAATTTTGCTACTTATTTCCCTCACCCAAACCAACCAAAAACATGTTCGCTTGGATCTCACCTAAGTCAGCTAAGGGGTCTAGAAGAATCCCCTGTCCCAGGCGTTTTCCTGCATCATGAATCTCAGAAATTCATTTTCCTGATGTCAACAACGCAATATTTGTCCTAGTGAAAAAAAAAAAAAGAGCAGTTTAAATTAAGTTTAATTTTAAAAAAGGCTAACATGAGCCGATACAAAAATCTGAGAAAGATTTGAAGCAGCCCACCTATATGCTTTTTTTTTTTTTTTTTTTTTTTTTTTTCTTGGTGAATTTTCGTAATAAATATAAAATTTTATTCTGCTATTTTTTAATTTGAATTTCATTAATAAATATATACGACTTAAAAATCGCTGAAAAATACATTTGAAGCTGATGAATTTTCAATAATGCATTATAAACTAAGAAAAGGTCTAGCAAAAACTGGAATGCTTGGCTAGGGCTTAGGGGTATACGAGATAAAATGTTTGGGAACCACTGATCAAACTCAATATCTAGATCTATAAAACACCTAAGGTGACAGCTTTAACTCTTGTTTAAAAAAAAATAATAATTTAAGCCCAATATAAACAAGGGAGATCAACCTGCATTTTTTGAAACATTGTAACCATCTTTATTGTTTTGAACATGTCAAGTTAATAGTATCTGAGAACGTAAAGATATATTAGAATATGTAGGCCTATGCCTATACCAGTTTCTTAAATTAGTCATCATTAAGATCTAGATCTAAAACAATTATGTTTATTATTGAGGAAAAAATACTAGAATCTAGATACATTCAGGGATTCGGAGAGACCAGAGACAAAAGTCTTGAAAAGTCACAAACTAAGTCTAAGTGTGACAAAGTTGATAAAGTCAAAGTAGATGACTAGATCTAGTAGTAGATGTAGTAATAAAAAAAAAAGGCATTTTTACTATTTTTAGTCCCACCCATGATCAATATTTCAATCATCAATGACATCAAAGATGATCAAATTAAAAACAAAAGAAAAAATACTTGTTTCGGTCACAGATTTTTTTTTGCTTTACAAAGGCTAAAGAAGGCTAATTTTTGGCCACTAAAAATTTAATAATTCCATCATAATTAACTCAGCAATATAAAATTGGTATCATTGGAGATCATTTCTCAAGCTCTATCTAAAGAAATAGGTTCCATTGCATTATGATCATTTTGAAATTTTTATCGAAGTACCTAATGTAATTAAAAAATTCACTAAAGATCATCATAAGAGTTTAGGGAAACTTCAAAACTAAGAAAATGTGACCCTGATAAAGGAAGATTTTATAAAGGGAAAACATAACAAAAACTATTAAAAAAGTTTTTAAAACCTCTCTTGCATAAATTATTTTAAATTAATAATGAAATTAATTTTAATGACTCAAAACTTAACCACTTATACTTGCAATACCAAAAAGACTTGTAATCTAAAAAGGATTAACTTTTTGAATTATCAGTGGTCTAATCAATTTTGTGGACCAGTTGGTTTTTTTTTGGGGAGGGGGGGGGGTATTTGGAAGAATGTTTCTGTGCTGCATTTTCAAAAGCAACTATAAATTGGAATTTGAACTTTGGGCTTCCATGATGGGAGGCCAATATGTTTTGCTACTGAGCTATACTATTCAAATACTTATATATAATTGAAGATTTTATTAGTCTTTTATTTCTAAATTTTTATCGAATAACCTAACTCTGTACATTAGCCTACTGTTTTATTATTTAACACATATATAACAATATTAATTATGAATAATTGATTAAATAACTGGTTAATTATTTGATTGATTTAAGTGTTATCATCAACAATGAATAATTGTGCAAAGTTTCAACTTGATTTGAAAAAGGGAAATGGGAGAAATATCGTGTGAAAGACTTTGACCAGACAGACAGATAAAGTGGGTTGATATAAGTAAGGTACAAAATTATTGCTAATACAGCCAGTTATTTAACTTGTTTTTATAAATGTTTACAAACAGTCTCAAAATACTTTTTTTTGCTACTTTTAAAACATTCAATGATCAGCCATATTATCAAATACATTTCTAGAGGCACAAAAGCAGATCACTAACACTTTGAAAGACATTTATAGTACATCTGGAAAAAAAACCTCACATTGCTCAGATGGAAAGCCAATAGCCTACACATCACATTTGTCAGTAAGTTGAAACACAACAGACTGGCACACTTTGTTTCTTGTAACTTTTTGTTTCTTTTTAAGCAACACACTTTTGTTTTATATATATATGTAGCACATGCGAGACTGTCGGAGAGACTAAAGGTCATTTTGAGTTTTAGTTCTTAGCAAATAATTTATAACTTGTAAGATAAAGAGTCTTGAGTTCAACTTAGAATTTAATTTTAAGGACATTCAATAGTTATATTTTAGTACTTGATTTGTATGCATAGTGTTAAGCTCAACTGCACAGAGCTACAAGTTGAAGAATAAATATGGTAACTATAAAAAAAAAGTTGTAAACATACATGCTGCATATTGAGATCCTTAAAACATCACATTAATAATTTCTCTATCCTGAAAATATATGTAGATAGTTCAATGCGTTCAATCTGAAGTGTAACTCTTAAATTAATTAATATATTTCAAACTCAGAAACACTATTTGGTTTGCTGGGTAACATAATATTAGATCTCTGTGGAATGTAAAAAAAAAATATTAGAGTACAATTTTTGTTGTCTTGCTATATGAATTGTAATCTAATAGTTCTAAAATATTGCAGAGAAAATGACAAGTCAAAATGTTTCCTCACAAAAAAAACTGCCTTTATAATAAAATCTCCATGTGGCAAAAGAAAGCAGATGAACACAAAGAAAAACAGTTATTGAATCCATTTTCTGAATGGCCTGGAGCATCTCACAGGAAAGCATTAGATAAAAATGATCCTAATTATGGTCGACCAGTGGAGGGGTCACTGGCAGAGTACAGAGGCAAACAAGCTGGTCATCATATTAGTGGAGAAATTGTGGAACTTTGCCATGTTATTCGAGAAATTGGTAGGCCAACTCACATTATGTATTCATTTCTCTCTTTAATTGTTATGTTTTGTTTATTTTTTTACACAAAGTTTTCTGTGTGTGATGCAGTGCTTTTTTTTTGTGATGGTACGCATCAGTACGGCGTACTGGCACTTTTTCAATGTGGGGACAATTATTACTTTTCTTGCATTTTAACATTTATTATTAATTTATTAGTTGTTAAAAGTTAGGCAATCCATCACTGAGTACCGGCACCTATTTTTTTTTACAAAATATGCACTGGTGTGATGTAAATATTTTTTTTTGCATTTCACAGTGTGTACTGTAGAGTAATTATTTCTAAGTATAAGAAATATAAATAAATAGATATAAAATAAATAGCCTTCTTTTCTTAGAATAATTAAAAGCTCAATATCTATCCCTTGATTTTCATCATAGGGGTGCTGTAACTGTGGCATTTTACGTCTCGAGAAACTATCTTTTCCCTTTGCAACTTCTTGTGTGACTAAAGAGGCCAATCCTTGATACACAGCTGCGATTGCAGGTTTGGCATATATAATCACCAGGCGCCGTTGCATTTTCACCCTTCTTTCTGCTTCTGTTGTGTATGACATCTGCAATCCGTGACCCTTCCATTATGCTCTCACTCTCCATATGGATCTATCCAGTGCCACCTCTTCCCAGCTGCTAGTGTCGATTTCTCAGCATTCAGTGTCCAACTTTCACATCCACATTTGAGTACAGGGACCACTAAGAAGAATATAGTTTTAATTTTACTTGGAAGCTGATTTTATTCTTCCGGATTTTCTACAGTTTACTCATTATGGCAGATGCCAAGCACAAACGGTTGTAATTCCTTTTAGTGATCTTCCATCTCTTGTTGTGTGTGACTCTAGATATTTAAAAGAGTCAACTTCTTCAAATGTTTGGCCATTCAACTGTATGCATCCTCTGGTATTTTCTCCACCCCAGACTTGTACTTTGCATTTTTTCAGCATTAATTTCCATACCAACTGCTCTAGCTGCAGCTTCCAGTTTTGAAGTAAGGTCTTGTAGTTGGTCTGCAATTTCTGCAAACCTGAGATTGAAAATAGCCCCCCCCCCCCCCCCCCCCCCATTATGGTAAAGCTATAAGTAAATTATTCCAGAGTTTCCATCAAATATATATTATAGAAATGTTTAAAAGAACTGGGGAGAGAATGCATCCCTGCCACACTTTCTCCAATTTGGTTGTTTAGAAGTATTGAACTATTTGCATTGTGGTAAAGGGCTTTGATAACATTTATAATGTTCTTATCTTGCCAATAAGTAATATTAATATATATAAAAATAACTCTTAGACTTACAACACTTCATTCCTTCTTTAAAAATTCAAAATTAAAAAAAAAGTATTTACAAGATTATGTAACACAAGGAGTGGGCATTCCCTATGGGTATGTTTTGTGCACACGTTACAACAAGTGAATTATCAACAGTGACCAAGAATTAACCATTAGGGTCCATTATTAGGATTCACAAAATTATAGGAAAAGATACAAATTCTGCTTTCTTTCATTTCGGTGCAGGGGTGATATTTGACATCAGCAAATTGGCAATGGTCAAAGTAGTTGGATTCATGGATTCTTAAAACTCTAGGCCAATAAAAGTTTCCTTCCTGTGTGAACAGTTGTTCTGTCTGGGAGTGATCCAAGCAGATGCAAATAAATGACATCCATATTCTATGTACAACAACAGCCTGTCCCTTGAGGAACAGCTTGTGGACTGTGACAGCTCTTTGGGCTCTCTTCAAATCCCAGTGCAATAAACAAACTTCTCAGGCACCCCAATGGGAATCTTGTTTTGCTACTCTATTGGTCTAGACATCTCCCCTAATGACAGTTTCCACCTTTAGAGTTGGGTAGTCTACCCACTCTCTTGATATTCTTCTTGAATATTTTATGCTCTGTGTTTGTTCAAATAATTGTTACAGACATTATATCCTTGATCATTTTTAATTTACAATCTCTTTTGGAGGAAGATATTGTAGTTATTTCTTTTATGCAATTGCATTGGGGGAAAAAACTTTTAAAAAAAGTATTGTGTTACTTTTGTATTATTAGTTTAAAAAAAAAAATCCACTGCTTTCTTTACTCATAGGTACACCAGGATTAAATGGAAGCTATATGATCAAATTTGGACAACTATTTGAAGCTTACACCAGAATATCAAATAAATTAGTCGGCATGTTGTTGAGAGCGAGGAAACAGGGCTTGGTGACATTTGAAGGAGAGATGCTGTATCAGCGGAGAGATGACGATGTCCTCATCACATGTATCCATGTTCCAGATCTGTAATGCTTTTAACATTTTGACCATGGGCGTAGCCAGGATTTTTTTCAGAACCCCCCCCCCCCCCTCCCAGCCGCCATATATATATTTAAAAGGGGTCTGGGTGAGCACCACACCCATGATTCAGACATATATATATATATTATGTGTGTGTATGTTATTAATCTATTTAATTCTGACCCTTCATTCTTTCAGAAGACGTCTATTGTGCCCTAGAATAGGTTCTTACTGGAGTTAGTGGAAAGACTGTAGACACCCCGCAACTTGCCAGCTAAGGGGTCTGGGTGAGCACCACACCCATGATTCAGACATATATATTATGTGTGTGTATGTTATTAATCTATTTAATTCTGACCCTTCATTCTTTCAGAAGACGTCTATTGTACCCTAGAATAGGTTCTTACTGGAGTTAGTGGAAAGACTGTAGACACCCCGCAACTTGCCAGCTAAGGGGTCTGGGCGAGCACCACACCCATGATTCAGACATGTTCGAGATTTTGCTTTTAACATGTAGACATGTTCGAGATTTGCAATTTTTTTTGAGTAGCCAACTTTTTGATGCTGTGATTTAATGACTTTTTTTACTTTGATTAATTTTTCTCTGTTAATACCAGTGCCTGAATTATTTGTTATTTTTATTAAAGTTTTCTTTTACAATAACATTTAAATTTAAATAGCAGTTAAAAACTGCTAATTAATATTAGAATTATTGTAAAGTTTGATTCATAATCCAAATTTCGTGTAGAAAAGTTTATTTTCTTTGTTGTTTTGGTTGAAAAGAAAATGGTGTCAAAAATTGTGTTCTCAATAGATTCTATCCATAAAATGTAATATTTCTTTCATAGATTATTACTCTTTTTAACATATTCTGTAGTAATGATTTTTGGAATCTGTGCAATCATTGTTTATTTATTGAAGCTTTGTTACAAAGTTAATTGCAATTGAATCCAATGTAAACTTCCTGAGCATTTGAAATAGGGTTAAAGGAGTTGAGCATTCATTTGTTTTTCACATTAAGTCATGCTATATATGTATACCTTGTACATTTATCATGTTGATCTATTATTTATATTTATTTTCTACCATTTCTACTGTCTCTCATTAGATCCTTTGGTCTCAGAGATTGTAAAGTACACAAACTATTTTTTATGATGTGAACTCTTTCAATTGGAAGTAAGAAAAATAAATAAAAATCCTTATGCTTGATAGAATATACTGGATTTTTTTTATTATTATTTTTTATTTTGTAAATAAAAAATAAAATACAAATGATTAATTAAGATAAATAATTTAAGCTACTGAAGTTAACTGAGATGATTTCAATGAGATTTTTGCTCGAGTTCAAATGTAAACTACTGAAATGACAGCACCGCATGTATCTATATGTTCCAACTGACTAGAAATTAAAGACAGGAATGGCTGCCTGGATGATTTCACACTAACCATTATTCTCTGCACCTGCAAGAGTCTTAGAGTGAAAATAAAATGCCATAACTATCCACAATGTGTTATAATTTTTGACCTAATTACACATTTAAGATTTAAATATGACAAGTTAAAGATGACTTAAAAAATTCATTTCATTATTTTATTTTCATTGCATTTTTATTTCTGCAACATATTAACATTGAAAACATTTGACATCAATAAAAGTATTTAAAAGAAAGTCATTTCAATTCCAATATCCCTGTACAAATAATAGGTATCAAACCTGTCAATGTAACAAAGAAGGATGATAGATAATCAGGTCCTAAAGAATCCCCTGACCTTAACATAACTTCTGGCACAATAACAGAGAATCAGAACAAGGCAATCCCTTCTAGGCCCTAAACATCTGTTGTCTAATTATAATTCAAACCATCACTAAAAATAAAAAACTAGATTGGGCTATGAAAACATTTTTTTCATAAATTTAAAACTAGATTATGACAGAGAATGTTTTTAACTAACCTTACTTGCTTGTAGGTTAACTGTTTTTTTGCAGGTTAACTGGTGCTTGCAAATTTGTAGAATAAAAAAAAAAGATTCACATCTCTAACATATGTACAATAAAAATACTTATAGGCCACATTTTAATTTGATACATTTTCCCTCTCATATCTTTGCAAACTTCTCATGACATCTGGGAACCAATTATATACATTCACCTAATATTTATTCCCAAACACAAAGACTCAATATGAAATTGTCTTCACAAATATTCATCACCTAATTGCAGACTTCTCTCTTTGCTGGGCCTGGATGGTCTTGGAATCCTCCCAAGGTCGAGGTCCTCGAATATTTTGCCAGTCATCAAGGTCTTTCTTTTCAATCTCCTATAGGACCAAGATCAAAAAATTAAAATTCAATGCTTTTTGACAAATAAAGTTATTTAAAATATTTTAATAAAATAATAGTAATTGTACGAAAAACTGTTAAACCTCTTTGTTTTGTGGAAAAAGAACGAGAAGAAACCATAAGATAAAATAAACATTCCAGATATAAAGAATCTTTTTGTTCTTGAGCTTCTAATTCAAAAATAGTTTACTCACTGATGACTCAAGCACCTTGGAGGAGTTGAGAAGATGATAATATAGTTTTTAATAGCAAGATCAAGTTATTAGACATAACATGAATACCTCTCTTGTGGAACATCCATGTAAATATGAACAGCTTTAAACTTTTGATCTGACGATAGTTTGTAAGTACTTTAATCAAAACCAAGAGAAGAATGTCTTACTTACTTTTAACATTTCCTCACAGACAGCATCAGCATCAACAGTTTTGATGCCCAGCTTTTCAGCTTCTTCAGGGGTGAGCTAAGAACAAACATATATAGACAGCTTTAAAAAATGTCTGCTGCTAGTAAAAGAAAATCAAGGCTTATATCAAAACTAACTACCAAAAAATATTTTGGCAGTGAAAAATCAAAGTGTTGGGTGTGTTTAGTATGAGTTAAAGTGAAGTTCATAACTAATGCATTGATTTTTCACTACAAAAATTATCTTCTACGTTTTAGTGCATTTAAATATCGGTGACGTGTTTATTTTTAAAAATTATTTATTATTTTCAACTTTTAGTCTAAAACTTCTTCAATCATTTTTGACCACTGATGTCTGTGATAGTAAACATGATTATTTTGTCAGGCCCGTCCTGTTATTGTAACCCAGTAACCCACATTGATGGCATGTCGAAAGAATGTGCTAATTAGCAGATAGGGGGGATAATTTAATTCCTTTTAGGCCTATACATATGGACAATCTAACATGAATAAAGCAGCATTTAAACAGACAAGAAAGTGTTTGTTAGTCTCTACTAGCCTACTATTACATGGTGTCAGATGGACTGACTCCACCCGCCACAACTGCTGGAATTTAATGGAAATGTTGCAGAAAACTGGAGAAGTTTTAAACAGTCGTTTCAAATTTACACCATAGCAAGTGGACTTGATACTAAAAGTAAAGAAGTACAGTCCATGACTTTACTACATGTTATTGGCCAGGAAGCAGTCCAAGTATACAATACATTCCAGTGGACAGTCGAAGAGTGCGAAGACTGCGTTATCAGGAAGTCTTTTCATACACTGAATTGCATTTTAAACAAGTTTGAACACAAATACTGTCTTCTGAGGAAGAATGTAACGATTGAAAGGCATATTTTTGTCCAGAGAAGTCAAAATGAAGGAGAAACCTTTGACAGCTTTTCGACCGATCTCAAACTCAAGGCAAGGTCATGTGATTTTGAATCACTAAAAGATTCACTAATTAAAGACCAAATAGTAGGTGGTATAAAAAATGACAGCACAAGAGCAAGACTTTTAAGAGAACCTGATCTGAACATTATAAAGGCTGAACACATTTGCTGAGCAGTGGAAGCAACTGAATGGCAACTCAAAGTCATGAAAGAAGAATGTGACCTTCAAGCGGTGTCTTCAGGTACAAAGAACTTCAGTAGAACGAAATCAACCTTGAACTACGGCAATTGTGCCAGACAACTTTTACCAATGCAGTGTCCAGCTTACGGTAAAATATGTCACAAAATGAACCATTTTTCTAATGTATGCAGATCAAATAACATCCAATCCATCAATAACAAGACTGAAGCTACAGATGATACCAAGTCTGAAACTTCCTTAATTGGCACTATAGGTTCACAAAACCATTGTAATGAGTGGAATACAGTTATCACTCTTGAAAACAAAACAATAACATTTACTATCACAATGTCTTAAGGTTACAAAAGATTAAAATATTTAGTAATCTTTATGTAAACAGAAAAAGCCTTTGTGAAAATGGTAATTTAGATTTGTGCTCCAAACTTTGGCCTTACCATTCACCAAGAGAAATCACACATGCATGTAGTGTTATAGTTTAAGTGCCACACACAACGTATCGATATAAAAACAAAATTAATTAATAAGGACTAATTGATTAACTGATTGGTTGATTTTTTTATTGTCATCAAGCATGAGCTTGTATGCAAAATTTGATTACAATTGGATGAGTAGAAGTGGTTGAAAAATGGATTCAAACAGAAAAGAAACATACAGAGTGATCAATTTAATAAGAGTGTTAGGTGTTGTACAAATAAATAAGGCTCATACCTTTTTGGCTTGTCGAAATTCGTATCGAATACTTGAAAACTGTTTCAGGTAATATGAGCCAGCTCCCACAAAAATCTACAGGGAAAAGATAAAATAATTTAATTTGTCCAAACGAATGAAAACTTTAGATTGACTACAATTGTCCACCTCAGCAGTACTAGTCAAAAAGAAAATAAGTAAAGTTCCCCTTTCAGATCATGCAGTCTATAGAAGTAATTCCAAACCTTTACAAGGAGGACACTAGTCTGGTGTATTTCAACAAAAATATTGGGGACTGGTTTAAAACCACAGTTAGAATAAGACATGGCTGCTGAATCTCACCAACACTTTTCAATATCTTCCTTGAAAGGATAATGGAAGATGCTCTAGATGGCTATGAAGGTACTATAAGAATTGGAGGAAGAAGAATTACTAACTTGCACTTTGCTGATGACATAGATGGCTTAGCAGGGACAGAAGAACTAGCTGACTTGGTCCTGCACATAGACAAGAAATGCTGAAAAAACTCAAATTATGGCCAATAGTCAACAGGGTTTTAAAAGAGGCATAAGCATTGTAGGTGAAAAGCTGACAAGTGTCAGTAGTTTTAAAATACCTTGGCACTATCGTTTCAGATGAGGGAACCAAACCAGAACTACTGGCCCGAATTGCACAGTCCACCACAGCACTTGCAAAACTATTTGGAAAGACAAAGGCATAGCCTTCAACATGGCCACAATTTTATATCTGCTTGCAAGTCTTGGATGCTGACTCAACTGACTGACAAGTCTAGACGCTAGATTCACTAGCTAGTAGCCAAATCTATATAGATGATTTTAGATCTATTCTAAATCTAGACACAATGTTACAAGTAGTGGCAAGTTAATTAGTGATCTATATTATTTTTCTTTTATTTATTTATTTATCTACTACTCATCATCATCTAGTTACTAGTTATTCTAGGACATTTTAGCCTAGGTAAATAGATTCTACTAGAATCTAGATCTAGCAGTCCTGATCAAGTTATCATCAATGATCAAGCATCTAAAAGTATAATTATATTCTAATCATGATTATGATCATCATCATGTCTAATGATCTAGTATAATTATAATCTATTAGATGTCTTATAAAATCATGTCTATACTAGTATGAATATATGTCTCTTTAACTTTAACTCCTTAGCCTTAATTAGGCTCAATCTTGATCTATTTATGACCTAAGGGTAATAGTATAAACCTACAATAAATGGAATTCCACGCCGAAGAAACTTGCTTTTCATTAGAGTATCCCAGACATTGCGAAAGGTCGCAGACATGATTGTTTCTAAAAAAATAAATCTAAACAAATGGGGGGTCACTCTGAACTGAGAGGTAAATAAGCCCAGACCTATATAATAATATTCATTAAACACATGTGCCTTCAACTATATCAGGGGTTCTCAACCTGTGGATCATCGAAAAAAAAAATTGTTTTTGTCTACCCTACAATTCTGTAATTGTGTATTGGGGGGGGGGGTAGCGGCAGAGTGGGGGATTTGTAAAAAGGGGTAGCCGAGCTTAAAAGGTTGAGAACCGCTGACCTATGTCCTATACCAGGGGTGGGTAACCTTTTTGAATCGGGGGCCACATCAAGAAAAATTTGGGAATGGGGGGCCGCATATAATTTATGTACTTACAAGTTTGAAAAATACGCTAACTGTGTATAATGTCTTTTAGTTCATATTTATACCGTATATTACATTGACTTTTCCATTTTCACAATCCCAATTGAGGAATTACAACCAATTTTACGATTGAAAAAAATTGCTATTGTTTTGTTTTTTTTTACATCACAACATTTCACAAACGCACAGTTCTACATCTTATCTTATCTTATATAATACAGACGTTACTTCAAAAAAGAAGATGATTACGTCCTACGCTTCATGCATTTAGTCATGCATATTAACCAATGACTTAAATTCTGCCAAGTCACTGTTTTTTCTGGCTAGCTCAGGCAACCCATTCCATGCTCTAATAGCACTAGGGAAGAAGGAAGGAGTAATGTGAAGTATTAACTGTTTACACTCATGCGTAACGTTCCCGAACAGTGAAACAAGCTTGCTAGTTGTTATCCTTGTGACTGCTGCTAAATTTAAGTCAGTCAGCATCGACCTGTGATTACACTTGCTTAGTCTCCACAAACAAAACTTGTTCACATGTGTATTTGTATCCAAATAATGTGAAAGTTTAGCAGCAACGTTTTTTAAGTGTTTTAGTTATGCCCTCTGGAGTAGAATCAGTTTCGGCGCTAAATGATGAGCTGATGGTATTGAAAACTGGTTCTTGACGTCTTAATAATTGCTTTTATAAATTCCCCAATTAAGAAATCTTGTACTTTTAACCATTTCACTAGAAATAGTTTCTCTAACTTGCAAAGGCCACGGGATACACATTTGAGACCAAACGAAAATCCGCTGCCAATAGACGGCGAAAAGAAAATCTAAATCGACCACCGGCGGACAATAGTCAAGCCTGCGATAGATGAAGCAAAATATGTAGGCCACAGCTGTGTCTGCATAGCCAAGGGGAGGGCTGAATTCCTCATTAATCTTTGAACTCGAAGAGAGGCCTTATTATTATTATTATTATTATTAGAAATAGTTTCACCGTTCAGCAAAGGAAAATGACAAAGTCTGTTTTTACTGGCTTGTCTTAAGAAATTGGAAAGACTTGATTTAAAAGATTTAACATGCGCTAATATTTCAGCCATCAGAATATTTTGTTTCTAAATCTACAATTACTTTTCGGAACTGAACTGCCTGTGGTTAAGTCCCCCAATACTAATTAGTTAAATTATTAAGATCTGCATGCTCAATTTATATTAAAATTTTATTCAGCTTTGTGCAAACTTTCCTGTTTAAAGTTTATGTTTGGGATATTCTTTAAAAAAAAAAATGTTTTTCTCAGTCAAAGATCGAGCTCCATCGGTTGTTACACTTGCCACCTGAGACTGACAGCCAATAAGAATATCGTTTACTTAAAACTTTTAATAATTAGACAGTTTCAATAATTTATATAGGTATTTAGAAATATTTTGATATATTTGCATTAGTATATGTGTATACTGTGGTCACACCTAATTTCTGTAGGTGTCCGCGGGCCGCTTAAAACACTCCGGCGGGCCGCATGTGTCCGTAATTTGCTCACCCCTGTCCTATACTATACCTTGGAGCTGGACCCTTGGTGACCCAGTGATGTGCAAAATACGACCCGCGGGCCAACTAGGCCTCAGGGAAACTTTGCATTGTGCGGAAGCTGGCATCCACGAAGTGGGGAGCCCGAGCAGACATGCTCCGATCCCTGTATTTAGGAGCAGTCCGATCACAGATAGACTACAGCCTACCTGTGCAAATTTATGGCTTGATAAAATACAGTCCCAAGCACTAAGATTTGTCTGTGGAACCTTTAAGACAAGTCCACAAATGCGGCTGAAATAATGGCTAATATAGGTCCACTAAACCTTAGGAGGGAAAGGTCAGTACTGACCTGCTATGAGCGGTATAAAAGGCTGGATGAATACCTCCCAGCTAGAAAACTAGTGGATGGTTGGAGATGCAGAAGACGTATCCAGATGCAGTGTTTTATGCATCATGCCACTAGTCACTAGACCAGGGGTGGGCAATATTTTTGTATCAAGGGCGCATTAAAAAAAGTTTACTAATGGCGGGCCGCATATATATATATATATATGTGAGCTTGCGCTCCCTGAGCTAGTTTTATATATATTTTTGTGTATTCTATTTTTTATAGGCTAGTGCCAAATGTATTATTTGTACTTCCGCTTTTTGTGTAAGTTAGGGTGGGGTGTGTAAAAAATTCGCCACGCTGTTTTAAAAACAGTTCAGTGTACAGTTGACCAGTGGTCAGTATAGTATGTCTGTGTGACAGCCGAAGATCTTTGTGGTCTGTCGTGTACTTATTTTTATTACCTGGGACGGTCTGTAAGTTTGCTATTGTTACTGCTTTTAGCTGCATAAAGTAACTGCTGTTTTAACTGTTGATTTTAACTGTTCTAAGTTGCTGTTGTGGATTTAATTTGTTTCTGTAGGTAATACTAGTGTAGTGTTGCCTTAGAGTTCTATTAGTAAACTTAGTTATAGTCTGTTTCTGTTCTTAGTGAATAGATCTACAAATACTATAGTAAGGTACTAACTAAGGTGTCCTTTTTAGTTTTAGTTATGAGTTGGTTGTAGTAGTAGAATATTGTAGATCTAGACTAGTTTATTGTAGTTTGTTAGTGTAGATCTAGGTCTAGACTAGTGTATTAGTTTTAGTGATTTAGTTAGATAGTTGGGGTTGATCAGTTTGTGTTAGTAGTTGGTTAGTTTGTTAGTGTTTGTAGTGGTGTAGATTTAGAGGGTTTTAGTTAGTTGATGGGTTCAGTCGTGGTGGTTAGTCAAGTTAGTGTATATATTATATTTTATTATTGATTTATTTTTGCATATTATATGTAAATAAAGTTTCGTTTGTTTATTTATCCTAACTAAAGTTTCGTTATCTTGTTTTCCTTTAGTTTAGGTTAGTTATAGCTAGTTGTCTGGTTACTTAGGCGACTCTAGCCCCTTGGTCACCATACTGAGGTGCACAGATTGAACCCACCCAGTAGCGCTAACATCTGCCTACTGTTGGTAAATTTTAATGTTGAGCAGTAAGAATAGGTCTATCCCACTCGCGCCTGCCTGACCTGCTCACATATATATATATATATATATATATATATATATATATATATATATCTGTACTACTGTACTTCAGTGGAACTTGTTAAGTTGCTACTTAGAAGTTAATTGATTTATTTAAAGGTGTCAAATGTAAAAAATTGCCTAAAATGTGTCTACTCAGAATTTAGAGGGCTCTACGTACATGGTCGGCCACCAATTCTCGATACGCCTAGTCAACTCTACCACTGCATGAACTTATCTTTACAATTGTACTTTAGTCACCAGTGGAAGCACTAAGATATATATATATATGTCTTAGAAAGATAAGCCTGCTGTGTAGAATATCTTTTGATTCATATATACACTGTATTACGATTTAAAAAAAAATTGCTGTTGTCTTTTTATATCACAATATCCCCACAAATATACAGTTGTACTTATTGTGCAGTATTTTACTTCTTACACTCGTGCATAATGTTTCTTAACTGTGAAACTATTTTACTAGTTGTTACCCCTGTGTGTGACTGCTGTCAAATTACAGTCAGTCAACATTGACCAGTGATTATACTTGTTTAATTTCCACAAAAAATGCTTGCTCACTGAATGAGACAATTTATGTTCCGGAAGTTAAATGTCAGGACGAGCGAAGCCTTCCCTTGTGGAGCATCACCAAAGAATGCTGACCATGTCCTTCAATGGTGCATACTAAATCAAGGGACCCATACAAGACTCTCGAAAGACTATTCGGAGAACTGCCTGATCTAGAAACCACTACGCGGTTCATCTCAAATATAGGATTACATGTAAAATGAGAACGAAGAAGAAGAACTGATGTATGTGTACCCAAATATTATGAACAGCAGCAATAGTTTTTTAAGTGTGGAAATACAGCTTCTGGCACCCATAAAACTCCCGTGGTAGTGATGACTGGTGTCAGTGAGATTCATAACAAACGAATATTCACATTTGACTAGGGTAACACCATTAGTAAAATCACTAAATTTAGAAAGCCTTCAGGACAGAAGACTCAAAAGTAAAGTAGCAATTATACATAAAACAATGAACCATAATCTTCAAATACAAAAACAAAATTTAATAAAATACTCTGAAAGACACAAAAATAAAGGCACATTCCTCGTCCCATATGCTAGGACAAATTTGTACAAATACTCCTTCTTCCCTAGTGCTATTAGAGCATGGAATGGGTTGCCTGAGCTAGCCAGAAAAAACCAGTGACTTGGCAGAATTTAAGTCATTGGTTAATATGCATGACTAAATGCATGACGCGTTAGGACGTAATCATCTTCTTTTTTGAAGTAACGTCTGTATTATATAAGATAAGAAGATAAGAAGACTTCTCTTTCCTTTGAGTTATGTCCTCTGGAGCTGAATCGGCTTCTATTAATAAGTGTTGCATTTTTAATCATTTCACTAAAGATAGTTTCACCTTTCAGCAAAGGAAAATGACAAAAAAACTATTTTTTTTTTGCTTGCCTGTAGAAATGGAAAACCTTGCTTGAAAAGATTTAATATGCATTTACATTTCATATGTAAGCAAGCAATTGCAATGGCAATTATAAAAAAACATGAAATTTTTTCTTCCACTCATCATTAGAAATATTGGTAACAAGGTCACAGTCAATGTCCTTCAAGTAACATAAAAATTTCATCCTTGAGATATTATATTCTTCTCCTTTGCCTTGCCCATGCTGGTCTAGCGGATGCATTGGATTATTTATTCATAAATCAGAACTACCCGTGGCTAACTCCCTAGCTCTAGCAAGTTTCATTAGTATATGTTTAAATTCTATGCAGCTTTGTGCAAACTTATTTGTTTCAAGTTTATGATTCTCAGTCAAAGATCGAGCCCCATCTGTTGTTACACTTGCCATCTTGTTCCAAGCCCACCCAACACTCAGACATTGTGTCTTGAATTGAGTGTATTGATGTATAGCCAATAAGCATAATCTTCGTTTGCTTAAAACTTTTTTTAATGAGACAGTTTCAATAATTTATATTGATTTTTTTTAAATATTTGCATTTTTATATCTATATACTGTGGGCACACCTGATTTCTGTAGGTGTCGGCGGGCCGCATAAAACCCCTCGGCGGGCCGCACGTGGCCCGCGGGCCGTAATTTGCCCACCCCTGCACTAGACTATCTGATGAAGCTAGCCTCTCCACCAACCGACAAAACATTCAACGTTTTCATCCCCTTCCCCCTTGGTGTCGCATAAAAAACCCAGACATACGCTTGAAATTAGTAGACCCTAATGCCACCAAGCAAAGTCGTTCATCTAACAACCTTCAAATCCTAGCTCTGGAGACCATTAATACCTTCAAGCTCAGTGCTATTTTTGCATACACTGATGGGTCGGCATCAATAGATTCTGGAAGAGCAGGCTATGAGCCAACATCGACTTTCTTGGCTCTTACACAGTCAAAATCTTTGGACCATGTGGTAGTGTTTGCAGTTTTGATGCGGAGACCATGGCAGTCTGTGAAGCCTTAAAAGTCATCGACTCTCAACTCGGCAACACAGATTGTTGTGGTCATTGACTCAAAATCTGTACTACAGGCTTTGCAAAGCCCATGGCTTCACATAACATTAAACAACGCTATGGCACCCCTGTAATAATGCAGTGGGTACCGAGTCACATAGGTGTGACTGGCAACATAATTGCAGACTCTTTGGCCCACCAGGGAGGGCCAATTCCACCCACTGAACAGGCTGTAAGCTTTCATTAAGCCCTGGCTATAATGCAAAAAAAACATAAATGGAAAAGTGGTTTGAGTGCTGGGACAAGTCCCAAAAAGCCAGTGGAGTCTGGGAGCGCATGAGGCGCCCTGACCGCACTTCCCCGTGGTGGAGGCTGTCCAGGCCTGAGCAAGCTATTATAGCACAGTGCAGGACATGCCACTGTCCTGTTGGCTCAGATTTCTCGCGGCTATGGCCAAATTTTGATTCACGGTGCCCTCGCTGCGGGGAAGAAGAGGAAACCGTGCCTCATATTCTGTTTGACTGCCCCAGACTTACTGATCTCCGTCTCGACAGGTCTGGGAAACCCAAAATTCTCGACCTGTATGGCGATATTTATGCACTACGCAAGACAGCAGGGTTTCTGTCCAGGGCTTTTGAGCCCCTCAAGCCCTCACTCTAATGGAGTTTGATGATGATGAGGATGATGGCAAATTTGAGAGAAGACGTACAGTGATTTTGAAAAAAAGATATAGATATTTTCAATATGCTTGCATCTTAATAGAATTTTGATAACAGTAAATCTAACAACGAATTTATGTATTTTAAAATAAAAATTTATTATGGCCCGTAAAATTTTTTTTCATTAAGTTTTTGTCCCGCTCGAAAAAAGTTTGCCCACCACTGATTAGTTATTATTTTATTGAACCGTTGGGGCACCATACAAGATTTGTTGACACCATGTTCGTTGTCACAGATAAATAAATAAAATACTGTTTTGTTTATGCAAGTAGACAGAAAATTTTTATTTCGTCACATCCTTTCAAGAACTTTCTCACAAAACATTCACAACAAACAATGACGCAATATAAATATAATATCACATCCTTCCTTTTAAAGTTGTTATCACACACATTTGTCTGTCGGTGGATTCCATTTATAAAGTGAATAGCAGATTTGATTTTTATCTGACCTTAGAAAAAATAGCTCTGATGACATCTCAATAAAATGTATTATTGAATTTCAGAATACAGGAATAACGCTTAATGGTGCACTAAGTCCAGAAAGAGCATAATTTCTGGTACAAAAGAGTGAATGACTTAAGCTACTCCGAAAAAAAAAACAGCAACTGAACAACTATCTTTACTAAACATTCATTGTGTACTTATATTAGTAGTCTGCTAGTCGCGAACGCCTCGCTTCCCCCCTCCTGAAAAAAATTCTGGCTACGCCCATGCCAAGAGGCAACAGAACAAAAATTAATTTTCAACATTTTTTACATTCTCACAAGTGTTTCGGTGTCTAGTATTGGCGTGTCACACAATTAGAAAAAAAAAGACTTCGAGTCATTACCCTATTCAAGCACACATTCTGTGTATTTCGCCACAACAACGAACTTCAATTATTAGTTAACCATAATGTGTATATGAAGTCAATTTCTTATGCTACGTATATAGATCTAGATTACATCTATTTTCGGAAATGACTAAGATGGTGGTGTTTATTTTTAGAAACAGATATATATTGGCCTAGTTGTACAAACAAACTAACGGGAATTTCCATTTTAAGCTGGACAAGAACAACGTGGAAGTAATACAGCTGGCGATTCTGAGCATGAATGAAATGAGAGCACTGTACCATACGTCAACGTTGTTCCCATGGCTTCATTCAGCGATGGACATTCGGTATAAATTAGAGTCAACTTACCAACACAGGCATGAACACTCCACTGCTATCAAAGCAAGCACTCTCAGAACGTTGAAACAGATATAGTAGATCTATACGTTAAGAAGCGTGTGTGTGTGAATTGAAGATTCCTAGACTACCCCCCACTGATCACTATGGGTCTTCTCCTTGCCAAATTGTATGAAGCTGTGCAGATGTTTCAGACAGGTACTCCTACCAGAGTGTTGATGTTAGGTCTGGATGCTGCTGGGAAAACGACCATTCTCTACAAGGTAAGCAAAACTGATTTGAATTCGTGTTCAGCATACGGGTGTTGACAAAGTTACGATGAGGGACGGGAAAGAATCGGGTGCCTACGATTATGCAAAGTACTGAAATGACTTTTAGAAATAAAAGATTAAAAAAAAAAGAGAGAAAGAAAATTGTAATATTTGTAAAATTCCAGGATTTGGAAAGTTTCACGCGTGTCTGTGCAGTAGGTTGGATGACAGAAACTCATGTCATATTATTATCTTTAAATATAATCTATCTATCTATCTATCTATCTATCTATCTATCTATCTATCTATCTATCTATCTATCTATCTATCTATCTATCCATCCATCCATCCATCCATCCACCATCCATCCATCCATCTATCTATCTATCTATCTATCTATCTATCTATCTATCTATCTATCTATCTATCATCTATCTATCTATCTATCTATCTATCTATCATCTATCTATCATCTATCTATCATCTATCTATCTATCTATCTATCATCTATCTATCTATCTATCTATCTATCTATCTATCTGTCTGTCTGTCTGTCTGTCTGTCTGTCTATCTATCTATCTATCATCTATCTATCTATCTATCTATCTATCTATCTATCTATCTATCTGTCTATCTATCTATCTATCTATCATCTATCTATCTCTCTATCTCTCTATCTATCTATCTGTCTGTCTATCTATCTGTCTGTCTGTCTATCTATCTATCTATCTATCTATCTCCCATACCTCATCTTCCTCTTGTTCTCCTCCTTCGGACCCACTAAATTAACCCACTCCACAACTAGCTAGTACTGTCATTAGCAACTCGAATGCCTCTAGATAAAACCCATTTACTTGTTGAATGTATTAGCTTACACCTATTGTCCTCTGCGTATTGGTCTGTGGCAGGAACTGACCTAGTTTTACCTTAAAACTAATTATGTCAATTGTATCCGGACAACTAAAAGTGTTCATTTTTACCTTTGTATTTGTATTGATTTATTCAAGGTTTACATTAATTTGTTTACAGGTGAAATTGAATGAAAACGTCTGCACAATTCCTACCATTGGATTTAACGTCGAGACAGTTTCCCCAATCAAGGGCGTGACCTTCACAGTCTGGGATGTTGGAGGGCAGGAAAAAATTCGAGCTCTCTGGAGACATTACTACGTCAATACGCAGGTAGGTCTAAGCACATCAACACAATGTGAGAAAGAGATTTTTCCTGCAGTAGAATTAACAAGTTGACTGCACTTGTAAATCTGGACCTTGATGGCTGAGAGGCAACTCAGTCAGCTACCAAGCTGAGGAGGTTGTGTTCTGTTCTGAAAGAGGAATTCGGGAAAGTTGGACAATGAAAAGTGCGATGTGTTGTCATGTGGTACAAAGGGACGGTGTATTGCCTGAATTTATCTCTTGCGTTTGGTTGCGACGCGCGCACTCTATTAGTAATAACTGGAACGCTGACAATTCGTTGACTTTGAAAGTTGAATCAACTTGATACGCATGCTGAAAGTAACAGTTACTTGATGACAAGAGTGTCATGTAGAAAGAGCTGAGTAGTTCCATCTAGAAACACATCTACAGACTTGACCAGCACGTTCAACTAATTCACTCGCACTTTCTTCTTTGTATTTTCTTCTATGAAATCTTTCTGAATATCTCTAAACAATGTTTCTCCGTTTCTCCTTAATAATTGTGATTTTTTAAACCTTCTCTTGAATTAAAATTGTTTTCGAGCTTGAAGAGTCACAGACGATAAGTTGACCTCTTAGCCAAACAACATTTCTTTCTGCACGCGCTGAAAAAAAAAATCGAAGCTCCGCCTTCTGATCTTGCAGTGAGAAGAAACCAACGTAACGTGCGTCTCTAAAAGTATGTAAGTGTCATGCACTTGGTAGTTATCACGTGATAATACGGGAATACATTATTTTTTCACAAACACATTTTTTATTTTTGGAAGTTATTTTTTACTTTGCATCTGGAATATCTTATCTTATCTTATATAATACAGACGTTACTTCAAAAAAGAAGATGATTACGTCCTACGCGTCATGCATTTAGTCATGCATATTAACCAATGACTTAAATTCTGCCAAGTCACTGGTTTTTCTGGCTAGCTCAGGCAACCCATTCCATGCTCTAATAGCACTAGGGAAGAAGGAGTATTTGTACACATTTGTCCTAGCATATGGGACGAGGAATGTGCCTTTATTTCTAGTTTAGTAAATTAAGTATAGAGTATAAGTATAGTATTACTATTACAGTATTATTAGATCTATGTCTAATGACACTTATCATGACTTATGTCTATATCTAATAATCTAATAATTAAAAAAACTTTAGTCTTTATTAATATCTAGACTTTTTTTCTAATAAAAACTGACTATAGGCATAGCATAGGCTAGACTCGGCAATCTAGTCTCAAGATAGAATCTATACTATTACTAGATCTATTCGATTTTTATATATAGATCTAGACTAATATTAGATTATAGATCTAAATATACTAATGTAGAGATGATATGAGGTGTTAGCTAATAGTGTTGCACAAGAAACAAACCTGGGTTTTTCTAAACTCTAATACTTGGTATGTAATAGTAAAACAGCACCTACCTAAAAAAATCGTAATTAGTAATCAAAAACCTATATTTATTGTAGTATATATAGGTCTGTGGTTTAATTTTATATGGCCTTCATAACTTCTTCTATAGAGAAATGACTTTTGTAATTTCTTTTACTGAAAATTGGGCTATTCGCGTTTGACACATATATAATTTCTATGTTCAGCAACAAACCCTATAGGAGTTTTAATTGATTTTAGCTTGTTTTCTAAGTTCAGAAATATAGAAATCGAATCTTTGAAATAATTACTACTTTTGTTCAGATGAAGGTAGATCTGTAATGATTAATAAAAAGGAATATTTTCTTTAAAAAGTATTGTAAAAATATTATTAATGGTATTGAAACTAAATCTTTCTTATTTAAATCCAATTCTCAGGGTCTCTTGTTTATAGTCGACAGTGCAGACATGTCTAGGTTTCCAGAAGCTAAAGAGGAACTCTTCAATGTAATCAAAGCAGATGAAATGCGTGGAGTGCCTGTAGTTGTGGTGGCCAACAAGCAAGACTTGCCTGGAGCTGCTTCCACAGCAGAAGTTGCTGACAGACTAGGTCTGAGAGAAATGAAAGACAGGAAGTGGTTTGTTCAAGGAGCATGTGCAGTCAACGGAGATGGTATCTATGAAGCAATGCACGAAATGGCAAACTTGGTGAAACAATTTATTAAAAGCTGATCGTTTAGCAATTTCCTAAAACAAAAACATTGAAATATAGACAGATGGAAGGACTGCACAAGCATATTGGAGATTCTTATCTTATCTTATATAATACAGTCACGATAAACTAAACAATGTTAAGGACCTTAAATCGAAATTAGAAACGGAGGAATTAAAAAAATGATTCTGCAGTGCTAAAAATAGCACAAAAATTATCATTTAACTTTTTGAAAAACAACTTAACACGTCCTTTATTTTGTACACCGGATACACAAAAAAAGCTTGCAATTTATAGCTTTTCTACCATGTCTGAAAATCTCCAATACATTTTAGTTTGGTAACTTTAAACTAATTCCTATTTGCCGTTATGGTTATATGACTGCTGATATCATGCTAATTAGAAGTCAATGCAAATCTACTTAATGGAAACATTCTTTTGACTGAAACAGTCATAGAGTTTATGTATGGTAAGATTATCCAAATTACCCCAGTCAGCAGTTCAATGATGGCCATTAATCAAAATTATTTTCTAATAGATAGATCTTTATCTTTTTATGGATAATAAATTGTGCACATTATGTCAAGTATACTTAGAACATATTGAAACTAGATATCGCTTCACCAAAACTGATTGAAGTCACTAAAAAAGAAATGTAACATTAATTAGTTTGAAGCTTTGGTACCTAAACAAATGATGGATACAACTTATATATATATATATATAGTTTAGTGCTGCTATTATAAGTAACATGCCATGTTTATTCAGAAAGGAAAGTACTAGTAATCTATTCACAAATGAAAGGTTGAGTTGAGAAACACAACTTCAGGATATACTAATCATCATATCATTGTTATTTTTGTAACTGTTTCATATTATAATTTGTTGTATATTTGTAATACTTTTGTATATATTTTTATATGTGTATATAGATCTACCTACTTGTTTATTTTTTGTTTGTAATTAGCTTTCAGAATGTGTCATTATTTTTTCAAATGTTAATTAAAATAATTAAATTGATGTTGAATTTAAAATGTTTGAAAATATTTAAAAAAAAAATCAATAAATAATGCCACAAACAGTTTACTCGTCATCTGTAGTTAATTAGGTCTAGATCTAGATTTTTAATAAGAGAAACATAATTAGTTTTCCGGCAAAAAGGAGGACATGTCCATACTTTATTCGTTAGCTATGCGACCTTCATGGAGAGTACTTTATTCTGTTGAGAGTACACAATCACTTACAGTCGCATTTATACTACTGACAATCTAAATTCTAAAACATTAATCAGCTATTAGGGTGCGAGGTGGCTGAGGGGTTAGGCTTAAGAGATCTATGGTTCGAAACCCAGAGAAGACTGGAAGAATTTCATAATTGGACATGTCAGAATCAAAACTTTTTAATGACAAAGCTTATATTAAGTCAATCTGTCTGTCTGTCTGGTAAAAAATTTCTCAAAAGTTTTTTCTCTGACACCCAATCTTGAATCAAGTTGAAATTTTGCACAATTATTTCTTTAACCAGACAACACAAGAATCAATAAAAAAACAACAACAACAATTACTTAATTAACTATTGGTAGTTAATAGTTTTGTTTGGTATCTTGAACAAGGGAAAGAAATTGTACTTGACTGAAGTGGTGGTGTAAGCTGCATTAGTCCCCTTTATAGATTGCCGCTTTATAGTAAGTTTGAAACAAACTATATAACTATACAAACTTCTATAGTCATAAACTCCTCAATAACAGAGTGATTATTATGTCGATTTGAGGAAGCGTGAACCATGAGTTCGAATTCAGGTCGTTTCCCTTTTTTCTCTTTCTCCCCCACCCCAATTTTCCCAACTGATCCAGATAAACCATGGAATAGCGCTTAACAATAACAATTGGTAAAAATATTTCTAATCTTACAATTTATTGTTATTGGTCTAGATCATGGTCTAGATCTATTACAAATTTAATTACATGATGGATCAAAACTAACTGATACAATTATACTTCGTATAAGCTTTTTAAAAAAATATTTTTAAATGTTTTCTTTTGTTTCAATATAAGTGGTGGATAATGCTTAAAAAAACACAGGTACTTTTGTTGAGACGCCATTTGTTGACAGTAAGAATTGAACATAGACATTCATCTCCATAGAAAACAAGTTTGTCAGGAAACATTGGGGTCATGTGAATTTTTATTGCTATATGCTAGACTGCTGGCTGCGTAAGCTTAATTTGAATTTGAAACATGCGCATGCACAGACTTCACGAGGCCCATGTTGATGTGTCCGCTGAACATTCAAACGAAAGATTGTGTTTGTGTTTATTGTTCAACAATTCAGCTAGTCGAATATTCGAATCCCAAGGGCTTACTAATAGTGAATGAATTGAAAGAGTTTATTAACTGCAGGCAATCTAACTTTGTGATGTGCTGAACTGCAGGAATGGCTTTCTGCGTGATCAGTCTTTGAAAAACTGAACAAATAAAAGAGTGCCCCTCTTTTCTTAAAAAAACACAAATTTGGTCTGTAGAAAGTAAAATGCATAAAAAAAGACTCTTGAAATTTTCAAGACTTCTAATAAAAACAAGTTCAATGTTTAGTTAAAGGAGAACAAAAAAATCAATTTATTGAAGATTTGAAAGCCACAAACGATATCTGGAACCGGCCTGGGGTCACCTTTAAGGTTTCAAACAACAATGTGTTATATCTACATACCTGCTGACTAAAAATAGTTCCATGTCATACTACCCAAGACGAGGCTGTTTACATCTTGACCAGAACGTTAACAGAGCTAATAATGAAATATTTTTATCATTGACATTTGCTAAGGTGAAGCTTTCCACCTCTTCCAGCACTTCGCCTTGGACTGAAACGTTTTTGGTCACTTTTAGTCTGAACACTTTTCTCTGACCAGTGGTCAGTATAGTATGTCTGTGTGACAGCCGAAGATCTTTGTGGTCTGTCGTGTACTTATTTTTATTCCTGTACCTGGGACGGTCTGTAAGTTTGCTATTGTTACTGCTTTTAGCTGCATAAAGTAACTGCTGTTTTAACTGTTGATTTTAACTGTTCTAAGTTGCTGTTGTGGATTTAATTTGTTTCTGTAGGTAATACTAGTGTAGTGTTGCCTTAGAGTTCTATTAGTAAACTTAGTTATAGTCTGTTTCTGTTCTTAGTGAATAGATCTACAAATACTATAGTAAGGTACTAACTAAGGTGTCCTTTTTAGTTTTAGTTATGAGTTGGTTGTAGTAGTAGAATATTGTAGATCTAGACTAGTTTATTGTAGTTTGTTAGTGTAGATCTAGGTCTAGACTAGTGTATTAGTTTTAGTGATTTAGTTAGATAGTTGGGTTGATCAGTTTGTGTTAGTAGTTGGTTAGTTTGTTAGTGTTTGTAGTGGTGTAGATTTAGAGGGTTTTAGTTAGTTGATGGGTTCAGTCGTGGTGGTTAGTCAAGTTAGTGTATATATTATATTTTATTATTGATTTATTTTTGCATATTATATGTAAATAAAGTTTCGTTTGTTTATTTATCCTAACTAAAGTTTCGTTATCTTGTTTTCCTTTAGTTTAGGTTAGTTATAGCTAGTTGTCTGGTTACTTAGGCGACTCTAGCCCCTTGGTCACCATACTGAGGTGCACAGATTGAACCCACCCAGTAGCGCTAACATCTGCCTACTGTTGGTAAATTTTAATGTTGAGCAGTAAGAATAGGTCTATCCCACTCGCGCCTGCCTGACCTGCTCATATATATATATATATATATATATATATATATATATATATATATATATATATATATATATATATATATATCTGTACTACTGTACTTCAGTGGAACTTGTTAAGTTGCTACTTAGAAGTTAATTGATTTATTTAAAGGTGTCAAATGTAAAAAATTGCCTAAAATGTGTCTACTCAGAATTTAGAGGGCTCTACGTACATGGTCGGCCACCAATTCTCGATACGCCTAGTCAACTCTACCACTGCATGAACTTATCTTTACAATTGTACTTTAGTCACCAGTGGAAGCACTAAGATATATATATATATGTCTTAGAAAGATAAGCCTGCTGTGTAGAATATCTTTTGATTCATATATACACTGTATTACGATTTAAAAAAAAATTGCTGTTGTCTTTTTATATCACAATATCCCCACAAATATACAGTTGTACTTATTGTGCAGTATTTTACTTCTTACACTCGTGCATAATGTTTCTTAACTGTGAAACTATTTTACTAGTTGTTACCCCTGTGTGTGACTGCTGTCAAATTACAGTCAGTCAACATTGACCAGTGATTATACTTGTTTAATTTCCACAAAAAATGCTTGCTCACTGAATGAGACAATTTATGTTCCGGAAGTTAAATGTCAGGACGAGCGAAGCCTTCCCTTGTGGAGCATCACCAAAGAATGCTGACCATGTCCTTCAATGGTGCATACTAAATCAAGGGACCCATACAAGACTCTCGAAAGACTATTCGGAGAACTGCCTGATCTAGAAACCACTACGCGGTTCATCTCAAATATAGGATTACATGTAAAATGAGAACGAAGAAGAAGAACTGATGTATGTGTACCCAAATATTATGAACAGCAGCAATAGTTTTTTAAGTGTGGAAATACAGCTTCTGGCACCCATAAAACTCCCGTGGTAGTGATGACTGGTGTCAGTGAGATTCATAACAAACGAATATTCACATTTGACTAGGGTAACACCATTAGTAAAATCACTAAATTTAGAAAGCCTTCAGGACAGAAGACTCAAAAGTAAAGTAGCAATTATACATAAAACAATGAACCATAATCTTCAAATACAAAAACAAAATTTAATAAAATACTCTGAAAGACACAAAAATAAAGGCACATTCCTCGTCCCATATGCTAGGACAAATTTGTACAAATACTCCTTCTTCCCTAGTGCTATTAGAGCATGGAATGGGTTGCCTGAGCTAGCCAGAAAAACCAGTGACTTGGCAGAATTTAAGTCATTGGTTAATATGCATGACTAAATGCATGACGCGTAGGACGTAATCATCTTCTTTTTTGAAGTAACGTCTGTATTATATAAGATAAGAAGATAAGAAGACTTCTCTTTCCTTTGAGTTATGTCCTCTGGAGCTGAATCGGCTTCTATTAATAAGTGTTGCATTTTTAATCATTTCACTAAAGATAGTTTCACCTTTCAGCAAAGGAAAATGACAAAAAAACTATTTTTTTTTTGCTTGCCTGTAGAAATGGGAAAACCTTGCTTGAAAAGATTTAATATGCATTTACATTTCATATGTAAGCAAGCAATTGCAATGGCAATTATAAAAAAACATGAAATTTTTTCTTCCACTCATCATTAGAAATATTGGTAACAAGGTCACAGTCAATGTCCTTCAAGTAACATAAAAATTTCATCCTTGAGATATTATATTCTTCTCCTTTGCCTTGCCCATGCTGGTCTAGCGGATGCATTGGATTATTTATTCATAAATCAGAACTACCCGTGGCTAACTCCCCTAGCTCTAGCAAGTTTCATTAGTATATGTTTAAATTCTATGCAGCTTTGTGCAAACTTATTTGTTTCAAGTTTATGATTCTCAGTCAAAGATCGAGCCCCATCTGATGTTACACTTGCCATCTTGTTCCAAGCCCACCCAACACTCAGACATTGTGTCTTGAATTGAGTGTATTGATGTATAGCCAATAAGCATAATCTTCGTTTGCTTAAAAACTTTTTTTAATGAGACAGTTTCAATAATTTATATTGATTTTTTTTAAATATTTGCATTTTTATATCTATATACTGTGGGCACACCTGATTTCTGTAGGTGTCGGCGGGCCGCATAAAACCCCTCGGCGGGCCGCACGTGGCCCGCGGGCCGTAATTTGCCCACCCCTGCACTAGACTATCTGATGAAGCTAGCCTCTCCACCAACCGACAAAACATTCAACGTTTTCATCCCCTTCCCCCTTGGTGTCGCATAAAAAACCCAGACATACGCTTGAAATTAGTAGACCCTAATGCCACCAAGCAAAGTCGTTCATCTAACAACCTTCAAATCCTAGCTCTGGAGACCATTAATACCTTCAAGCTCAGTGCTATTTTTGCATACACTGATGGGTCGGCATCAATAGATTCTGGAAGAGCAGGCTATGGAGCCAACATCGACTTTCTTGGCTCTTACACAGTCAAAATCTTTGGACCATGTGGTAGTGTTTGCAGTTTTGATGCGGAGACCATGGCAGTCTGTGAAGCCTTAAAAGTCATCGACTCTCAACTCGGCAACACAGATTGTTGTGGTCATTGACTCAAAATCTGTACTACAGGCTTTGCAAAGCCCATGGCTTCACATAACATTAAACAACGCTATGGCACCCCTGTAATAATTGCAGTGGGTACCGAGTCACATAGGTGTGACTGGCAACATAATTGCAGACTCTTTGGCCCACCAGGGAGGGCCAATTCCACCCACTGAACAGGCTGTAAGCTTTCATTAAGCCCTGGCTATAATACAAAAAAACATAAATGGAAAAGTGGTTTGAGTGCTGGGACAAGTCCCAAAAAGCCAGTGGAGTCTGGGAGCGCATGAGGCGCCCTGACCGCACTTCCCCGTGGTGGAGGCTGTCCAGGCCTGAGCAAGCTATTATAGCACAGTGCAGGACATGCCACTGTCCTGTTGGCTCAGATTTCTCGCGGCTATGGCCAAATTTTGATTCACGGTGCCCTCGCTGCGGGGAAGAAGAGGAAACCGTGCCTCATATTCTGTTTGACTGCCCCAGACTTACTGATCTCCGTCTCGACAGGTCTGGGAAACCCAAAATTCTCGACCTGTATGGCGATATTTATGCACTACGCAAGACAGCAGGGTTTCTGTCCAGGGCTTTTGAGCCCCTCAAGCCCTCACTCTAATGGAGTTTGATGATGATGAGGATGATGGCAAATTTGAGAGAAGACGTACAGTGATTTTGAAAAAAAGATATAGATATTTTCAATATGCTTGCATCTTAATAGAATTTTGATAACAGTAAATCTAACAACGAATTTATGTATTTTAAAATAAAAATTTATTATGGCCCGTAAAATTTTTTTTCATTAAGTTTTTGTCCCGCTCGAAAAAGTTTGCCCACCACTGATTAGTTATTATTTTATTGAACCGTTGGGGCACCATACAAGATTTGTTGACACCATGTTCGTTGTCACAGATAAATAAATAAAATACTGTTTTGTTTATGCAAGTAGACAGAAAATTTTTATTTCGTCACATCCTTTCAAGAACTTTCTCACAAAACATTCACAACAAACAATGACGCAATATAAATATAATATCACATCCTTCCTTTTAAAGTTGTTATCACACACATTTGTCTGTCGGTGGATTCCATTTATAAAGTGAATAGCAGATTTGATTTTTATCTGACCTTAGAAAAAATAGCTCTGATGACATCTCAATAAAATGTATTATTGAATTTCAGAATACAGGAATAACGCTTAATGGTGCACTAAGTCCAGAAAGAGCATAATTTCTGGTACAAAAGAGTGAATGACTTAAGCTACTCCGAAAAAAAAAACAGCAACTGAACAACTATCTTTACTAAACATTCATTGTGTACTTATATTAGTAGTCTGCTAGTCGCGAACGCCTCGCTTCCCCCTCCTGAAAAAAATTCTGGCTACGCCCATGCCAAGAGGCAACAGAACAAAAATTAATTTTCAACATTTTTTACATTCTCACAAGTGTTTCGGTGTCTAGTATTGGCGTGTCACACAATTAGAAAAAAAAAGACTTCGAGTCATTACCCTATTCAAGCACACATTCTGTGTATTTCGCCACAACAACGAACTTCAATTATTAGTTAACCATAATGTGTATATGAAGTCAATTTCTTATGCTACGTATATAGATCTAGATTACATCTATTTTCGGAAATGACTAAGATGGTGGTGTTTATTTTTAGAAACAGATATATATTGGCCTAGTTGTACAAACAAACTAACGGGAATTTCCATTTTAAGCTGGACAAGAACAACGTGGAAGTAATACAGCTGGCGATTCTGAGCATGAATGAAATGAGAGCACTGTACCATACGTCAACGTTGTTCCCATGGCTTCATTCAGCGATGGACATTCGGTATAAATTAGAGTCAACTTACCAACACAGGCATGAACACTCCACTGCTATCAAAGCAAGCACTCTCAGAACGTTGAAACAGATATAGTAGATCTATACGTTAAGAAGCGTGTGTGTGTGAATTGAAGATTCCTAGACTACCCCCCACTGATCACTATGGGTCTTCTCCTTGCCAAATTGTATGAAGCTGTGCAGATGTTTCAGACAGGTACTCCTACCAGAGTGTTGATGTTAGGTCTGGATGCTGCTGGGAAAACGACCATTCTCTACAAGGTAAGCAAAACTGATTTGAATTCGTGTTCAGCATACGGGTGTTGACAAAGTTACGATGAGGGGACGGGAAAGAATCGGGTGCCTACGATTATGCAAAGTACTGAAATGACTTTTAGAAATAAAAGATTAAAAAAAAAAGAGAGAAAGAAAATTGTAATATTTGTAAAATTCCAGGATTTGGAAAGTTTCACGCGTGTCTGTGCAGTAGGTTGGATGACAGAAACTCATGTCATATTATTATCTTTAAATATAATCTATCTATCTATCTATCTATCTATCTATCTATCTATCTATCTATCTATCTATCTATCTATCTATCCATCCATCCATCCATCCACCATCCATCCATCCATCCATCCATCTATCTATCTATCTATCTATCTATCTATCTATCTATCTATCTATCTATCTATCTATCTATCTATCTATCTATCTATCTATCTATCTATCTATCTATCTATCTATCTATCTATCTATCTATCATCTATCTATCTATCTATCTATCTATCATCTATCTATCATCTATCTATCTATCTATCTATCATCTATCTATCTATCTATCTATCTATCTATCTATCTATCTATCTATCTATCTATCTATCTATCTATCTATCTATCTGTCTGTCTGTCTGTCTGTCTGTCTATCTATCTATCTATCATCTATCTATCTATCTATCTATCTATCTATCTATCTGTCTATCTATCTATCTATCATCTATCTATCTCTCTATCTCTCTATCTATCTATCTGTCTGTCTATCTATCTGTCTGTCTGTCTATCTATCTATCTATCTATCTATCTCCCATACCTCATCTTCCTCTTGTTCTCCTCCTTCGGACCCACTAAATTAACCCACTCCACAACTAGCTAGTACTGTCATTAGCAACTCGAATGCCTCTAGATAAAACCCATTTACTTGTTGAATGTATTAGCTTACACCTATTGTCCTCTGCGTATTGGTCTGTGGCAGGAACTGACCTAGTTTTACCTTAAAACTAATTATGTCAATTGTATCCGGACAACTAAAAGTGTTCATTTTTACCTTTGTATTTGTATTGATTTATTCAAGGTTTACATTAATTTGTTTACAGGTGAAATTGAATGAAAACGTCTGCACAATTCCTACCATTGGATTTAACGTCGAGACAGTTTCCCCAATCAAGGGCGTGACCTTCACAGTCTGGGATGTTGGAGGGCAGGAAAAAATTCGAGCTCTCTGGAGACATTACTACGTCAATACGCAGGTAGGTCTAAGCACATCAACACAATGTGAGAAAGAGATTTTTCCTGCAGTAGAATTAACAAGTTGACTGCACTTGTAAATCTGGACCTTGATGGCTGAGAGGCAACTCAGTCAGCTACCAAGCTGAGGAGGTTGTGTTCTGTTCTGAAAGAGGAATTCGGGAAAGTTGGACAATGAAAAGTGCGATGTGTTGTCATGTGGTACAAAGGGACGGTGTATTGCCTGAATTTATCTCTTGCGTTTGGTTGCGACGCGCGCACTCTATTAGTAATAACTGGAACGCTGACAATTCGTTGACTTTGAAAGTTGAATCAACTTGATACGCATGCTGAAAGTAACAGTTACTTGATGACAAGAGTGTCATGTAGAAAGAGCTGAGTAGTTCCATCTAGAAACACATCTACAGACTTGACCAGCACGTTCAACTAATTCACTCGCACTTTCTTCTTTGTATTTTCTTCTATGAAATCTTTCTGAATATCTCTAAACAATGTTTCTCCGTTTCTCCTTAATAATTGTGATTTTTTAAACCTTCTCTTGAATTAAAATTGTTTTCGAGCTTGAAGAGTCACAGACGATAAGTTGACCTCTTAGCCAAACAACATTTCTTTCTGCACGCGCTGAAAAAAAAAAATCGAAGCTCCGCCTTCTGATCTTGCAGTGAGAAGAAACCAACGTAACGTGCGTCTCTAAAAGTATGTAAGTGTCATGCACTTGGTAGTTATCACGTGATAATACGGGAATACATTATTTTTTCACAAACACATTTTTATTTTTGGAAGTTATTTTTTACTTTGCATCTGGAATATCTTATCTTATCTTATATAATACAGACGTTACTTCAAAAAAGAAGATGATTACGTCCTACGCGTCATGCATTTAGTCATGCATATTAACCAATGACTTAAATTCTGCCAAGTCACTGGTTTTTCTGGCTAGCTCAGGCAACCCATTCCATGCTCTAATAGCACTAGGGAAGAAGGAGTATTTGTACACATTTGTCCTAGCATATGGGACGAGGAATGTGCCTTTATTTCTAGTTTAGTAAATTAAGTATAGAGTATAAGTATAGTATTACTATTACAGTATTATTAGATCTATGTCTAATGACACTTATCATGACTTATGTCTATATCTAATAATCTAATAATTAAAAAAACTTTAGTCTTTATTAATATCTAGACTTTTTTTCTAATAAAAACTGACTATAGGCATAGCATAGGCTAGACTCGGCAATCTAGTCTCAAGATAGAATCTATACTATTACTAGATCTATTCGATTTTTATATATAGATCTAGACTAATATTAGATTATAGATCTAAATATACTAATGTAGAGATGATATGAGGTGTTAGCTAATAGTGTTGCACAAGAAACAAACCTGGGTTTTTCTAAACTCTAATACTTGGTATGTAATAGTAAAACAGCACCTACCTAAAAAAATCGTAATTAGTAATCAAAAACCTATATTTATTGTAGTATATATAGGTCTGTGGTTTAATTTTATATGGCCTTCATAACTTCTTCTATAGAGAAATGACTTTTGTAATTTCTTTTACTGAAAATTGGGCTATTCGCGTTTGACACATATATAATTTCTATGTTCAGCAACAAACCCTATAGGAGTTTTAATTGATTTTAGCTTGTTTTCTAAGTTCAGAAATATAGAAATCGAATCTTTGAAATAATTACTACTTTTGTTCAGATGAAGGTAGATCTGTAATGATTAATAAAAAGGAATATTTTCTTTAAAAAGTATTGTAAAAATATTATTAATGGTATTGAAACTAAATCTTTCTTATTTAAATCCAATTCTCAGGGTCTCTTGTTTATAGTCGACAGTGCAGACATGTCTAGGTTTCCAGAAGCTAAAGAGGAACTCTTCAATGTAATCAAAGCAGATGAAATGCGTGGAGTGCCTGTAGTTTGTGGTGGCCAACAAGCAAGACTTGCCTGGAGCTGCTTCCACAGCAGAAGTTGCTGACAGACTAGGTCTGAGAGAAATGAAAGACAGGAAGTGGTTTGTTCAAGGAGCATGTGCAGTCAACGGAGATGGTATCTATGAAGCAATGCACGAAATGGCAAACTTGGTGAAACAATTTATTAAAAGCTGATCGTTTAGCAATTTCCTAAAACAAAAACATTGAAATATAGACAGATGGAAGGACTGCACAAGCATATTGGAGATTCTTATCTTATCTTATATAATACAGTCACGATAAACTAAACAATGTTAAGGACCTTAAATCGAAATTAGAAACGGAGGAATTAAAAAAATGATTCTGCAGTGCTAAAAATAGCACAAAAATTATCATTTAACTTTTTGAAAAACAACTTAACACGTCCTTTATTTTGTACACCGGATACACAAAAAAAGCTTGCAATTTATAGCTTTTCTACCATGTCTGAAAATCTCCAATACATTTTAGTTTGGTAACTTTAAACTAATTCCTATTTGCCGTTATGGTTATATGACTGCTGATATCATGCTAATTAGAAGTCAATGCAAATCTACTTAATGGAAACATTCTTTTGACTGAAACAGTCATAGAGTTTATGTATGGTAAGATTATCCAAATTACCCCAGTCAGCAGTTCAATGATGGCCATTAATCAAAATTATTTTCTAATAGATAGATCTTTATCTTTTTATGGATAATAAATTGTGCACATTATGTCAAGTATACTTAGAACATATTGAAACTAGATATCGCTTCACCAAAACTGATTGAAGTCACTAAAAAAGAAATGTAACATTAATTAGTTTGAAGCTTTGGTACCTAAACAAATGATGGATACAACTTATATATATATATATAGTTTAGTGCTGCTATTATAAGTAACATGCCATGTTTATTCAGAAAGGAAAGTACTAGTAATCTATTCACAAATGAAAGGTTGAGTTGAGAAACACAACTTCAGGATATACTAATCATCATATCATTGTTATTTTTTGTAACTGTTTCATATTATAATTTGTTGTATATTTGTAATACTTTTGTATATATTTTTATATGTGTATATAGATCTACCTACTTGTTTATTTTTTGTTTGTAATTAGCTTTCAGAATGTGTCATTATTTTTTCAAATGTTAATTAAAATAATTAAATTGATGTTGAATTTAAAATGTTTGAAAATATTTAAAAAAAAAATCAATAAATAATGCCACAAACAGTTTACTCGTCATCTGTAGTTAATTAGGTCTAGATCTAGATTTTTAATAAGAGAAACATAATTAGTTTTCCGGCAAAAAGGAGGACATGTCCATACTTTATTCGTTAGCTATGCGACCTTCATGGAGAGTACTTTATTCTGTTGAGAGTACACAATCACTTACAGTCGCATTTATACTACTGACAATCTAAATTCTAAAACATTAATCAGCTATTAGGGTGCGAGGTGGCTGAGGGGTTAGGCTTAAGAGATCTATGGTTCGAAACCCAGAGAAGACTGGAAGAATTTCATAATTGGACATGTCAGAATCAAAACTTTTTAATGACAAAGCTTATATTAAGTCAATCTGTCTGTCTGTCTGGTAAAAAATTTCTCAAAAGTTTTTTCTCTGACACCCAATCTTGAATCAAGTTGAAATTTTGCACAATTATTTCTTTAACCAGACAACACAAGAATCAATAAAAAAACAACAACAACAATTACTTAATTAACTATTGGTAGTTAATAGTTTTGTTTGGTATCTTGAACAAGGGAAAGAAATTGTACTTGACTGAAGTGGTGGTGTAAGCTGCATTAGTCCCCTTTATAGATTGCCGCTTTATAGTAAGTTTGAAACAAACTATATAACTATACAAACTTCTATAGTCATAAACTCCTCAATAACAGAGTGATTATTATGTCGATTTGAGGAAGCGTGAACCATGAGTTCGAATTCAGGTCGTTTCCCTTTTTTCTCTTTCTCCCCCACCCCAATTTTCCCAACTGATCCAGATAAACCATGGAATAGCGCTTAACAATAACAATTGGTAAAAATATTTCTAATCTTACAATTTATTGTTATTGGTCTAGATCATGGTCTAGATCTATTACAAATTTAATTACATGATGGATCAAAACTAACTGATACAATTATACTTCGTATAAGCTTTTTAAAAAAATATTTTTAAATGTTTTCTTTTGTTTCAATATAAGTGGTGGATAATGCTTAAAAAAACACAGGTACTTTTGTTGAGACGCCATTTGTTGACAGTAAGAATTGAACATAGACATTCATCTCCATAGAAAACAAGTTTGTCAGGAAACATTGGGGTCATGTGAATTTTTATTGCTATATGCTAGACTGCTGGCTGCGTAAGCTTAATTTGAATTTGAAACATGCGCATGCACAGACTTCACGAGGCCCATGTTGATGTGTCCGCTGAACATTCAAACGAAAGATTGTGTTTGTGTTTATTGTTCAACAATTCAGCTAGTCGAATATTCGAATCCCAAGGGCTTACTAATAGTGAATGAATTGAAAGAGTTTATTAACTGCAGGCAATCTAACTTTGTGATGTGCTGAACTGCAGGAATGGCTTTCTGCGTGATCAGTCTTTGAAAAACTGAACAAATAAAAGAGTGCCCCTCTTTTCTTAAAAAACACAAATTTGGTCTGTAGAAAGTAAAATGCATAAAAAAAGACTCTTGAAATTTTCAAGACTTCTAATAAAAACAAGTTCAATGTTTAGTTAAAGGAGAACAAAAAAATCAATTTATTGAAGATTTGAAAGCCACAAACGATATCTGGAACCGGCCTGGGGTCACCTTTAAGGTTTCAAACAACAATGTGTTATATCTACATACCTGCTGACTAAAAATAGTTCCATGTCATACTACCCAAGACGAGGCTGTTTACATCTTGACCAGAACGTTAACAGAGCTAATAATGAAATATTTTTATCATTGACATTTGCTAAGGTGAAGCTTTCCACCTCTTCCAGCACTTCGCCTTGGACTGAAACGTTTTTGTCACTTTTAGTCTGAACACTTTTCT